>OU383776.1:25587719-25952719 GCA_910950805.1 Acrocephalus scirpaceus scirpaceus | reverse complement strand
ATTGTGTGCAGACAAAATTCTTGTATAGTCTCTTATTTCTGTTATGTATATTTTCTGACAGACCGGAATAAACTCTAAAATAGTAAATTGTGTCTGTACACTGCATGCTGTCCTTATGCAAGACTCAGTTTCCTTTTTTGTTATTACCTTTTTTTGTGTTTTGTTCCAGTTCGACGGGTCCCACCAAGGTTCTCTATCCCCCCCACAAATCATGAGATCATGCCTGGCGGGAGTGTAAATATCACCTGTGTTGCGGTGGGATCACCAATGCCATATGTGAAATGGATGCTAGGAGCAGAAGATTTGACACCTGAGGATGATATGCCAATAGGGAGAAACGTCCTTGAGCTTAATGATGTCAGACAGTCTGCAAACTATACTTGCGTTGCTATGTCTACCCTTGGTGTTATAGAAGCAATAGCGCAGATAACTGTCAAAGGTATAGCTCAAGCACATTTATTTGGACACAGTTCTGTCTTTTATTTCATTCATTCTGAGCAAATATATTGCACTGAAAGGTCTAAATGCCATTTGCCCTCCTAAATCAACAGGGTAAATATTCTAACCAGTCACTGACATAAGACAAAATATAGGTTCAGACAGCAGTAATAATCATTAATTGAATAATTATTATTTATTAAAATATTATATGTAATGTTCTGTTATTCTTCTGTGTCTAGTGTCCAGCCACCATTTCAATTAAAGAAATGATCTTGTAATGTTGTATTTATTTATGAACAGCAGGAGCCTTTAAGAACCAGTCATTTGATTTTTAGAATTGCTGGGTGTCATATTCACTGAGTAATTGGAAACAAGAGGTTCAAAAAATATCTGAAAATTCAATTGTAATTACAAATTATCTTTCTATAAGATTTCTCTTCTGCATATAGTTAAGGATTTATTACAGATTTCTCCTTCTTTCCATTTTGTCTTCCTCTTTTTTTTTTTTTTGTTAGTTATTGTTTGTTAGATTTTTATTCTAATAAGGAATGTTTACTGTTACACAGTGCTAACTGTATTTTTTGTTATTTGTATTTAGCCTTACCCAAACCTCCTGGAACACCTGTGGTGACAGAAAGCACAGCAACTAGCATAACGTTGACTTGGGATTCTGGGAACCCTGAGCCGGTTTCCTACTACATAATCCAGCACAAACCCAAAAGCTCAGAGGAGCCATATAAAGAAATTGATGGGGTGGCCACAACACGTTATAGCGTGGCTGGCCTAAGCCCATATTCAGAGTATGAATTTCGAGTAGTTGCTGTAAATAACATTGGGCGAGGGCCACCCAGCGAGCCTGTGTCAACAAGGACTTCAGAACAGGCACCTTCAAGTGCCCCACGCAATGTACAGGCCCGTATGCTGAGCTCCACCACCATTCTGGTACAGTGGGAAGAACCCGAGGAACCTAATGGGCAAATACAAGGTTACAGAGTTTATTACACCATGGACCCCACTCAACATGTCAACAGTTGGATGAAGCACAACGTGGCTGACAGCCATATTACCACTATTGGGAATCTTGTACCCCAGAAAACGTACTCTGTGAAGGTTCTTGCTTTTACTTCCGTTGGGGATGGACCACTTTCTAGTGACATTCAAGTCATCACTCAAACAGGAGGTAAGCTAGCAATGAGCAAAATTAGTGGGAGAGACTTTCAGTTCAAGATGTTGCAAAAAACCCTACCCTTCAAGTATAGCTAGTTTATTCAGGAAGTCTTTGCAGATAACCTTTTTCAATTCCATGGTGCAAGTTATCTTTGCAGAGTGGATATTACTCCTTCATGCTTTCTTTTTTCATCAGTGTCAAGAAATTTATCCGCAGTGCAACTGAAGCCTCAGGGAGACCTTCATCCTGGAGGTGGCCAAATCTTACAGTTTTTGTTTGGCAGAGCTCTGTGCTCTAAATCTTTTTGTCAGTAGTTCTTCATAGGTTTTTTTGAGACGTTACTTGGGGGTTTTGGTAGGTGCTGTTTAGGTGATTTGTTGTTCTCCTATGCCATATCACTCTAGGGAATATTGCTTTTGGAAATTTAAAATGTATGTGTACTGCATAGATATTCAACTAGTTCGTAAGATTCTGAGTACACAGAAAGCATGAGATCATAAAATACAACAAACCTTTTTGTAGGATCAAGCAAGCAGGTTTGTACACTTTGGATTTATAAGTCAAGTCAAACCTGCCATTACAAAATGCATACCACAGGGTCACTATTTTCTCAGTTTATGTTTGCAGTTAGGTTGTTTTGTTTCTGTTCAAGAACTTTTAGGTCCATGAATTAGTTTTATTAGTGAAGGACAAGCAAGCACAGTAAAAAAAAAGGCAGAAAAGTTTTTATGGAGTCTGAAGTAAGAAGCTCTGGTAGAGTTACACTTCACAAAGTTTTTTATTGTAGCAATAAGAGATAAAAAGTCCTTTTGTCTAGCAGTTTATAGAAAGCTGTATGAAGTATTACTGTAGACCAGTGATTTCCTAGAAATATATAATAGTACTTGAATTTTTTAGTACGAGAAAGTTTCCTGTTGCAGAGTTTAGCATCCCTCAAATTCTTAAAAACATCTCTAAAGTACAACTGTAGACAGTTAAGTTTCATCCAGTTTTTACTTCTGCATTTTACCAATATGCATTTAATAAAACAGAAATTGATGTATTTCCCTGGAATCTTTCTAGGTATTGTGTTGCACAAAGATCTAGATGTTACTTTTTGCAGTATCTCAACTAAGTTACAAAATTTTTAGAGCTTATGGTGGTAGTTTAAAATGCATCTGTGTGCACATGCAAATGTAAATATATACACCGTAGTTTAATTTTAGCATTTGCAACCATTTTCAGAGAACTAGTTTTTGTATTAACATCTGATTTCTGATTGAATCCTCATGCATAAAGCTTTTCCAGATAAAGGTTTAGTGAGCTCCTTATCTATGTTTTCACTCACAACCATAAACCTCTTAGATTAGCAAGTGTCTGACAGTGGCTTCCCCAGTGAACGATGAAGGAATCAAAATAATGAGCACTGAGGCTCAGCTGGACTGGCCCAAGTTACATTACTTTCTGTGGTCACTTCAGAAATATCCATCTGTTTCTGATTACTGTTGCAATCTGAAGAAATTACAACAACATTAACAGTGCTCGAGGGTTTCTCAATACATTTTTTCATACTCAGAGGGTTTCTCAATACATTTTTTGTGACTATGTTAAAATATATGAAAGAACGAATGGAGCATACAGGAAATGTATTTAAGCATTGATACTTTTACTTGAAATACAAATTTTTTAAGTCATAAAATTCTGGAATGGAATAGAATTCTGGAAACTGAAAATTTCAGGCTTTCTGTGCTCAAAGGCACTGACCCTCAAGCAAGCACTACATTTGACTTGAGGCTGTGGAACAGGCTTCTGAAATTGAGTAATAACACTGGGTTTGTGGGTGTGTAGTTTGGATAGTATTGTGTGATCTCATCAGGAGAAAACTTAGAATTTGGGGTTTTAGTATATAATAATATATATGGGACAATATGGAGGATTTAAGGCATTGTCTAAGTCCTTTTTCTTTACCTTCTTCTTCTTGGTTTTGGGTGTTTTTTTCTAATTGGGTGAAAAAGGTCCACATCACAGACTTTGAGTGGTCTGAGTTATTGGGTTAAAAGTACAAATAATATAGGTGTCATCTCATTATTGGATAATTTACACTTAAATAACCTTGAAAAGAGTTAGAGGCACCTCCATTTTCTACCTTGCTAGTTAGAGCTCACAATTCGTGAGACTGTAATATAGATAAGAATTAATAAACACTGAGTTCGAACACAAAACTGCAACTCCTGTGTATTAATCTCAGCTCTAACATGAAGAAAAGAAGATAAAAACCTCCCAAGAAATTCTAGTGAAGTTGTCCAGTTCAAGGTGTGGTTAAGATCTAGGATATCCCCATCTCTCTATCTAGTAGTTTCTCTTAGTGATCATAGAAAAAACATGCCCTCCTTGCCCTTTTCTTCCAGATTTGCTTTAATGTAATTCTGAATATGACAGTTTTAGTTTAAGTCTCTCAAAATTAAACACATTCCAAATATTAAAGTGAATATAAAGTGCTATTTAAGAACAGGGAAAACTGATTTAATGGAAACATTTTATAAGAGTTCAAATAGGAATGGGATGCTGATTACGTTTGGTTGATTTTATTTTAAACAAATAAGCCTGCCATTATATTGTATTTAGCTTAACCTTCACTTTGGGGATATTAAAGCATATATAAAACAAAGTCTTGCTGACATGTGTGACTTACAGGCTCTGTTAGATGGTTCAGGGCTTTCCTCCCCTAAGTGTATTCTGATCTTTGGAGAGAGATTATAAAATTGAATAATTTGTTCTTGAAAAAACTGTTCAGAGGAATTTTTGTTTTCTTAGTATAGCAGAATGGGTTTTTTGAAAAGGGTGTATGAGTGACTTCTTTCTTTGCAGGTCAGCTAAAACTCTGCTGGTATTGAAATTTAGATTTTTAATTAAAATATTGACTGGGAGCATGTAGTCTGAGCGGAAGGGAAGGATATATTTTTCAGACAACCAGACATCCAGAAAAACCTCCAAAAAGTTCAGTTTTCATGTTCAGTATTTTTCTTAAGCATTTGAAGGCAAAGCCATGTCCTACTGCCCAGTTGTTGTCAGCAGTGCTTTTTTTTATGGTAAAAAGACACCATTTTAACAAATTCTGTAATCAGAAAAGAGCTGTGGAGCTGAGCCTTATGAGTAAAATGAGATCAATTTCAAAAATTAAGAAAGTCCTTATTCTGCATTTTGGGCGAAAGGATTAGATTCTGTTGAGGATGGAGTCAATACTGGTCTATTATGTAGGTTAATTGACTTACCAAGTTTTAGAATAAAGAAATGTTGATATAAGTCTTAGTGTGATGCTTCTTGTTTTGGTTTTGATTTTGGGGGTTTTTTTACTTTGTTAGAAAACAAAATTTGTTTGTGTCCTATTTAGCTGCTCAGGATGGGCTTCTCATAATTTCTTTCAGGGCTTAAACTGGTCATAAGAATGAGCAACATTCTCTGAATAACATATTTTCATTTCCATGCACCAGGAAAATTTAGAATTTTGAACTGTCTGGGTTTGGATTTCATTTCATTTCATTTCATTACATTACATTTTTAACCTGCAAAGAGAGGATAGCTACTGGAAGAATTAAGTGAATCTTGTTTTCATTCTGAGCTGAGATAGAAAGAGAGGAGAGACATACACAAGGTCTATTGGATAGTGGACTACTGGAAAAGCAGAGAGAGGAAAAAATGAATAAATATTCAGGGAAATGAATGTGTACCTGTTAGCATATGTTTACGTAGAAAAAACTTAAAATACAAAACATATTATTAGTTGTAAGTGAAGGACTCTTTGTTATTTGAAGACTGAGGTTTATTACAATTATAAAAGGCTAATGTTTTAAACATAGGAAAAAGGACGGTAATGAGAAGGTTAAGTGTCTTATTTGCAGGGCACATAAATGGAGCCTTAGATTCAACAAAATTAATGTTTTTGCAGTTCTTATGGTAAAAGAAGATTAGAAGTTCAGAGAAAGAGTTGGTAGCAAGGAAGTACTGTTCTGCGTTGTAGCAAGCTACCTACTTTACCAGATGTTTAAAATTTTTTTTGTGAACCTGTTAATGGGGAAACCTGGTGTTCTCTGAAACTCCGCAGTCCTAGCCTAGTGTCTTTGTGAAGTATTTAATGAAATTGACTTCCACATGAAAAGAGTTGTGAGCATGTAGCTAGAAACTGAGGTCAAAGCAAGAAAGCAGGTGGGAGAATCGCAAAATATATAGGGTTGGAAGGAAACTCTTGAGATCATCCAGTCCAATTCCTCTGCCAAGGCAGAGTCACTTTGAGCAGGTGACAAAGGAACACATCCAGGAGGGTTTTGAATTTCTCCAGAGATGGAAACACCACAACCTCCCTGGGCAGCCTGTTCCAGTGCTCTGCCACCCTCAATATAAAGTTCTTCCTCAGGCTGAGGAGAAACTTCTTGTAGTTTAATGTTGGTCACTTCTTCATCCTGTATCTGGGCACCACTGGAAAGAGTCTGCCACCATCCTTGTGGCACCCCCCCTTTAAGAATACTTACATGTATTGATGCTGAGGTGGAGTATAGGATAGTTTTTTAACTGACTTAAATTTTGAAATTTCCATCAAGGGATATTTCTGGTCAGGTAGGTAAGACTATTTCAGCTTTTGAATAACGTCCCTTCTCTCAATGCGCAGGTAACTTTTGTTAAGTGTCCTAGTCTCTATTTTACTTCATTTAGATGTTCATGTGATGAGTTTAGCATTGAGGATCTTACCCTCACACACTGATAATTTATGTCTTCACTGTGTTCTCTAGTCATTCAGACAAGACCAGGAGGACTCTGTCCTTAAGACTGACTAGCACCTTCATTTTATTCTCTGGGCTCCCATTATGTGAGGTAGAGATAATATTTGAAGAAAGCGATTTATGGATTTCTGATTACTTCTCACATAATATACTATGCTTTTTTAAAATCTAAAATGTATAGTAGGTAATTATTTTGAGTTTTGGTTCTTTGTTTGATACTGCAAAGCTGCAAACCTCAGCTATCTTCAGACTCATTTGAAGAGGTTATTTCAGTTGTAGCAGAGAGACAGGAGGAGAGCACAGTGCACATATTACCCATTTTATTTTGTATGTTACCCGTTATATTTTTAATTATTTGCTGTTAGGATTTGTTATTTCAAAAAATGCATGTGTTGTTTACAAAGAAAAAGCTCTCTAGCACAGTAGCTCTTCAGTTTTAAGAGTTCCTCTGTAGAGTTTCATGCTTCCATCAGAGAAATCAGAAGCATAAACTCTTGGTCTCTTTAGGTTCCCTACTGATTGTAAATTCTCTTGATCTCTCTATTGTCCTTTGCAAAGCTGATTTCTTATCGAACTCACTGAGTTTTACTCAAGGTATGGATTTCACCCTAGCAATGTCATGGGGCCCTTTCTGTACTAAACACTCTTCTCTTTTTCCATTGTCACTCGCAAACCCAGCATGGTCCTGGAGTATTTTTCTGGTTGCCTCAGCCAGCTGAAGAGCTGTGCAGAGAACTAAAGGGCTTTTCTGAGGTCCTATTTTATGATCCTGTTCTGCCGCTTTAATCAGGGATGGAGATAAAACCACATATGCAGGACAAAGTCCAGCAATCTGTGTTTGTTCCTGGTTATCCATCAATAAACGTGGAATAATAGGCAAGTGAAAATGTAGAAAGTGATGTGAAGGTATGGAAAAAGTGGTTGTGGACTTTGTTCTTTGTTTTGTTACTGCATTGTAGTCTTTCATTGTGTGTACTGCTTAAGACATATTTAGAAGAAAGAAGAGATACACTTGGAGCACACAGAAATTGGAGGGTTTAATGTACTTTTGTAGAGTATATTGCCCTCAAAATGGAAGACTGTATTGAGAGAATGCTTATGCAAAACCCTCCCATTTAGTGGGCTGCCCATGTATAGTACTAATGTAGAGTTATATTTGATGTGTGACATTAAAAACACTTCCATAAGAGTATAAAGTCCACTTGCACACTTGTTTCTCTAGGCTTTTTTCTCTCTTGGAAGGAGATCGGTAGCTTCTGTCAACTCCAGCTTGGCTTAGCTCCCATGTGCCATTGAAGATTTTTTAATGTGTATTCTAGGTATAAATCCAAAGTAGTTTAAAAGTTAATTGTTCCACTTCCTTAACCAGTACTTTTCATTTGATACTGGGTTCCATACCAGAGTTTGTTAGCAATAAAGTGTGTTGAGTTTCTGTTATTTTGGTTTTGTTTTCTTTCTTCTTCATCTTCTCTTATCTGTTTGGAGCAATGCAGATTTCTGCCACCTTTTTCTTCTGTCAGTGTTTTCAGCATCAGAGTTGCCTAACTGTGGTTTAAAAAATATGAGGGGAAACTAAATTTTGAAGCAATATATTATTTTGACAAATAATATATTGGACTTTCCAACAGCAGTTGGAAAAGTCCAATTAGCCATCAGCTTGTCTTATAAAACGATTGAATTGCAGACCTAAGATGACAAAGGATTTGGGTTTTTTAAAAGGAATACTTGGAGAATGAGGGTCTTAAAACATGTAGAGAGACAGGAAATACCTTTAGTTCTCCATCTGCTGCCATATTTTTCATAACAGATGGTACCAGCCTTCATATGAGTCACTTGACTGATCACTTACTATTACTGCTTGGCTGTGTTCTACAATTCATGTATCCATACATTAGGCACAGATCATAGACTCACGGGAAAATTCAGGCTGGCAGGATGATTATCTGGAGAGGTGTCCAGTCACAGCCACTGCCCAGAACAGGCTCAGCTCTGGGGTCAGACTGAGTTCCTTAGGGTTTCACCCACTTGATGTGTAAAACCCATGCTAGTGTGGTCCAACTTCCTTGGGCCCTGGCTGCATTTCTGGGTTGTCCTGAGCCTCTCATGTTTCAGCTTCTGCCACTGCCTCTCACCTGCCACACTCTGTGAAGAACCTGGTTGCATCTCTTCCATCCCTTCTGTCACTGCTGGGAGTGCTGTTGAGAGCCATCCATTCTCCCAGCTGAACCATCGCCAGCTCTCCTTGCAGCCTCCATCTCCATCTGCAGCCTCTCCTTGCAAAATTAGAACCGGCTACCAGTTGATGTTTCCTGTAATGGCTCCTAGTGCTTTGGGATCGTTTCCTCTTTGTGCTTTGCAAGACCCAGGCAGTGGTCTCTTTTTAGACCAGACACCTTTTAGAAAAACATCTAATTATTCCTGTCCCTTTTTACTCCTGTAAAACAGTTGGTCTCCTGTTACTCTCACTCACTCATTAAAAACAAAACAAAAAAAAAAAAAAAAACAAACAAACAAAAAAAAACACAAAAAAAACCAACTAGAGGCTTTCAGTGTCTACCCAGGAGCTTGAATATGCACCTCATGTAGAAAAGTTCTGTTTGTTGAAAGTTAGATATCAAATCTGTACCAGAATACATAAGGGCAGTGTTGTCCTCAAATTGATATTCTATAGAAGTCTGGGGTAGATAAAAATCAAAATACCAAATTATTTTAACAGTTTGCTCTCTGAAGTTTTTAGATCTTTTACTGTACTAAAGGAACATACTTGCAATGCTGTAGCAGAATTCTTCCCTGATAAATGTTTCTGAAACCATCATTATTGTCACATCCTACTTCTTACACCTGTTCTCCGTGAGAGCTAAGAACTATGTCTTTTTATTTTTCCCATGAAAAAATGAGAGCATGTCACATTTTATTCTTGAATAGCTAGAGATGCTGTGGAAAATGTTCCATGCCTTATCAATGGCACTATTAAGTGAAAGTAATGTTTTAGAACTTGGGTGCCAGAAGTATTTTACATAATCCAGTGCCATAGTTATGTTTTGCTGTCTTTTCCTAGTCAACCTTATCATTTGTTTTACATTTGAAGAAGTAAATTAGGATAACATATAGTGCAGATAATTTCTGTGACCATTGCACAAGATATAAAAATAGAGAATGTTCTTGACCAGTGCAATCAAAAGTGCATTTTGCTTCTTGCAATTAGAAAATGTTGTCACTAGAAATTCAACTATATTCTTAAATATACCAGTCATTAAAGGGTGGAAATACATCACTTAAGGAGAAGTTAGCTGAATAGCACTTCAGCTATGGGTTATAACTACTTCAGGTTAGACAAGCTGGGTATTTCAAGTGGATGTCTTCTTAAAGACCAGGATGTGTTTACTATCTTTCATTTATGAGCTGAGAAAAAAAAATCATATCTGGAAATGCATGTAATGGTTTTAACACTTAATTCTAGAGTATTTCAGCTGATTATATGTTCTATTAGCTTTTTCTCATACACACACAAATATGTAGATGTGTATATTTGCCATTTCACACATAGGTTATCAGATTGCTGGTATTCATCACCAGGCATCTCTTCAATTGCATTTCAGTTCTGTTTCCTGTATTTACACTGCAAAAGCTTTTATTTGAAAACCTTGATAATTTTTAACATGTGAATTAAAAGTATCATTATTCTTTTTCTGTGCATAGATAAATTTGTTTCATAGTACTGTGAATCAATTAGTTTAAGTTTGGTAAGATAAATAAAAGTAATATTGCATGCCATATTTGGATAACATTTTAAAAGATTTGAAAGTATTGAAGTATTCAAATAAATAATTGGCAACACTGCTCAACTTTTTCTTTAGTGCCTGGTCAACCACTGAACTTCAAGGCAGAACCTGAGTCTGAAACAAGCATACTGCTTTCCTGGACACCCCCACGGTCTGATACCATTTCCAGCTATGAACTGGTTTACAAAGATGGGGAACATGGCGAGGAAGTAAGTGGCAAGATTGTACATATTTTTAATGATCTGTGATAAGTTGGACAAAAATGTGGCAATGGTTTAAATTTCATGTTTCAGTAACTTGCTTTAGTAGAACTGCCTTGATATTTAGGTTTATTAAGCCCAGCAGTTAGCCTAGTGACGGACTGGAAGTGGGTAAACAGCAGAAAATGTTGTCAATGCTTAGCAGCCAGTGGAATTTTGCTGTAGATGGCAATGAATCCTCCACAGAAATTCCATCCAGTTTCAGACACTGATTATATCTCTCTGAGTCTGTTTCTCTATAAAGGCTTGGAAGCAAAAATATTTGGGGGCATTTTGTGGATCCATTAAGCCTTTTTTAAACTTGTACCTGAACTTTGAAATCTATTTTCAGCCTTAGATAATTTTCGTTTCTCTGTGGCACTGTGTAAGAGAATTCCCAAGCTGTTCTAATCTTTCACTAATAATTGAGAAGAAAACAGGAGGTTCTTTCTAAAGATTAAAATCTGCAATAGACTTTTTCTATACCATTTCTTTGTAAAGAATTTTCAGTTTGTGAGCCTCCATAAACTTTAGAATATCTGTTTGTCTGGTAGGGAAAACACCATATTATCAGGTGTCACAGAGAAAAGAAAGAAGCCAGGAGCCTCAGAAGCACACAGGAGATTGTCAGCTTCACTGGTTCCTCCTGCATCTTCAAGTCATTGCTGATGCTTCAACTGAGCTTATGTTTATGGCAGCTTCATACATACACTGTGAATTCATAAGTTTATTTTGTGAGAGGGGGCCAGGTCTGTATTTCACTTCCAAATAGGATGCAGTCTGCTGCTTAGTAAGTTACCCTGTAGAAGAATCTGCTTTTAATATTTTGAATACAAATTTAACTACAAGATTAAACCCAAGATAACATACACTATAAAATTACTGCCATAAAAGACAGTTATAGGTAAGGCTTTGTTCTTGTGGTATTGTCTGAAAAGCCTTTCATACTTTGTATATAGCTGTTTGTTCCTCAAACAGTCAAGCTTTGTTTGTGGCTCTGAGTTTCACCTGTTAAACTGTTGACTTAAAAAAAAAATAGTTTATTACTGTTTGTCAAAAGCAATGTATTCTGTTTTAGTTTTGTTTAGTTTGGTTTTCTTCTGCTTTATTTTCTTGATTTTAAGCTTTTCTCTCTGGTTTTATCCCAGTGTAAAGGCATACAGGCAATGTGTGGAATTCAGAGTCTCTGAGTACTAACCAAGACGTTCTCTTATTATCTACCTTTAGCAACGGGTTTCCACTGAACCTACTACATCCTATCGTCTGCAAGGCTTAAGGCCAAACAGCCTGTACTTGTTCCGCCTAGCTGCACGGTCTCCTCAAGGGCTGGGTGCTTCAACAGCAGAAATCTCAGCGCGAACCATGCAGTCAAGTAGGTGTCTTTCCTTGAAATATTGTCTTTGTTTCTATTTCTCAAAGAGATTAATCTCAGTAGCCCAGGTAACAGAGATTAGTAGCCAGAAACAGAGAAAAAAGCAAAATACAATATTCATGTTGCTTGATACAGCAAAAGAATGCTTCAAATGTGTATATGTGAGATGTATTGTGATCAAATTAATATAGGAATGGCTTTTACACAGCTTCATAAAACAACCCAAATAAACCAGTGTCTAAGAAGGCAATATAATGTTGGCATAATAAAATTTTATTTTATAATAAGCTGAAATGTTGTATCATGCAATAGATATACATTAATAACAGTCCTTAACCAATAAATTTCCCCCTCCCCAGTCTGCACACTCCCTAGGTTGTTTCTGCAGCATCTCCCTGAAGTGCAAAAATTTTTAGACTGGATCAGGATGAATATTTCAGGCTGTACCAGATATTTCTTGCCAACTCTTCTATAGCATCTTTACCATTCTGATTTTTTTCAGTTTTCTTAATCAGGGCTTTTTATGATGTTCAGTCATTTTCCACCTGGAGAAAAACAGTTTGAGATGTAAAAATTTGTCAGGGACTTATATATACACCTTAAAACATATAAATTAAGACTTAACTACAACAATCAGTTATTCAGCAATGATGTCCAGAAGGATTATTCTTGCCTGATAAATTATGCTTCTTGACAGTTTGCATTACAATGTGTCAATGAAAAATTTAGTACAGTTCTATTTGTATTTGTTTTAAATTAAATTGCCTGTTCTTAAAGTAAAATTATTCAAAACAGAAAATTCAGTTTCTCAGTTGACATGAATCTTTTTAATTTGCAGTCATGACATGTGATTACACAATCATTCCTTGTTAGTGTTATACATTAATATCAATTAGTGTGACTGGAAACACAGTGCTGCTCACATTTAAGCAAAGCTAAATGTGTTTCTGAAGCATTTCTAAAGCACTTGGAGTAAACATAAAAAAACCACATATAACACAGGGTTAGTTTTAGATACAGTGGCAAGGCAAATTTTCAGTTTAGTAATTCAGAATGAATAATTTGATTAAGAAATAGGTATTTATTTATTCTGGGAGCCATTTCAAATGTTTAGAATGCTCATTTTCTTATCCTGGTGAGGATTGGTTAGACTGCGTACAAAAAAACTAGGAGCCATGGCTGTGTGTTCCATATATAAGCACATTGCCATTTTCTGATCTTTAACATAAGAATATGTTATGTCTTGCTCAGCTTTGTGTCTTCAGACAGTGGCAAAATCCAGTTGATTTTGGTGGTCAGATCCAAGTTATTTGCTGCAAAGATTACTTTTTTTTTTAATGTACAATTAACAAAAGATGTGTATGCATTAATAAAACTGGTTAAAGTAGCTTTCAAATTATCCTTAGTTACATAAGTGCAATATTTTGCATTTTCAGAGTATAATGGATTAAAAATTAATAAACTGTGATTTTATTAGCAATATTCACCAGAACGTGCTACTGCCTTTCATCTTGGTATCAGAGGAAGATGCTGCAGGGATTTATTTCTTTTTTGTAAGATCCTTAAGGGACATTTTACATGTATTTTACTTCCTGCACAAGTTAATGGTAGAAGGACATCCATTTGTTTTGAGTACTTGATTACTGAATTAGTCTATAAAAATAACCCCGAATGTGTTAATTCTAATCTGTTCTTCCATCCACCTCCTCTAGTTAATCGAAATACTAGTAAATTCCCTCCTATCTTCCCTTTGGAGGAGCAGTGTACCATACTGAGTAAAAAGCCATTGATCCCTCTAGAAAGAGCTGTAGGGAACCAAAAGATACATGCGTAAATGCAGCAGGTCACAGCAGGGTCCTAGGCTTTCTCTGTTGTTTTAATTTTGTTTGATGTCACTATTTTAAGTATGTATAAGTATCCATTTGTTTCTTTTTTTCCCTTAAGAAATGGGAAGAAAAGATGGAGAGGGGGTTGTAAAGGGGAATAAAGGTCTTGTACACAAAATTTGTTTTTCTTACAAGACAGGAGGCAGAAATAGGAAAGGAGTTCACATCCCCTCCTTCTGCTAGTGGGTTTGAATTACGGCTCCTCTTTTTGGTGCTCTGAATGGTCTGTTAGTAAGCACAGATTTTGATAAGTCAAAGTACATTTAAGCACATAAATGCATACCAAACTTTCACTATTTGTTTGCCTCACTGAAAGCAGTGGAATGACATGCATGCTTAAATGCTCTGAGGCTTGATAAAGGTAAATATGCTAACACAATCCTTTGAGACCAATTGAGTAAAGGTGAGCATTTCTGCTCTGGGAGACTGATGATGCTGACAGAAGATGAAACAAAGTCAGAAACTCACATTCTGATGTGCTGAGCTTGTAAATTCACTTTGTAAAATGAATACCTGCTTTCTTTACACGTTGTTTGGGGTAGATTTTTTTTTTCTGTAGAAGTAATATACATTACTGGTAGGAATAATTCTTTGCTAGCAAAGATGTCTCCAAGAGGAGTTAAAAAAATATAACTGACAGCTGATCTAGGGTAAGTACAAGTTACAGTCAGAATCAACAAGCCTGTCACTTTCTCCTGGTAGGTAAATCTTTGACTAAGACTTTCTTCATCTTCTATGGACTGCATGCTCATTGTATGTTAGCTGCAATAAATGTTTCAGTAAATGCATTCAATTTAAATATATCTTATGGTTGACTTGTGTCAGGCAGACTCATTTAAAAAAATAGTAATTTGTTTATGAGAGTAGAAAGGCTGCAGAAATGGCAACCTATGGAGCAATTTCTAGCAATTATTGCAAGTTTTTACGAGTTCTGTAAAAAGAGATCTTCTGTCTTAAGGAAAAAGGAAAGCCACTTGAAGGGGATGTCAAAATTTGTAAGTAAATACATGTCATGTATTATTTAAAATGTTATAGCTTGCACTAATTGCAAGGATTATAAAGATAGATCAGTAGTCATAGAAGTATCACGTTTTTGTTTTATTTCAAGAAGAATTTTAATTACAGGTAGGTAATATTATTTTGAGGCTTCATTTTCATATATTTCCCCTACATCCTTTTTCACCATTTAGATCATTTGTTCATTTTCAGTTTCCTCATATTAATAAGCCAAGGTGCATATGATTATCTGATGTTTTACTTTTTTGAGTTTCTACTTTTTTGTTTATTTATTATTTTAATTTGGTTCTTTTATTTATTTTTATTTTTTCTTTTGTTCATTTTTTTCAATCACTTCTATCCTTCCACTCAAATCCTCCTTTAACCCACTACTGAAATTAGAGCCGTCAGCTCCTCCTCAAGACATTAGTTGTACAAGCCCCAGCTCCACTAGCATTTTGGTAAGTTGGAAACCTCCTCCGGTGGAAAAACAGAATGGCATTATCACTGCATACTCTATCAAGTACATTGGGATTGATGGAGAAGATGTCAAGCCCCATGAAATTTTGGGAATTTCCTCGGACAGTACCCAGTACCTTTTGGAACAGCTGGAAAAATGGACTGAGTACCGGATCTCTGTGACTGCTCACACTGATGTTGGACCTGGCCCAGAGAGCTTAGCAGTATTGATTCGGACAGATGAAGATGGTATGTTGCCTCCACTACATCAGTTTGCACCTCTATGACTCTGTCATCTGCTGTCTTTTGTATAGGCTAAAAGTAATTTTTTCTGCTCCTCTTTTTTTTTTTTCACAAATATAACCAGATATGATCACCCTTTGAGCTTTTTAATCAAAGACTGTTCTTTCTACATCATTTTTCTATTCAGTATTTTTTGTATTTTTCTATCAGAAAATAATTTTTTGAAAGTGACATGAATCTCCTGCTCCTTTGAGCCCATACATATCCTTCTTGCTCCTCCTTTAATCCTCCTTTAAAAAAAAAAAAAAACCTCTTAGGGAAAAAAAACTTTCTGCCTTTTCCTTGATTTTATGGTCATTGTCATTTTTAAACAGTTATGTCTATAAACATTTTTCAAGGTCTTGGTTTTTTGGTTGTTTGTTTGTTTAGTTTTTTTTAACTGCTTTTTTCTCCCATATTGTGCTTTTTGATTTGAGGGTTTTTCTGGGTTGTGGTTTTTTTTGTTGGCTTTTTTTTTAGTTTTGTTTTTTGATCTTGGAAAACTGATGCTCCACGCATTTTCTTTTCTTCCATTCTTGAAAGTGACAGAAGACAACCTTGTAATCAGCCTCCTTTTTATCCTGAGGAAAAAACAAACCAAAATAAAACATAGAACTTGACAAAAAAAAAAAAAAAAAAAGGAAACTTTTTAAAAAATCTTTTGTGGTTTTGTTATTATTATAGTATTATTATTTCAATGATTAGAATATCTCTTTGTACTATAATGCTTTGACTCTCAAAGCATCTTCCTTGGCTTTTGTACATTTTTACATGTTTTTGTATTTCTCTAATACTCCTTTTTCTTCCATTTTTTTGCATCAGTCATGTTTTTTGATCTTTTCACTGAAAGGTAGAGCAGATTTGTTGAGCATTTTCATTTGCTGAATGATTTGTATTCTTCAAAGACAACATAGTGAGTCTGCCCTTTCTTAAAAAAAAAAAGCGAGAGAATTGGGTGGGACAGGTGGCTGTAATTCTCTTCTGTCCAATGATGTTGTTCCAGTTCCTAGTGGTCCTCCTCGCAAAGTCGAGGTAGAGGCTGTCAACTCTACTGCTGTTAAAGTGTCATGGCGCTCGCCTGTGCCCAGTAAGCAGCATGGTCAGATACGAGGATACCAGGTCCACTACGTGAGGATGGAAAACGGAGAGCCCAAGGGTCAGCCCGTGCTAAAGGACATCATGCTGGCGGATGCACAGGTAGTTGGGACACTCCATTCTTTTCTTGGTCAGAGTGAAAACATTTCGTTTACCAGCGAGCACTCCAAAACTGCCTTTTGTTGTTGAGGGTCTTTTTTCTTTCTATTTACCAGTCTGCCAGCTAGCATTTTTTGTCTCTATTTTAAAAACTTTTTTTCAGAACACTTGCATTTAAAGGTTCCTGGGCCAAAACAAGACACTTTGTTCTCTATTGATCTGCAACTAAATGCTAGGCCATGTCATTATTCTGATTCTGTTAAACCTGGAGCCTCTACCTATACTCTAAAGTTCTAAAGCATCAGGGTGATCTGATCCAGGTCAGAAGGTGTAGTAAACTCTGCACAGCCTGATCCACCTATCTCCCATTTCATTGCTTCAGAGGAGAGCCTAGAATCATCAGAAGCCTGTGCTAGCCTGTTATTACAGGCTTGTTATTATTAGCTTGTACACACCCTACTACACATTTCACAAGAAATTAATGTTCTTAATGTAATTTTGGAAACCACAGAGGTATTACATTTTTCCTAACTTCTATAAAATGAGGAACTTGGTTTGTATATGTATGTGGTTATTTATATTGCAAATTTTCCCGCCTGTTTTAGAAATTATGAGATAATAAAAATCCCAGTTTAAACTAGGATTTTACTGATTAAGGTATACCAGTATTCTGTGAAACATTAAAGCTTTACTCTCTAAAGTTCCTGACACTGAAGGAGTCATCCTATGGGAAACTATTATCCATTAAACATGTCTCACAGTTTATGACTAGATTGACTGCAAATAAAAAGAAATTATTAACCTAAATCAAAGAATAAAATCTGTTCTTTAAGCATCTTACATGAGTAAACAAATGGGGGTTTGCCTTTTTTTTTTCCTTTCAGTCTTAGTTCTGAATTTCAGATTTGCAGAAACCTCTTTGGAGAATAAGTCTCCTACACCTGCGACCCTATTTGCAAAATACTGTGTCTGTTTCTGGAGGACTTTGCTGCCAGTATTACTTTCCTATTTTGGAGAACATGGTGTTCTTATGGTTTAAATTCAGTGGAGACGAAGATGAAAGTAGATCAGGAAGTGGGAAGGGAGAGGGAAAAGGGAGAGGAAATGAAAAAGGACATGCTAGTGTGCTTTGGTTCTCCCTTTCAGGAATTTTTACTTCCAGTCTCTCTGTAGTAGAGGATTAAAATGATTTTAAACACTAGAAAGTCAGTAACTTGAGACTAGATGAGATATTGGAGTCCAAATATCATAAAGGCAAAAGTTGTATTTTCTTTTTTCAAGATTAGCTTTGACCTGCCCACTTGCCACTGTTTCACGAAGGATAGTCAACTCCTTTCTCTTCCCATGTTTTCTTCCTGCCTTAGTACTTCTGTGATACATGTGATCAAGGCTTGTGCAGGTATGAAGGCCTTGATGGTAAAATACCAGTGTGGTTTAAAGACTTAATGCAATGAATTAGTTTAGGAAACTGAAGCATATAGCCTGGTAACATGATTAAATAAACCAGGTGGCCTTTAATTCTGTCTTGGTAACTTTTAATAAAAACTGTTATAAGTACAAGAGGATTCATTACTTCTTGTATTTGTCAGTGAAAGAGAAGTATCTGGATTTTAGAGAAAACAGAAATGGAATTAAAAATGCCTGGCCTGATTTCATTAACCAAATTTCATGTGATTCTACATGGATAATTTGAACTGTACATGACTTTTTCAGACATCTGTCATATTAATTTTATTATAAAGAAGAAAACTTTATTTCAACCAGGCAACAAATCTCCTTATTTCTTTTGTTTTTCCTTTCAACTTCCTTTACTGTTAATTAGTGGGAAAATGATGATACTACTGAACATGTAAGTACTTTTTGACTGGGCAGAAAAACATTGTGTGTTTGGGTTAAGATTTTTTTGTCTTGCTTGTTTCCTTGTAGCATTGTATGGTTTTGGTTTGGGTTAGGGTTTTTTGTGTGTTTTCTTTGCGTTTGTTTTTGTTATTCAGGGTGTTTTTATGTCATTTGCACAAATGCATGTTCCTAACATCAAAGGTTTTCTCTTATGACACCTTTTTCCTTTGTTGGCCTTTTTTTTTTTTTTTTTTTTTAATTCCCAGGGGGAATAGGGTTACGGTTGCTTGCCTGTTCTGCGGTTTAGCATGATGCCAAAACGTACAGCACTGATTTGTGTTTTCATCTTTTTGATGGCTGTCACTAACTTTGCCTCACAATTTCTGCTTTACAAGTTGATAGAAAAATAAAACAGGAGTGGTTCAGAGTTACATACCAATACTTGTATTTTTCTGTATTCATTTTAAGGTTAAGTTTTAGTGTGTGTAACTAAAAGTAGAAGTCAGTTGTGCTTTCTTTTGGATAAAATAAATACATTCTATCAGGAAAGCCATATGACCTGTAGGGTTTATGCCTAAGTAATAATGTTTGCTGTACCCAAACCACACTTTCAAACCTTACATGCAGCCATAGCTCTTACATCATGAAGTAATGTTTGTTTTAGATGAGGCTTATATCTTCAAAAGTCTATTTTGTGATTTTGTGGGGGGGTTTTGCCTTTTACAGTTTAATTCTGGTAGTACTAGGTGCAGTTTTCTCATGGAAGATATGAAGTCATTCTTACTGATTTCAGCTTTACAGTTCAACTCAATTCTGAGATAGAGTCTAAGAAGGGAATCTTTTGATAGTAGATTGTTACGTGTTTCGTTTTGGTTTTTTTTTTTTAATTTGAGATATTTTGCCCATTCATTCTGATCATTACCTAATTATTTCTATATTGCTAATAAACTGACTGTAAATACAATGCTGAATTCTAATCACATCTTTACTAAGCTCATATCAACTACCTTGAAAAACCCATATACTATGAATAGTCTGGCCTATGATTTTAATGTTAACTTTTCATGGCTGTTTTGGAGGGATGTGTGATTGCACATTTGCTATTTGTTCTAGATGTAGAAATACACCATCCCTCTGGCAGCACTGAAATTTAGTGCAAGTTCATTCGAGCATATGAAAATGCAAAGGAGTAGTCCAATGGTTACAGGCTGTAAACTGGGGACTCTTGGCCAGTCGGTTACCTCCAAACCCCTTTATATTTGCATATAAGATTTATTTGCATTATAAGCGTCAAAACTTACTCCTCTTGCTGTTCTTGTAGCAGGACATAAGTTTATTTCATTTCTTGTGCACTGCTCATCATCTGTGGGCCCATACATGTACACACATATGTGAGAAGATATCCCCCTTGCTCTAATATTTACAGTTTGATATTGTTGCTGTTACTTTGCTCTAGCTGAAGAGACACTTGTTTTGTAGCTGCTGTGATCTGAGGGCCATCAGATCTGTCCTCTGACCAGCTTTTTAGTGGTATTTTACGTAGTTCTTTCAGACCTGAAAGGCTAGCTATTTTTCAAGTCCTTTCAGATATTGAGAGGTGAAGTCTACCCAGTGACACAGGTTGCAATGAAAGTGTTATGGAAGTGATGAGGCATTTTTGTTCAGCTAAACCATCATTACTTATAAAGCGTGCATGTAAATGCAAAATTTTTCTTACTAGGCATTTTAGAACTATATCACTGATATGCTGTTAATGACCAAGTTAAACTGAGTGTTAAACTGCATGTGTTTCACAATGTCAGTAGTATTCCTCAGGCAAGGTATTTCAGAAGAATTTTTTCACTGTTCACACCACTAAGCCTTTGGCCTTTTGCTGCAAACTGCCTGAGGCATACCATTTAGATGTGTGCTGTCCTTTATTGCTTAAGTGAGTGAAATGTTTTGCATTATCAAGTATTTCACACAGTACAGTCTGTTGGTGCACTCAAATGCTTGCTATCACTGCCAATAGCTCAGAAGTGTAATATAAACAGGATTTCTAAAGGATTCTGCATTCTCCTGGCAAACAATCTATTTTAAATTAATTGTTCTTATTTTATTTTATTTCATCTTAGGAAATGATAATTTCTGGGCTTCATCCTGAAACCACATACTCTTTCACTGTGACAGCCTATACAACTAAAGGTGACGGAGCACGCAGCAAACCCAAACTTGTATCTACTACTGGTGCAGGTAATATTTATATACAAATTGAGCTTTAAATGAAAACTTTGACTTTTTCTGCTACTGTTTTTTTCCTTGGAAGTCTTCTGTTGTGTGAAAAGTGTTTCTAGGACATAGGATTTTCTGTTTCAGAATTTGGACCTTCATTTATTTAGATAAAAAGAGCCAGTGACTCCCTTTATCCATTTGTTCCAGATGAGATCACTTGATAGTTTTGAGTAGCTCTTCCACTGTTATTGGAGTCTTCTTTGAGAAGGAAAAATAGAAATTTGGGAGATGAAAAGGATATTTGAAAAACGTGTAAAGGGCATTCATTATCTTCATGAAAGTAGCAACACTGCCAGTAAAACATTGAAAGAACCTGTCTGTATGACATTCACAACTTGTCGCAGAAGAATGTAATTATTAAAGCAGAGAATTGGAAAACATAATGAAACTCCATCCTGTGAAACCCTGGTGCCTGTATTGGTTCAGGGGTAACTTAAGGAACAAACTGGGCAAAATACACCCTGCCTCTGTGTTCAGTCTGTGTTTGATCTCAGTTGGTACTAAATGCTGGATATCTTGATTGCATCACCAATACAGTAGTTAGCACAGATGAGATGAACCAAACTGCTTTTAGATGAGGAACTCTTTTTTTTTTTTTTAATGTTTGACTGTGGCACAGCCTAACCAATTGATGCCACCACAGGTTTGGTGTGATGCTTATGTACAGGTGTTCACAAGCTGTAGGCATTTTGTTCATTTTCAGTGGTTTTTAGTTCAGCCATTAAGAATATTCTATTACAATCACATGTAACACCATTACAAGCTCTCTGAATAGCAATGTGTTGTTTGTGCTAATAGATAAAATCCAAAAAGCATATATATTTGTATTTATAGTGATTGATTCAATTTTTAAAACAATCACTAAATACTGAACTAATCATGTATTAATATCAAAACTATCTATATCCTTTTCTTGTTAGATTCCTTGGAAAATCTCAGTCTTGGTGGCTAAATACACAATGTTTCATTTCAGATCTTAGAATACATTCTAGTCATTACTCTTGGCTATTGCTGAAATTTACTGTGTAACTTCTTATTTTTCCTGAATTCTCATACTCTGAGAAAAAGAATTGATATGTATTTGTGGCATGTATTGGAACTTGATTTAAGAAGAAAAGGCACTTGATCCATTACTCTTTTTTAAAGTTCAAGTCCCAATTTTAACTAACACAATTATATAAGTTATGATTTTATTCATTCCTAGACATAAAAATACGTTGTGCAAATATGCTTGCAAAACTTAAAGTTTCACTGCATTTAGTCCTTATTGACTGTTCATGTGTCATTCTGCTAAGATCTCTGCTGCTTCTACTTAAAAAAGACAGAACAAATCCTATGTCCCATATAAATTTGAGGAGCAATAGAGAGTAAGAGGCATGTCTGTAAATGTAATGCATATTACACTATTCTTGTAATTTGCTTAACCCTATGAACAAGTAGAGCTTGTTCCTGGGATTAACACCTAGTTACCATTTTGCTCCTTCATACATAGCAGACTGCATGAAATCTCACCACTTGGTATTATAGCTTGCTGTGTTTGGGCTGTTTTCATAAGAAAATTTGTATGCAGATTTTTGAAAAAAGAGACATTGAATATAGTCAGTACCAGGGGCTTTCTGCTCACTTTCTGTGAGAATGCATCACCACAACGGAAGGAGTGATCCATTAACACCAAAAGGTTGTAGGTCTGTAATGCAGTCTCCTATTCACTTCGAGTTTCCATTTGATTTTTTTTTACCCTAGAAAGGTGCTATTGGAATACCACAATTAAGAAAATGGAGGATCTGGCTTTCTAGTCTTTCAAATTTTGAATGAGATTGACTGAGATTATGTCCATAAGAGATATGAAAGGAGAATAGATGTCTGCACATTTACCAGAGAATTTGTCTGTAAGGTATTCAGACAATACGTAACTATTCAGCTGTCCAGTTAGTGATACAAAAACATAATTTACATTTTTAGGCAGGAAAGATTCACCAAACATAAGTAAGCTTACAGTATGGTAACTCAGTTATTAGTAAAGTTACTAAAGTCACAAACTCTGTTGATATTTTAATCCAACAGTGTGCTTTTGTCTTATGTTTGTTTTCCTTCCCTCACTATTGAAATCAGATGGAATAAAAACTGTTACTGAATGTTTCTAAATCAAAGTACTTGTTAAATTACTTGGGGAAGAAGTTATAAAATGTATGATTAACAAGACTGATAAAAATGAAGACTTACTAGTTAGTAATATCATAAAGTTTTTATGAAGATTTTAATCAGACCTTTAATTTTTCTGTCATAGTAGTTGAAGAATCTCATACGACAATAGCTTGTCCATTACTTGTAATTTGCTCTCATAATAGACAACAATCTTGAAATACAGATTTCAGCTAAAAGAGGAAAGTTTATATTAAGGCACTGGTGTACTTTATAGCAGCTAACAGAAACTAATTCAGGTAATTTGGCACAGCCAGCTTGCATGAGCTTCTACTAGTAGTGGCAAGCCATTGCAGCAGTAATGTCTGTTGCAAAGGGGTATGTTAGAGATGTCTTTCTATGTAATGGAAGAAGGGTCACTAGATCAGAGGATATATTTTATTTTATGGACAATTTCACTTCTTTAAGGCTCATGGAAAAATCAGGTTATTATCAGAAATTTCTAGACAGAGCTATTTGGTGAGACAACTGTGTATATGACTGCACAGAATCCTGTCATTTGTCCTAAAAGACTAATATGTAATATTCATAAGTAAATCATACTGAATGTAAATGTTAACTGAAAGCTGTCTGGAAATAAACAGACATTTATCTGCTTTGCAACATCAGATAGACTTTCTGGTATTAAAAAAAAGGTGACCATTCCATTGTTATTTACTATTTTAGTCACAGGGTATTTTATTGGATAAGTAAACTTTATTAGTTCCCTGGTTCTGATCAAGAACAAGTATTAGTTTCTTCCTTTCTCAGTAGTTACCACAGAGGTTAAAAGGTAGTTCTGATTATGAAGTTTACCACAAGAACAACAACAACAAAAAAACCGCAATTTATTACAAAAAAAATTTAGTTATACCTTCCTATATAAATATAGTATAACCTTTAGTTATACTATATTTAGTAATCTCTCTTCTAGGAAGCTGAAGGAGTATTATTCTTTTTAGATAAACTATTCTTTCCTCTGCTACACTGGTGCCAGTAATAGTTAGAATGCAGAGAAAAATATGACCTGTAAAAGGCCTTCACAGTCTTCTCTTTGTTCCATAAAGACTTTTAGTTTTCAATGAGGAAAAGTCAGAACTAACAGGAGAGGTATTCTTTACACAGCAGAAGGAGTGGGAAAACACTCACAAGATTTCACAAAATGCTGCCAGTTGAACTCAATATTTAAATTTAAACGTATTTGGAAAATTCATATAAAATCTACCTATAATTCTTACGAAATTAGAAGCAATGTCATGACCTACAACAGATATAAATAGGAAAGAGCTTACTAAATGCAGAATTTTCTTCAAGGCATGCCATTATGCCCTCCTTATTCCTAATTCTTTATGGAAAGGTAGTTACCTTCTGACAATAAAAATGTGATTTGCTGGGTGCCTGAGAACTGAAGATAAATAATAAAATCTATTGAAGTGTTTAAATACAGGAACCAGAGCTCACAATGCAGCAGTTACATTCACATGGGAAGGCTTCAAACGCAGATGAAGCTAATTACTCTTTGTTGAAGACTGTATTGTCATTGCAGTACTACTTCTGGTCTCATGACATTTCAGGCATTGGTACAGAATGAACACCAAATTTCTAGATAGTTATGGATATGTTTCATTATTAAATAAATCACTGTAATAGAAACTGATTTTTTTGAAATAGAAGTATTAATGAAAATATAAATTAAGTGTATACAAATGGATGTGAATAAATTAAAATTAATTAATCAATTAAATAGAAACAGTAAATGAGAATTCATATTGGGACTCCAAAAAAGTACACTATATAAATTGTATAATGGTATTTCTGACTTGATTAGGACTGATTCAATCTTCCCTGGACTGATTAAATTCAATTCCTCCTCAATGCCCATACCACACTTGCAGTCTGAATTTCTGTAAAAGACAAATCACCAGTTTGGACTAATGGGTTCTAATTAAGATTGAGACTTTATGTACTGTATAGGTTAAGAAGAGCTAGCAATTTAGCCTTCTTCAAAAGAAATCCAGTTCATGTGCACGAAAACCTTGCTGGAAAATAAATCATATGTGATAAGCCGTGCTGGAAAATATTAAATTCCAAACTGCACTACCTCTCCACACTGAAACAGTGGAGGTGGAAGTGATTTCTGTGTGGAAACTAGAAAGACAGGGTTCTATCATGTGTAGTAATTTTTGAGGGCAAGGTTGTTCTTCTACCATATTTTAACTATTAATGATAAAAATTACGTTAAATTTACCTAGAAACTTGTTATTTCTTCATTAATTATTTTCCCATTTACAGGAAATGTGCCTTGGATTAAATACATGAAAACTTATGACAGTACCTTTTTTTTTTTTTCTTTTTTTTTGCAAACAAGGATTTGTGAGTCAGGACCATTCATAAGACATTTGTTGGAAGTTTTACTTCTTGATTTGTGTTCCTAGATCCTGTGCCTTTGAATGTGCTCTGTATTTAGAAATGATGGTAAGGGAAGAAGAAAAAAAAAGCAGTAAACATCTCTACTGTTGCAGTTCCCTATATTGTATGACTAAATAGTGCAGGAGCCAAACACTATTTCTTCATTAGGACAGTAATATGTGGAACTAAGAGTAAGGAAAGAGAAATTTCTTGCTAAAACTATCCACAAGAATTGTATGTGTAATTGTGTTTATGTCTATCCTCTTTAAATAACATTGTACTACAGTTCCAGGCAAACCTCGGCTTGTGATTAGCCACACACAGATGAACACAGCTCTAATTCAGTGGCATCCTCCAGTGGAAACTTTTGGCCCGCTGCAGGGTTATCGCCTGAAGTTTGGTCGCAAAGACATGGATACATTAACAACCATGGAATTCTCAGAGAAGGAAGATCACTTCACAGCCACAGACATTCACAAAGGAGCTTCTTATGTCTTCAGGCTCTCAGCTAGAAATAAAGTGGGCTTTGGGGAGGAGATGGTTAAAGAAATTTCTGTTCCTGAAGAGGTACCCAGTGGATTTCCCCAAAATCTCCACTCGGAAAGCTCTACATCTACATCGGTTCAATTAACTTGGCAGATGCCTCTCTTGGCAGAAAGAAATGGCATTATCACCAAATATACCATCTTGTACAGAGATATCAATGTTGCTTACCAACCAGTTGAACTCCCTGTTGTTCCTGCTGATACCACTATGACGCTTTCTGGCTTAAAACCAGATACCACTTATGATGTAAAAGTACGTGCCCACACAAGCAAAGGGCCTGGTCCATATAGTCCAAGTGTCCAGTTCAGGACACTACCCGTGGATCAAGGTAGGATTTGTCTGCTTATGACGTTGACCTTTAAAGGAGTATCAGTCTTTGGATATCAGTGTTTTTGAAGGTGTAAATAAAACTGACCGACCCATTCATAAAAATAGGTTCATCAATCACTACAGGTAAAGTATATATAAATCTTAATATGTTTTGGATGCCTTAGAATTCAGTTGTCCCTTGCGAAGCAAGTTCCGGCTAACTTCTTCACAATATTTTCAGGTAAGGAAAATGTGTGGATTGCACTAGATGAGAGTGAGAACGAGTTTAAATGTGATATTTAAATATGAACAAACAGGTAGGAGAATTGAATTCTTGGTTTTTGACCTAAATGTAAAGCTAATACTCCCAGGTAGCAGTGGAAATATGACAAGGTCTGAGCTCCAAGATGTTGTTTATATACATTGTTTCTTTTTTTCCAGCAGTGTTTGCAAAAAATTTTCATGTTAAAGCAGTAATGAAGACTTCAGTTTTGCTATCCTGGGAAATTCCAGAAAACTACAATTCAGCTTTGCCTTTCAAAGTAAGTTTCTATTTGTACAAGAGAAAATAACAGAAACTAGACAATGTATTTACCAGATTACTAGTTTACTGAACATGTATCATGAATGTGTATTGGGGGTGTCTTTGTTTCTAAGATTGCTAACTTTTCATCTACCGCTACAGTAGTTTAAAGAAAACAGTGAAAGAAAATAAAAATTTTCTTTTTTTCTAGTAATTTCCATAGCAAATGCAATTGAGTACCATTTTGGGTTTTGTCTTTTCAATGTATAATAGCACATTTTAATTTGCAATTCATTTACTCCCCTAGCTATGGCTTTGTCCACATACAGAGACTCAGTGTAACATGCAGTCTGCCTGGAATTTCTTCTGCTTCAGTCTTAATCACTTGTGTCATCTCAGGCAGTGGCAAGTGAAGAACAGTATTTTAGGAACTAAATGGTACAAAAACCTTTCTAAATAAGGAGCGTGAATGAAAAAGTCAAGATACTTTAAACCAGAGTACCTTGCCATAAATTCTGGGTTTAAGAAACGCTGCTTAGTTTGAAAAAGTGAAATTGGATTTCAGAAGTGTTTGCATTGCTTTATATTAATGTAGTACTTCTTTTTTTCCCCCTGAAAGTGAGAACTTTACTTGCAGTAGTGAATTCAGTACTGTTTTATACCCTAAAATGCCCCAATAAATTTAAATTAATAGCTAGGTTATTTAAATTTATAGCTAGGTTGATTCCTGAATTCAGTGTGACAGCATCATTTGCCTTCTCCTAGTAACCAAAACTACCTTTGTGTATATTGACTTAGATCCTTTATGATGATGGGAAAATGGAGGTTGATGGACGAGCTACTCAAAAGCTGATCACAAACTTGAAGCCAGAGACGTCATATTCATTTGTACTGACAAACAGAGGGAATAGTGCAGGGGGTCTTCAGCACAGAGTAACCGCAAAGACTGCACCAGATGTGCTTCGCACAAAGCCAGTCTTCATCGGAAAGACCAACTTAGATGGCATGATAACTGTGGAACTTCCAGAAGTACCCTCAAATGAGAATATAAAGTGAGTGCATGAATGACGTTCCATTGTTTTTAACTCCACAGAGATGGTCATTCTAACTCTTGATGGTGGACCATGGCTTTATTCTTTATAACAGTACAGAGACTACAGTACTCTGCAATAGTATTTGACTTAATATTGGTGTAATATTTGATATAGTAAACTGGGAGGTGCTGCTGACTCTCTCAAGGAACACGGAGCCTTACAGTCATAAGTAGCATGAAAATTAAGAACAAATGTCAAATTCTGTTATAAAGATCCTTGAATCCAACAGAGGGCAACAAAGCTGATGGAAGGACTGAAAGGAATGTCCTGTAAGGAGCTGCTGAGGGCTTTGAGCTTGTCTAATTTGGAGAGTAGAAGGCTAAGGGCTGGCCTCCTTTCTTGCTGCAGCTTCCTGAGGAGGGGAAGTGAAGAGGGAGCTGCTGATCTTCTTCCTGTGATCCGTTTATAGAACATGAGACAATGCCTCAGAGCTGCATCAAGGGAAATTCAGATGTATTAGGAAGCAATTGTTTACTGTGAATGTGTTCAAACTGAAAGAGGCTTCCTAGTCAGACAGTTAATGTCCCAGGCATGTCAATGTTTAAGAGGTGTTTGGATGATGCCCTTAATTTGTTTTAACTTTTGGTCAGCCCTGAAGTGGTGAGGCAATAGGAATAGATGATCACTGTATGTCAGTTCCAACCAGAACTCTAAAGTTTGACACATAGCCATATGTTATGGAGACTGATTGTCCTTCAGTTTGAAGATTTTTCTCAAGAGTACTTCTGTGTTTCATCACAGATTGCAAAATGAGGGATGCAGAAAACCAGTTTTATTTTGAACAATATATCATCTCAAAAAGAATAGATAACCCATCAATGCATAACTACCCTGCTATAGCTCTTTGAAGTATTCAGACTCAGTCACTCAAGAATTATATGGAGTTTTAAACAATTGGTACTGCACTTAAATTAATTCAGATTAATTCTGATAGTTTTTATCAGGATAAAAATATATTGTCCTGGTCTCAGAAGGAAAACAAAGGATTTTGCTAAAAGAATTGCAAGTTTTCTAGAGGTTACATAAATTTTGGAAGGGAACAGGTGGTGTGGAAAACAGAAACAGGACTAAAGACCTGAAACCACATGGTCAGCAGGGATTAGAAGGGTTAGACAATAAAGATTTGCCAGGAAAACATGAAGGATGATACAATCAGTAAGTGTTATTTCTCTTCTTATTGTGATTCTTGTTGATCTGTAAGGTTCCCTTACGTAATGTAAAAGAAATGGGGAGGAAAATGAGCCAGTCATTAAATGATGGGGATTCAAGTTGTCCTCTCCCTGGTGGATTTTTACTGTTTTCTAGAAAGCTGCTCCCTCTTTCATTATTGACTGAAGGTTCTGAAGCAGGTAAGGTCAAGAAATAAATTACTTTGAAACATTAAAAGGATGAAAAACGTAGTCACTATCATTAGATTGAGTAAGATGCGGTCAGTAACAAATGCAGCTAAGGAAGACTGAAGGTGGAATGAGTCAAAAAGGGTTTATGAGGCATGGGATTCACAGAGAGAAAAATGTGCAGGATAGCTGATCAAACAATAGTGGAAGATAGCACTGGAAAAAAATTAATTCCCTTCTTTTTATATAGTGTAAAAAAGTTAAAGAGGCTAAGTGACATTAGAAAAGGTACATTAAATCTGCAGGGTCCAACTGCCGATTTTTCAAATAATGTATCTCCTACTTGTGCGTCTGTCTTCTAAGAAGGCTTGATAAAGTAAAACACAACAATAAAGATTGACTTGACCCTTAGAGCAGGCATACCACAGCAAGTACATTCTGAACAGAAAACCTGACCTTAAGCTTGCTAGAATAAGTAAGGTTGTTCTGTATTAGTCTTTATGTGGGAAGAAGAATTTCATGTATTAGTTATGTTGACATTTTTAGACATGCCTCTCCTCTATCGGCATTGTATGCTCAGGATTGTCCCTAGCTTACGATGAAATACTGAGAATTTTTCAATAATACTAATTACATAGAAAGTGAAACAGATAACGGTTCGCACTAATGAAGTATAGATAATGAGATTGAGGGTAATGTTATAAAAACCTTTGTAATATTTGTAATTTAAGATGGTAGTATTTGTCACTGCTTGATGGTGATACAGCATAGAAATTGATGCAGAGCTCACCTTATGATAAGTAAAATGTATCTCTTCTGCTCATCTCAAGGGCGCAAGTTCCTAATTTTTCTTTCTTTTAGTATTTTGGGCTATTTTGAAAGCAATTTTTATGTGTAAAGGATAGTTCACATTTCTGTGAATCTCTTACATCTTTGAAAAGTCTTAAGTAAAAAAAGAGTTTGTGGACGACTTTGGCCTCTCAAATACTGAGTAGATAAAACAATATCCAAATAAACCCTTTATTTCTCACCTTCCTCCCTCCCCTCTCTCCCAAAAAAAAATCCTAACCTAAAAACAGACAAGCAAATAATGAAGTAACCTATAAAACATGTTTTTCAGGAGATCTACATTTTGCACAATTAGCTAAAAATCACAGAACTTTGTTGTCCTTCACAATTTGCAGCACTACATATTAGTGTGAACACTTTCACTTTTCTTCTTGTTATTGATCTACTTATTCTTTCAGTTTAAAATACTCTGTGGGTGCTGAAAGTCTTCATAGATTTTCAAAGTTATGAGAGGAAGACTTTCATGAAGAAAGTGAAAAAGAGCATGTAAGTTACATTTACGTGCTGGATATTCCTTGATTGAAAAGAAAAATGTATGAACTCCGTTAGCTTAAAAAAAAAATGAAGAAAAAGAAAACAAAATTATAAATATGTATCTTTGATGTTTGAAAGACATAAAGGGGCAAGTTCTCATTTCTGTCTTGATTCTTAGGCATCTGTTGAGGAAAGGGTATGTCAGTTGTTATTGTATACATGAGTAAGTCAGTGTTCACTAGGATTTGCTATTCAAAGTATTTTTAATAAACCAATGCATGTTTAAAATCTGGATTCAACCAGCCTTACAGTTTTGCATCTTTTTAAAAGATGGCTTGTAATATTGTCACTATAAGAATGCACGCCACAGATGTTTTTTGAAATACTGGAATACAGCAAGTGGACACTAGTTAAAAATCTATGGGCAACACTTCTTTCCAGCACTCGTGTTGGAGCTCAGCATTTCCACAGAAAACTTCTTCAAATTTCTTAACACAAATTTTGATGAATACATGTACTTTCTACAGGAGCTGAAAATCTAAAGTTTTGTTATGTTTCTTTTATGGGAAAGAGCTCTAAATAAGAAGAGATGATTAAAATAGATCAATGGCTTGCACTGGTATGGTAAAAAAAAAAAAGGTTTCTATAGTTGGCTTAGACTGAGATGGTTTTTAGCCAATTGTAAGGCATCTCCTTTTCTGTAGACTCTTTTTTGTTAATTACTTAGGATTTTCAGCTGCATTGCATGAGTAAAATTAATAGTTTTGCAGAAGATTGAATGGGTTGTAAAAAAACCACAGACTGGAAGAGGAGATGGCCCATGAGAAACTAAAATTATGTTCCATAATGAGACCTAGAAACACCTTAATAAGCTTTTGTTACTACAAACGAAGAAAATCAGTTTCTTTCCCTCCCCCCTGAGAGGGAGAGTGCTTGATTTTTTGACAAGTGTGTTTATCAAGAAGATGTATAGTATACTCTCCTGCATGTCCTGCTGTTGTGATTCTTCTGCTTCTTCCTTCACACTTATGTGAAGTTATGGATCTGCCTGACACATATCCAAGCTTTTGTAAAGTAAGCAGTGGAAGTCCCAGATCTCCATCATACTAGAAAATATAATTTATTAGTCTCTATGGGGGGGGGGGGGGGGAAAAAAATATTTTTATGAAAATATTTCTGAGGAAAACTGATATCTGTAATTTGCAAATCCTATATATAAAGAGAGTATATATCAAGCTCTCTTACCTATGACTGTGAACAGAGTACTTACTTAGATAAAGCTTATGACTTTGATTGTGAAAAGGAAAGAGAGTATGGGTGCAGTGTATGTCATGTTTGCTTCTTTTCTCTTTATTATGATATTGACATTAAAAAATAGATTTTTTAAACCTACTATTCTGATTATACGTTAAAATGGGGGAAGATGGGTTGGTAATAGAGATTTAAATATAGGGTAATATATTTCAATTCACGGCTTTGGGGCTTTTTTTTGTCAGTGTGATGGTGGCAGGGTACAAATAACCTATGGCTCTTGTATTTCATGTTGGCATTTTAGTACGTTGTAATTAAAGTTTTTTATAAATATTTATATGTTTACAGGAAAAGACAGGTAATTGGTGCCATTTGTTTGTCAAATGCTTTACCGTTGATGTTATTTCAAGAGTGTGAACGTTTACAGCTGTGTTTGGAAGGCCACAGTGACCTATTAATGTGCAGAACTTTATTCTCAACATATCACTTTTCTCTTGGGTTCCTCAAAACAGACACACTCCATCAATTTATCTATTTTCATTCAAATTCACTTTTGTCCAACTTTCTCATTTGCAGAGGTTATTATATAGTTATTGTGCCTTTGAAGAGGTCTCGTGGGAAGTTTATCAAACCATGGGAGAGTCCAGATGAAATGGAACTAGATGAGGTACTGTATACGGTTTGGGTTTTTTTTCTTCTCCTTGATTAAAGAAGCAATCTTGCTAGTTTTAGATAACTAACTTAGCAGTTTTAAAAGTTTTGGTTGTCAGGATACTTTATATTTGCATTAGGCTGTGGAGACTAAAACAAAATTTCAAATTATTTAAATGAGAAGACAGTAAGGACATTAGTTGCAATAAAGAACATAAAGTATCTGATATTTGTTGACACTAATATTTTATTCTTTTTCTATTGTAAAGAGTGATGCAAAAGTGCAGGAGGTGAAATGAGTTGTCAGCAAAAGCTTAATCACTAACAATATGAACTGTAATAAAGGTCTGGTTCCTTAGAGGGGTGTTTACTAAGTAACAAATGCTAAATTGCAATTTGCACCACAGTTTACCATTTGACCTTCTGGTGGTGTTTTTATCTGATTGTCATATACTGTAATAGTTCTGATGAGACATAGCCTCCATTCCATCAACAGTTTGTGATCAGAAATAAATGCATGAACAAGGAAGGAAAGAGCAACATGGTGTCATCATTTGAAATTATAAATTACATTAATCCAAGGGGGGGGAATGACTTTCATTTTAGAAATAACCCCAGCAATGCTAGAAATCAATTCAGTATGTTAGTGATATAGTAATAATTCCAGGAAGTATAATATCCACCCCCATTTTCTATTTTACTGAGGGACAGTATAGCTTATGTGAGCTTGTCTTTCTTCTTTCAATCTGTAAATTTATAGCAATGCTAGTGTTTATGATTTCTAAGCTCTTTCAAGGGCCCCATATGAGAGACTTCTATAAAAGACAAGTAATGGTGTTATTATTGTTCTCATCATATCTGGCCCAGATTTTGGATGACGTTCAGATGCTATGGTGCTTCGTACATGTAATATCTCTGCAATTCAGAGACCAGAATGAGGGGTTTTTTTACTCCTGATACAGTGTTCTTTTGACTGTATCCCATTTATTTTTCTATTTTCTTTTGGTGGATTAAAGAGTTTTATGTTACAGAGATACTTCATATTGTGCTTCCTCATAACACAGTTACTGGGAAGTGTTGATCACCTGCGAGCAAGCATAGACGTTCTTTTCTCTCCTGCCATTGACAAAACAGATATAAATTTCAGATTTTGCACCAAAATAGAGGGAAAATAAAGATCTTCACCAAACTAACAGTATTGTAGAAAGGGTCCAAGTAAAAACTGAATTCTTTTAATCCTTGTCACAACAACAGGCAAATCCTTAATAGAAAACTAAATCAACTCTTCAGAGGAAGATTGTATGTATGATGACTAACTGATTCAACCCTTTCTTCTTGACCAGTTTCCTTTATGTGATCATCTCACTTCATTCAATTGCAGCAATGGCTTGCTTTGATCTATTAACTTCTTTCCTTTAAAAGAACTTGGATCGTAAATGCCATCAGCTTATGATCATAGCCATAGGTGACATCAAATACAGTTAAACAGCAAAACTCTGACAGCCACATCCATACAGTAATGGAAACTGATTGAATATTACCACCCACTTTTAATATCCAAAGACTGTAGTCACATTCAGCATCATTATTAGATTAAAAGATAGGTGCCAGATGACATTGAACTTTCTGGCAATTAAATTCTATGGTTCCTGCTGATTCTCATAACAAAGGGTCATTTTAATCATTTTAATCCTTCAAGTTGTGTTGCCTTAGTCTGTATAACAGATTGAGAAAGAGCATTTATTAATTGAGAAATATTTGTGTCAGGATGGGTTGTTTCCCACTTCTATTGATATAATTGGGACCACATTGTAGAATTAATGGTGGAAGAAATAAGATATGCATTGACTGGAAAATGAAAATGATTTCTGATAAAGAACCAACCCCTTAAAATATCTTTTACAATTGCCACCAATACATATAGCAAGAACTGAGTAGAGAGAAACATTAAAAGCAGGCAGCAACTGCGTATGATTCTAACTCATTCAGTTTCTATTACTTAAAAGGCTGGTTTGCTTCCAGCTTTGGACAGTATACATTTTAATAAGTATGTTATTCCTGATAAGCTCGTGAGCACAGTGCCACAATAAATACATATGGAAAAAACAGCAACAACAACACCCCCCCAAAAAAACCCAACAAAAACCAAACAAAAACCAAACCAAAAAAACCCAAAAACAAAAACAAAAACAAAAACAAAAACAAAAAAAAAAAAAAAAAAAAAAAAAAAAAAAAAAAAAAAAAAAAAAACCAAAAAAACCCAAAAAAACCCCCCAAACAAACAAACAAACAAAAAAACACCAACGGAAAAAAACCACAAAAAAACAAAACAAAAAAAGAAAACACCACCCCCCAAAAACCACTACTCTCTGAGAAAATAGTTCCTGATGGTCAAGTGAGGATACATGTGCATATTTATATTTTTAATATGATCTCAGATATGTGTCTGGTATCAGAAATGGTTGGGCAATAGATATTTCAAAGAACTATGTTCCAAATACTTTCTTAGATTGTCAGAAGGAAAGTATGTGCAAATAACACAGCTCTGGAGTATAGCTTGATTACATAACTGAGCAGTCCAAAAAGACTCTTCAGCCTTATTTTAGTTACCTAATCTTCCTGTTCCTTGAAAGAAACTAAGATGGATTCCTAGTTTTAAAAGAACAAATAATGAGCTAGATGTTTGGTATGTGAAAATGAAATATTAGAGATACAGTCCTATTTTAATCAAAATTTCATTTTTTTTAATATCATGAGGTCTAGTGACTTTTAATAGGCACATAATATAAATAATTGAAACAGAAAAAATTATGATTTGCATAAGTATTGCCTAGTAGGATTACTTTAGATCTGTAAGCAGTAAAACCTAAATAAAGATTGCCATGGTAAGTCTTCAATTAATTCAGTAATTTTATTGAAATCTGTGCATAGAATACAACAGGAGATAGGTGAGCAAGTAATGATAGTTGGCAATAACCCTATTTACATATGAAACATGAATGAAGCTGGAGGTTCACCTGAGGTCTACTCAGTCATGTGTAATCAATCTTACAGACAAAGTTTTTATTTACACACAAATACACCTAAGTTAACTAGCCTTAGGTGATTAATTACCACCTTTGAAAAGTTGAACTAATTTTATTTGACTCAGGCTAACTAACTTTTAGGATTCATAGCCAAAACTCAGTTTCTGGTCACTCTAATAGTGTACTTCAGCATTGCATTTTCTTCCAACATATGCATTTTCTGTTACTATTTCAAATGTGAGAAGTAACCAAGATCACACATTTCTCTTTGCCTCTCAATCTTAATCTAACTTTGATTGCAGTACTCCTACAGTACTTTGACATTTTATTATGAGTAATCTAAATTGTAAATACGTTGTAATCTGGAAACATAAAGAATTTAGTTGAGGCAGAAAGACAACTGTAATTCCAGTGGAAATGGTACATGAAAGTATCAGTCACCTTCAGGGATGGCACAAGCTCTAAACCTCTACTGGTGCTGTCATGTTTGTGGCTCCTGACTTTAAGCTAGCATGCACTGTTATCACCTCAATACTTAGGTTCATGTTTTGGTATACTTTCAGCTAGCGAGTGCTCAACCCTCTGCTTAGCCATTGTTATAAAATGTAGCATCATACAGAGACAAACTTTTCAGAGTGCTTCCCTCAGCAGTTCCTGTAAAGGCTGATAACCTGGAACAAACTTGGATTATTCTCTGCCTCATGTTCTGCATTTAGTAACTACCTGGGGCATACGAAGCTACCAACAGATGTGAGAGTCACCTTCAATAAAGTAACTAAATAGAAATCTCAATATTGCAGGGTTTTGCTGCCCTCATTTTTATATTACACAAATTGACTCTAGCTGCTTATTAAACTGTTTAGGAAGAATGAAAGAGAAATATGGCCTGCTGATTGGAATAGTGTCCTTGAGTAATGAATAATGATCCCTAGTCTCAAATTATGGCCAGTTCTTTTTTGCTCAGGGGATCCATTGCACTGTACCAGCTTTTGTGTCATGGCATTGAAATTGATAAAGGTAAATGGATGAAAAATCTCTGCAACAGGGCACAGACTCAGCATTAGAGCTGAAAAGCTGTTGACTGCATAGATCTTTGAAGGTATAACATCCAAATGCCCTCAGTGTTTAGGAAGCCTGGATTCAAGTGGCACAGCTTCTTTTCATCTGTATGTGTAACCTTGAATTTAGTCAGTGAGAAGGGGTGTCAAAGTATTCAGTACTAAAAGCGTTGTTTTGAGTAGCAGAGTGACTATTAGATTGCTTTACATGCAATCTAATATTTAATATTAGAATTGTTAATTGTGTAACTGCAAAATACAAGATCCCATGAGGGGAAGGCCAAAACGGGCTCACTAAGCTATGGTGTAAATCAAGAGGGCATTGAAGACAGTGAAGGGCCTTGAGGGGAAGCCATATGTGGAGTGGCTGAGATAACTTGGTTTATTCAGCCTGGAGGAGACTGAGGAGAGACCTCATTGTAGTCTACAACGTCCTCACAAGGGGCAGTGGAGGGGCAGACACTGATCTCTTCCCTCCGTAGTGACAGTGACAGGACCCAAGGGAATGGCCTGGAATTGTGTCAGGGGAGGTTTAGGCTGGATATTAGAAAAAGATTCTTCACCCAGAATGTGGCTGGGCAGTGGAACAAGCTTCCTGGGGAAGTCATCACAGCACCAGCCTGACAGACTTCAGTGCTCTCAGGCACATGGAATTGATTCTTGGGACTGTCCTGTGCAGAGCCCAGAGATTCTTGAGGGTTTCTTCCAACTCAGCATATTCTGTGATTCCATGATTCTGTGGAGAGCTTCCCTGACTAAACATGTACTTTGAAATTAATATATATAGTTAAGATCAGATTTTAGTATCTTTTTTTTTTTTTTTTAAATCTTCTTCTCACTCCAGAGATTTTTCTCCTACTCCTAGCAATGAATTTTGTGCTTATCTACTGTATTAGAGCTGCTAGTGTGCTGAATAGACTAAACAACTATGTGACTTTGGAAAAATTTGTGAATTAACAATAAGACTACAGGACATTGTATAAGTTTCATAAGCAAAAAATGAAGGGAACCACAGAGAGGCCTTAAAAGTCATCATTTATCACACAGGAAAAGTTCTCCTTGTCAATCAAATCAGACTAATTTTTGTGGAATGCCAGTATATCTAAAGCAAAAAAAGATATTGAAGAAGCATTTGTCTGATTTAATAAGTATTCATCAATAGATTATACTAGCTGAGCTTAAGTTCCTTTATTAATTAGTATATGTTTTCCAAGTTTGAGCCTAGCATCTAAACTTCTCAAAAATGTACTGATGTAAATTTTAGCTTTGTTTATCAGAAGAAGCAATTCAGTCACCATTCCTGAAGGTATTTAAAAAGATGTGTAGTTTTGCTGATTAGGGATGTGGTTTAATGGTGGACGTGGCAGTGTTAGATTAATGATTGGAATCAGTCTTAAAGGTCTTTTCCAGTGTAATTGATTTTATTATTCTATTCTATTCTATGACTAACTTAATATAGATATAGATAGCTAGATAGATGTAGATGATAGATAGATAGATAGATAGATAGATAGATAGATAGATAGATAGATAGATAGATAATAAGTAATATGCATACTTACATGTCCTCAGAGAAAGTATATTGTTTTCTTATCCTTTCCTCATCTCCTCCTAGACTCAACAGTATCTAAAAATTGTTTTGTGTTTGTAGTCTGGGCACTACAATTGCCTCCTAGTATCTTATCTTAACAAGAACAACGAGAAATTGGAAGATTTTGCAAGAATTCATTTAGTGATACTGATATGTCCCATGAAATGTGGATAAATTGTTTTTTGTAGTTCTTGGTCATGCATTAAATTTTCTCATTACACTGTCAATATGTTACATTAAAATTGTTTACAGTTATCTTTCTGTTCATGCTTGCTCTCTCTCTCTCTCTCTCTCTCTTTCTTTCTTTTCCCTCCCTTCATTCTAAAGCTGCTTAAGGAGATAGCTAGGAAACGCAGAAGCATTCGTCTTGGGAGGGAAGTTGAATTAAAGCCATATATTGCAGCTCACTTTGAAGTTCTTCCTACGGAATTCACATTGGGGGATAAGAAGCATTATGGTGGATTTGAGAATAAGCAACTGCAGAGTGGTCAAGAATATGTCTTCTTTGTGTTGGCTGTAATGGAGCACTCAGAATCTGTAAGTTAGTTACATGTTTTTCAATCTCAAAATTACCTTACACAATCATGAAAACATTTTTTCAATGCTTATTCCACTTCCCTAAAGATTTTTTTTAATGTTATATGTCAGAGCATCTTTAAAGTGAGTATTTCCTTACTCAGCATCCATTAATTCCTTGAACTCTTCTATTCTGTTTGCACCTTTGTGTGTTACTTCAGCGTGTAACTGAAATCTAAGTGTTGCCTTGTATTAGCTGTGTCATGATCCTTTGAAAATTACATTGTGTATTATTTTTGACCATGGACACAGCTTCTGAGATATGAACTTTACAGCAGCATCCTTCCCCATGTATAGACTTTCCCCTAAAAGACTTGCTGTCTTTTGAAGCTACCATTGAATTATGATATAGGATATACAGCGTTCTTGGAAAGAACCATTGAACTAGAGACGTGGACAGCTACCCTCTTTAGTTACAGTCATTCCATAACAACTTTATCAGTAAATTGTTGGAAAGTAAGAAAATAATTCAATAATAGGGAAAATTCCTGAGGTGAACTAATTAATGAGCTGACATTTCTCTTTATATAATTCATTTAGTAGTTATATTGCTTTATGCATGAATTAATCTAATGCATGCAATGTATTAAAAAAGAAAAAATAGAAGACAGATATAAGACTTTTGAAAGGTGCAATACACACTAGTATTTTGACATACAGTCTGTTATCCAGTATGTTTCTAATTGGTGACTAAACCTGACAGGTACATTTGCAGGTTCAGTCACTGAACACAGTATCCAACACCAATATTCTGAATTCTAGTCAAATGCTTGCAGTATATAATGCTGCAACTGCTTTCTTGGTGTCAGTGGAACATGCCTACTTAAACACAATGAGGAGGTAGTTCCTCCACTTTGAATACTTTTAGATATATGGCTTCATTTGAAAATAAAGTAAGTGTCTCCTGGAAGCTCTAACATAAATTGAAAGTTCTCTTTTCACTTTTTGGGCTGCCTAGACAGATCATTCTGAAGGTTGCATCAGAAAGGTTCAGATTGGAGAAGGTAGACAGCTGTCGACTATAAAGTTAAGTGGCCATAAATCTGTATGTCATGGATTACCTGTACTAAAAAACGTGCTCAACACGAAGTGCAGTTTCTTGTGGTTTTTATATTAATTAAGGTATAAATGACCTAAATTTATTGCTTTGTTAGAAATCAGGATGAAAAAGCAGGAAGAAATAAGTTTGTAAACTGACACATATGGCAAAATGTCTATAGGGTCCTACTCCTGAAAGACTTCAAAAGGCATTACTGAACTTAGGCTATGGATAAGATTCAGCATGCCATCTGAAGCATTTATGTGATTGAGTTAGCATGAAGTAGTCACAGACTGTGAAGAATTTTTTAAGGGTGCATGAGATTCAGCTTTCAGTGACTTTCAATGCTCCAAAGTTTCAGCTCTCAGCATAAATAGCTGATTTTCTTCTAAGACTACAGGTTCTACTGATGTATAAGTTGTAACTTAAAAGGGATGTTTTTCATTATATTCAGATGTTACATTTTACATAAGGCTTCTTATTCAGAGAGTACAAAATTTCTCTCTTGATTGGTAGAATAGAGAACTTGAATTAAAAGAGGTCATGGGAAGGTCTGAATTGGTTTAACTTAGTAAAATGGGAGCTGGAGAGCTATGATTAAAACCTATAAATATGTTAAGGATGTCATCAAGAGGAATGAAAAAATAATATAAATTTGTAAAATAGTAAATGAGTTTAAATTAGTCATTAATACAGGATGGTTTAAAATTAAAAGTGAAATCCTATTTATTGAAGAAAAGGTAGTAAGTGTTTATATTGTTGCCCTTGATACACCTCTATATCTTTTTCCAGGCATTTTTACTGCCCACTCCAAAGGAAGAGGTGAAATAAAAAGAGTATTTTCTTGTAGCAATGATCCTTTTTTTATTTCTTGAAAGTTCTAAAACTTGGAGAAAAAAAAATCAGTCTTCTTGGGTGGTTTAGGAATGAAACACGAAGACTCCCCAGTTTCCAGACAATGATCATAGACTTAAAATATAGGGAGGTTTTGGTGCCAGATACCAGGCGTAGTAAAATGCTAAAATATAACTGGAGATTGTTGGTAGAGATGCTAGCTCAGTAACACTCAGTAAGTGCCTCAGCTTTGCCAGTCCTAATCCTTTCTCAAACCCAGACACTGTCGTAACCCAGAGCCCAAAACAAGGCCAAATGAAGTGCAAAAAACCATGTCTCCTTGGATAACTCTTGTCCTGGCTTAGAGCATCTTTCAGAATACAGTGCAAATATAAATGGAAGCTAATCAATTCTGCTGGTTATCTTATTCTGTTTTAGCTGACATTTCTGATTTACTACTGAATCATGTTTTCAAGTCCTTTGCAAGAGCTTAGTTCAAATCCTAGTTTAGTGCTGATGAAGACACACTAGCACAGACAAGAAATATGTACAAACAATTTTCCACTTCTGACTTTACTATAACTCAGAGTTCTTAAACTGATCCAATTTTAGCAGGCTGGCTCTTCAGGCTCTCCAGTCTGTAATTTTAACTCTGCACTAAGCTAAAGATCAAACATTTCAGGTCAGACAAGAATAAAAAAATTTCGCTTATCATGGGTTTTATCCTAGGCCAGCTGGCTGCACCATATAGTAAAGCAAAGATTTTCAAAAACCTCTGTTGGTTCATAGTTTTAGTTTCACCCATATGAAAGACTGAGTGTTTAGCTTCCCTTCATAGTCTACAATGAATTCACTCATTTTTCAGTCTTCAATTTGAGTTGTCTCCACCTTGTGTAGGTATATTCTGTCAGACAGTTTTTGACTGGGCAAAATGCACAGTACTATTGTTATAAGACCCTTTTCAAGGAACCTCCTACGTTCAGTCCCCTTTATTTTTATCTGTAGCAGTCTTGGTATGTCAAAAGTACCCTTTCATATAGTACAGGAAGAAAGTCTTAAGCCAGAATGAAACTAAAAGAAAACCCAAAAATTGGTAACTGGTGGGCTATAATTCTCAGTCTCCTAGTCATTTTCTCATTCTCTGCTTAAGTTGCAAAGTGTTCTGCAAGGACTGTGCTACATGATTTGTCTGCAGGTCATTGCTAATATGTAGAACACAAAATAAAGATGATGATAATAACAACACACTGTTCAATTTCTAATTTTGTATATTGCCTTCAAGAAGAATAGCATTTGCAGTTTGCTGTGTTCATTGCGTCATTACCTTCTGTACATTTATTTTAGATGTGGGATAGTTAACATTTTAATGCATTGCTTCATCATTAAATAAGAATTATTTTTATTTCTACAGACCATGTATGCAACAAGCCCATATTCAGATCCTGTTGTGTCAATGGATCTTGATCCCCAGCCAATTACAGATGAGGAAGAAGGCTTGATTTGGGTTGTTGGACCAGTTCTTGCAGTTGTGTTTATCATCTGTATTGTTATTGCTATACTTCTTTATAAAAGGTAGGTTTACCTTTTAGTTTAGCAAGGTATATAATTTCTCCTCTTTATTGGTCACTTATAAGACTGTTCCACACTGTATTTTTGTGCTGCAATATTACTTGTCATTGCTTTGGGATATTTTGAAATTTATTAATGGCTTTCAGAATGCTGCAGAAATTTTTGACTGAAAGTTCCCAGTAATTGCAGGTATGTGAGTACATTTTTCTGCTGATAACACTATATTAACACTATCGCATTTAAATGTTTTTTCTACTTTGCTTACATTTGTATGAAAAGATACATTTGTATGCAAAGAAAACAAATATGTGCTTGCACATAAATATGCATGGAATTTGCACATTTGACTTTTTAAATCTTGTTTATAGATGTATAATAGTAATACATTAGGGGTTACATTCAGCTTGTTGTTAAATGTGATTTTCATCTCCTCTCAAGTAATTTCAATTTTAACTTTTGACAGTTGGCCTCAGTTTGGCAATATATCTATATGAATTTGAAGCTCTGATCTGAGAGATTAAAGAGACATCAAATAGCTGTTTTCTACTAATCTTTCAATGAGATCAAATTTCATTCATTCCTCTTTCACTGTCCATGACAGAGATTTAGTTTTGCAATTACACAAAGGACTTCCCTCTGCCTTACAACATACTCAGTGAAAGCTGTGTATGATGCCATAATTTATATGTATCAGCCTTTTACAGTGTAAATGAGTTAACATGGGTCAAGATACTAAATCAAAATCAAAGAGTAAAACTCAAAAAAGTTTTTTTAATGTTTATATTTCATTTCTAGTACATTTTTAAAATATATCGATAAAGTATATTTGAGGAATATTACAATGATGCTGTTAATTTCTGGGGAGGGGGCACACTAGGAATAATTCTATTAAATGAAATATGTCTTCTAAAACTAATGGCTATGATGCTATTACCCGCACATAAATATTTAAGTCCAAGCCTGTATGGTCTTCCCACCCATAGTGTCTCAAATCAAATACCTCTGAAGTTTCATAAAGAGAACTCTCTTCAGGTTTTGGAAAGAATTTTCTGTTCAGCAGTAAATAATCATTCCAGAGTTAACTTCATGTTTGGATTCCAAATAGTTATCCATTTATGGAATGGTTTTAGGTCTATAATCATTCAGCAGCATAACACACAGTCTGTTGCTTGCAGATACTATGTCTCCTGAACATTTCTGGTAGTGCACAGTGTCTCAGTCATATTAGTTAGCAACTCTGTTTCTGTCCATCACTTCAAAAACTAGTCATTGGAGATGTGATAAAAATGAAATTCTCCTTTCTTCTGATTATTTTGAATTATTAAAAGTAAATCTTCACCCATAGTACAAAAGAAATCCAAACAATAGTATATTAAGCAGATGTGCAACTGCTTCTGGGGTTACTGATTACATTTATAGAACTAAAATTACAATATTCTAAACTATTACCAAAAAAAAAAAAGGGAATATTCCACATATGAACAGGTAAAATTTGCTCATCAGTAGTGTGAAGAGATTGTCATTCACTGAGAATGGGGGACATGTTTTCCATCTGTTATTTACTACTTGTACTAGAACTGTTCAGGCAACTGTCCATATGTATTTATTTATTTTTCTATTTTCAGCTATTTACTCAATTTTGCTGAACTGCACTGATTTGGCAAATTACCTCTGAGAAATTGTGACTGCAGTTTTAGCAGTCTGTGGTCCTCTATGAGCTTTTATTTCTGTAAAGAATGTAGTATATAATTGTATTTTTTTCCCCAAGAGTATGTAACCTGAATGCAAGCTTACTGCTAGATTTTGATAGATTTGCTGACTGTAGAAGAGCAATGACAAGACAGTTGATTACATGGCATATTTAACATATTGCTTTGAGAAAACATTGAAGTTTAATTTCCTAGTTAAATGGCTTTTATTTGGCTACAGGAGTTAGATGGGAAAAATATATTAAAGACAGGCAAAGTAATTTTTGAGCATACAGAAAATTTTACAAGTATGTTTCTAGAATATATTGGGGTATAAGTGCAAAAAGTATGATAGTGAGAAAAGAAAATTAAGGTAGGGGGCATCAGTCTAGTTATGAACATATATACAAAAAATATTGAAGAGGATTTTGTTGAAGGATGTGCAGTGCAAAGAGGACAACCAAGAAATGACTGTGTCTTCTGAAGTGCAAAAAGCAGTAACTCAAATAAAGGTCAACTATGCTTAATTCTCTTTGTCCATAGAAACCTTTGTGAACAGACTTGGACCACTAATCTCATGATTTACAATACTACTTATACATTTTAATTACAATCACAGAGAAATTATGACTGCAGTTTCCAAAAGAATAATTTTATGGGGAGAAGTCTTGCCCTTCTTTAAAGCAGATGTTATTAGATAGTGTGGATAAGTTGCATGAGTTGATTTGAAGTACATTTAACTGTGCAAAAGACAAGGAATGCATGTTTGAACTTTTTATTATTTGTTGTTAAGCTGTATAAAGGTTATTGCCTCTGCATTTACTTTTCTTAAAATCTGAAAGCAAAGATACTTCATGGATAGTTTTTTGGGTCAAATTTTAGAATATAGCCAAAAGTTCATTGCAGCTTAGTAAGTAACAGTAATAGATGAGAATAATACTGAAGAGTGCCTTTTCTTGTCATTGGATATGCTATCGATATAATAGCCAATATAGATGGGGCCAATTAATATACTGTGTGCAGAACCAAAGGGCCACACCTCTGGAGTGTGCCTCATCCCGGTCCAGTTCAGAGCATAGCCACCTACAGCAGTTAGCTCAGAGGGATATCCAGGCCAGTTTTGTATAGCTAAGAATGGAAACTCTATGACCTTCCTGGGGAACTTGTGCCCATATTCAACTGGTAGAAACTATTTTTTCCTGAGTTACAGTTGACTGTATCTTGGCAAATGGAACTGACTTGGCCATTAACCAGTTCAGTGTTCTCTGTCCTTGCAGCAGTGAAACCACCCTTCAGTCACAGTAAAGGGAGACACCTAATTTGGAGCAGATCCTCCCATCTATTAAACTTTATAAGCAATCAAATCAAGACATCCAAGTAAATTAGATAAATCTCACTTCCTTTTTGGCAATTTTCTTGTTGATGAGAAGATAAATATTTTCTTAGTTCAAAGATGGAGTATCTTATTCAGCACAGTAAGATTTGTATCCAAAATCTCAAACAAAAGCAAACCTAGGTAGAGAGATGGTGTATACTTTAGAGGAAATTAGGAGGTCTGCTTGAATCACAGTTTACATATATTTTATGTATTGCATACATGTTCAATTACATAGGATCTGGTTGATTAGGGACTTACTTAGTGAATATTAAAGAGCTCTAGAAATTGTACAGTGTTTCTCAGAAATGGACAAACTAGAAAGAAAAGTGAATGTTCCCATGAAGCATCCTGTCATCTCATTCTTGGGTTTTGGCGTTTTTGGGGGTTTTTATTTTAACAAATGAATTTATGTAGCTATTCCTTGTAGTTCAAAAATCAAAAATTCCCAAATTTCAGTTTTCCACTGATGAAGATCAAAAGGTTCTTCATTCTTGATCTTTCCATTTCTAAGGAAGAGAAGTTCAAGCCAATCTTGACAGACTTTGTGTTGTTTGCTTTTATAAAGTGCAGCTTTTTGATGTGGTTCAGAAGACTGTAGCCTAAACTTAGATCTTTTGAACTAGTAACTCTGACACTCTGAATCATTGCATAATAGATTAGTTTGGGTTGGAAGGGACATTTAAAGGTCATCTAATCCAACCCCCTGCAATAAGCAGGGACATTTTTAGCTAAGTCAGTTTTCTGAGTGCCCCATCCACAGGCCTTGAAAGGATAGGGCATCCACCAACTCTCTGGGAAATCTAATTAATTAGTGCTTTATAACCTTCATCATAAATTTTTTTTTCCTTCTGGCTAGTCTGAATCTACCTCTTTAAAACCATTACCCCTTGTCCTGTCATTGTGGACTCTGCTATAAAAGCCTGTCCCATCTTTCTTATAAGTTCTTTTAAGTACCTAAGGCTGCAATAAAATCTCCCAAAGCCTTCTCTTGTCCAGGCTGAACAATCCCAGCCCTCTAGGCCTTTCCTGTTCCATCCCTCTGATCATTTTTGTGACTCTTTTCTGGATTTACTCCAACAGATCCATGTCTTTTTTGTACTGATGACCCCAATACTGGATGCAGTACTCCAGGTGGGGTCTCACCAGTGTGAAGTAGAGGGGCAAAATCACCTCGTTTAAACTGCTGGTCCCTTACTGAATCTTGATCTGTAAGAGGAAGTATGCTTCTAAGAGAAAAAAACACATATGTTAAAAAAAAAAGGCACAGAAATGCAAAGTGGGAAAATGGGAAATCTTAAGCAATGACGAAGAATTTTAAAGATTTTCTCATAGTGGGTGTAATCTGTTAATTTAGTGTAAAAGCTATTAAAACATTTGTAGAACCTCTGTTTATTATGATCAACACAGAAAAAGATTAACACTGTAGTTATGGTGTCTGTGTGTATAATAGACTATTTTGATGAGCTGTCATTTCTTTATTTGGTTTAGTTACATATCTTTACTGCAAATCAAAATTTCTTGTGTCTCCTATTTTCATGCTTATTCTTTGTGCTGCTGGTCAACTAACATTTCACCTTTTCTTCTCTCCTTGCTGCATTAAAATGGAGCAGTAAACCTGACAGGTGAGAAATGAAGAATAATCACTCTTTATTAAATACAGAAAAGGAGAAAAAAGAGGAAAAAAGTCATCTTGGTAATGATCTAAGACAAAGCATCTGTCAGTCTTAAGTGAATGTAGGCAGTACACTATCAATTGAGTATCTATCAACTGCAAGGTTTTCTATATTATTTACAGCACTGAAAAGTAATGTAATACAAGCAGCAAAATTTCTGCTTTGTAAGTTTTTTTGTGTCTCCATGGGGTAAATTTTCAAGAGATAGCAGAACTTGACAATGCTAATATGGTTGTATATGTGTTTTAGTGATGTGCAAGCAGTGGTTGTACCCAATAACCAAAGTTCTTGAAGGAATCCACAGTTGTAGTTGAGGCATCAGCTGCTCTGAATCTTCGTAATGTCCCATATACATAAACTCAACACTGACTTACAGTTTTACAAGTGAAAATGATACAGTGATATCATTTGTCCTTTGTGGAATTTTTTCCCCCACCTATCTCAGAATCATTGCCTAATCTGGAAGAATTGTTCTGTCTTCTGTAGGCTGGAGAGATTAAAAAAACCAGAATATTCTTTCAATTAATAATACATAATAAACTGTTATGTTATTCTGTAAGTATTCAAAATATTCAGATAAATTATTAGAAGATATTTTAGTGGTTTTATTATATTAATATGAAATTGCAGCCTGGTACTAACTTTCAAGTGGGAAAAAGTTAAATGAGGCTTGTTCCTGGACAGTTATAGAAACTTGAGACTTAAGACTTCCTGTTCTCCTTCTAAGATTTCTCTTAAAGAGAAGGAAATACAGGTTAAGAGACTTTTTGAAAGCTACATCACACATCTTTAGTAAGAAGAAAAAGCACTAGGGCATAGTGCTACTGTGGTAGGAGTTTAGAATAGTGAAAAATCAAAAGAAAGGAATCTCAAATGAGTTTATCCATACCAATTTTGTTTTGAAAATACTAAAAACAGAATAATCAGATTTAACTTTCTATTGCTTTGCTAAAGAGAAGTTAATACATATGCTGGAGAACAGGTGGAGTGTTTTTACAGTAAAACAATTTTATTTTTCCAATAAAGCCATAGGACTAATGATTTTCAAAAATTCATGCAATTGTCTTGCTGTCTGATGATTATTTTTGCATAACTTCTGAAATCTCACTGTATGTCACCCGGTCTTCATTATTTCAAGAACCAGCAAGAAATTCACTGGAGTAATAACAGATTTATCATTGTCACATTGTGAGTCAGTTAGGAAAAAGATAGTGCTATGTTAATGTACATATTGGGTACCTGGAAAACATTCTGCTATCATTACCCTTAAAATAATCTCAGTTCTGTTTTCACAACACAACTCTTCCTCTGTTTGCTTCTTCATTTTTTATTACATAAAAATATCAGCCACATTGTGTTTTCATTCAGGACCCCACAGATAACTAGTGAAGAAAAATTCCACTGTCTGTATAAAAGTGCAGCGTGATAGATACTCTTGATGTAACATGGTTCTCCATGTTTTACATCAGATAATGATACATACAGATAGTGGAAGTCAATTTTAACAAAAATGTCAGTGCGAGCACACGTGGATTCTGCCTCTCTAGAGAAAGGGAAACATAGACAACTTTCTTTTTCTTTTTTCTCTTTCATTCTCTTTTTTTTATTATTTTTCTTCCTTTGCAGTGAAAGTCTTAATTTGATTAGAAATATTCATACATATTTAAGCCTTGAATATATGTAGACATGATAAGACCTATGAAGATTGCATATTTCAGCTCTTACAGAGATGAGAGAAAACAGAGCAAATTCTTACATCTTAGAAAGTGAAAAGAATAGATGTCTTCTTGAATAGGTGTCTTTTCTACTTTCTCATATTAAAAATACCTAAAGAAATCAAGATTTTTTTTTTTATAACAATGCAGAGCTCTGTGTATAAAATAAGAAATATTTAATGACAGTAACTTGGGGTCATCTAGCTCAAGAGTTGTCTGCTTTTTATAAAGGTATAGCTAGATAGCATTTAAATTAGGAGAATTGTCTGAATTATTTATATGTTTAGTGTTATAAGAGTGAAGTATTAGAATGACCAGAAAGATGTTCTGGAAGATCAGTTTTGGGCAGAATGCAACTATTTTCTCTCACCATTTTACCACTGCAAACTGTAGGTACCCTACCCACCACACATAATTATATTATCTTTGCACTGAATCAAATTTTTTTTTCAGAAATAATCATCTTGCCTTCAGAATATAATGCTAAACACTCAGGCACCATTGTGAAGCTAAAATGTCTATCTTCTGTTTATGCGTATTCACCTTCTCCATGCAGGAAGAGGGCTGAATCTGATTCTAGAAAGAGCAGCATACCAAACAGCAAGGAGGTCCCCTCTCACCATCCCACAGATCCAGTGGAGCTGCGACGCCTTAACTTTCAAACTCCGGGTAAGAGACAATAATAACTCTCTAAGGCCTCTATGATTACTGACGCTATTACAAAAAGGAAAGATTGATTGTTTGAAAATACAAATTTTGATTGAGGGTATGGGGGTTGGTTTCTTTGATTTTGTTACAAAATATATTTCTTTGTTAGCTGTGGAAATAATTAAATAATTCCTTTATTTAAAAGTCTGCTTGAAAAAAAATAGAAGTTTTGTAAAAAAGGCCCCAAAGATACATATGCTGTATGGGTGTGTTTTATGTGCTAAAATTCCAGCTTAAACCTAACAGTGCTAGAAAATATTACTGGGAAATGTACATCCCTCTGTTTATTAACGATATTTTTGTGGATGCTTCTTTGTAAATAAGCCTCCATTTTATCCACTACATTATCAGGTAATATATTAACATAATTGTGAGTTCCACTGGTTTGCAAATGTACAATACGGAAGAGTAATACATAGCTAGATAAATGGTCTTGTCATTGAAAATAAGGCTATATATTATGGTCAAGGAGGATATTAATATGTCAGTAGTTTTGAGGTCAGAAGCAACACAGCAACACAGCAACACAGCAACACTCTCAAATACTTCATTAATTTTTTTTCATTAATCACTGTTTTCTTAAAGCTGTTTAATCTGATACTCAAGAAGCACTAGGAGAGAAATATTTAAAATGATACTTTTACCACATTTGCAGGAGTCAACTTTTACTTAAATTGGCTTTGTTTTGATTAAGTTATATCCCATTAGACTTGTTTTCTACTGCAATATATTTACATGGAGGCTGATGCTAATTAGGTGCTGAATCTTCATGAGCCTCATGTTTTTGTCAAACTTAATACATTAAGTAAAAAAGGTAGTGAATTCAAGTTCATAAAAGCAGGGAATTAAGTGCTTGAGATGCTGAGGATTAGCTGCTGAAGTTGGCATGATAAATACTGCTAAAGGGTTAAGTGAACATGCAAATCTTGTTCGTGATCTTCTGAACAATCACTGTATTGAGATGATGTTGCCCCAGAAGGTGTACCTCTGCAGAGTAATGAACGCTAAAGACCCACACTTCATGCATATGGCATAAGTAGAAAGGGAAGAGTCTAGAGGCTTGAGTTTTACTCCAGCCTTGCTTTTTTGGTCTGTTCCAGAACACTGCTCCTAGCAGCTGGGGAAAATCAGGTGTGTTTTAGGAGCACATCTTCTAATTTAATTTCATCTTAGTGTGGGCATCTTGTTGACATGCTCTGGGACCTGTCTACCATAGGAACTTAAATACAGTTAATGCAAGTAATTGAAAGTTTTTATTCTGTATCCTTCTGAGGCTACAATTTCAGTGTAGGCTCATTGTTTATGGGTGAAGTTTTCATCTGTTACTCAGCACTTTTGTAAAAGTTTTAAAGGGTTTTACAGTGAAAGAAATATACATATAAATCTTTGAAACATGAGAAGAAAAAATATTGTTCTTAAAGTCTAGCTTTTGCCTAAAACAATTAATTGTTTGTATATAGTTATATAATGAGTAAATGGCTTACTAGAATCATAAAATTATTTTATTTAGAAAAGATCTCTAAAATCATTAACTCCAACCATTAACCAAGCACCTTGTGTTCAACAATAAACCATGTCCTGAAGTGCAACACCCACATTTTCTGAGCAGTCCAGGGCCAGTAAATCCATGACTTTCCTGGGCAGCTTGTTCAAATGCCTGATGACCCTTTCATCATGAAGAATTTTTTCCTAATATCTAATCTGAACGTCCTCAGCGCACCTTGAGGCCTTTTCCTCTTCCTGTATCACTTGTTACCTTGGGAAAAGAGACTGCCCCCACCTGGCTTCTTTCAGGCAGTTGTAGAGAGCAGTAGGGTCTCCTCTCATCTTCCTTTTCTCCAGGTTAAACACCCCCAGCTCCCTCAGCTGCTCCTCACAGGACTTAGGGTCCAGACTCTTCACCAACTCCGTTGCCCTTCCTCTGGACATGCCCCAGCACCTCAATGTCTTTCTTGGACTGAAGGGCCTAGAACAGAGCACAGGATTTGAGGTGTGGCCTCACCAGTGCTGAGTGAAGGGAGACAATCCCTGCCCTGGTCCTACTGGCTACACTATTGCTGATAAAAGCCAGGATGTCAGGATGACCTGCTCAATGACCTTCCCCAGCACCAAGGCAACTGACAGACCTGTAGTTTCCTGGATCTTCCTTCCTGACCTACTTGTTGACAGATGTCCTATTTGGAAACTTCCAACCAACTGGAACACTCCCAGTTAGGCAGGACTGCTGGTACATGAGGGAAGGAGGCTCAGTGAGTACTTGAATAAACTCCATTGCTACCCTTGGGCGTATCCCATCCAGTTGCACACAGTTGTGCATGTCTAAGTGATGTAGCAGGTCGCTGACCATTTTTTCCAGGATCCGGGGGACTTCATTGTTCTCCCCAACTTTTTCTTCCAGCTCAGGGGGCTGGATACCCACACAACAGTTGATATTGTTATTAAAAATTTAGGCAAAGAAGGCATTAATTACCTCAGCCTTTACCTCATCAATCATCACTGTTTCCTGTTGCCCTGATTTTCAAAAAGCCTTCTGATATTTACATATTTGGAGTCAGAATTCCCACACTTTCTACCAAAACACTATGTGTTTTTCATATTCCTTCTTGGAGGAGGGATGAATTGACAGACTGCTTAACTAGCCAATGTGATTTGGAGGAGATATGTTATCCTCCAACCCACTCTCATTTTAGAGAGTCTATAAAATGTAGAAACTGTAAATAAAGTTCTTCCTTTTTTGCCTTGAGTGACTGAGCGTGTCCCGCATCCTCCTTCCGTGTCCAGCGTGACAGTTTCCCTCTTCATCCAATAAATAATGGAATAATAACTAGATATATAAGCCTAATTTTCTGTGCTATATTTATTTAGATGCATAATCTTACCTATCTATTTAGTATTCATCATAATTAAAACGAAACATGAGGGAAAAGAGCCTGCTGCCAAGTCCTAACATATAAAATTAATTTATTGTAATTAATTCTTAATTTACATTGAGAAGGTAAAGTTATTAAGAAATAGCAGAATTTTTGGCACTTGTAGACACTGTAATTCCACCTCATTGATCTGAAAAGGACTGGAGAGGATTTAATGGCTATAGTTTATCTGTGAAGTTTGCAGTTTTCTGTGAAGCTATTTGAGCAGAACATCTGCAGTCTGTTTCTACTAGGAACTCCTTTGCTACAATCCTTTCCACAGATTGGAGTATTACCATTATTATTAAAAATACAGTACATCAAATTATGATCTTTTGACTAATATTCTACCTCTTAAGATCCCTAGACACAGGTCAAGCCATTATCCTACTCAGCATACAATCAAATATCAAGGAGAAAAATCTTACCCCAGTAGATTTGTCTTACTCTATTACACTTGCTAATTAACATGTTCTTAATATGTAAGCAGTCACAGTGAAATCAAGGTACAGTTCTTTTGTTAGTAAAAACAGAATTTCACTTAACTCCCATTAACTTCAATTAGGGCTACCATGTCATTAAAATCTAATTAAATTTAATTTAGGTATTTAGATCCTACTAGAATATTCATTCATCTCCCAACCAGCAACACAGCATTAAATAACATGCAATATATTTTATTTTAATATGTACATAGAGAAATTACAGAAAGGCTGTACATTGAGGATATGAACTTTGTTAGATTTGATATTCTTTCACTTTCAAAAGCATGGGTTTTATTTTCTGCGAGGTTGCAGAACTGGATAGGGGGGTACTGCAAAGGAGGCAGCTGAGGGAAGGGGGTAGGGCTGATGTGGTTATGTGGTGGGCTCTTTTTACTGAGAAATCTGCTGTCATCCTCATAAAATGAGGCATTTCTCAACATTGCCTACAGATAAAACAAAGGACAGAGTGGTGAATGTACTTTCAGTACAAATCAAGGTGGATGATTTGACATAATTGTTATTCTAATGATTTATTTCTTTATATTATGAAAGCATCCACAGTTTTCTTGGAGCTTTCCTAGCAGACCAACTGCTTCCAGTGGGAGAGAAAAAGATTTTTGAATGAATCCATAATGTACAGAAGTGTTAGAGAAAAAAAAATCTAAATTACATTGGCATATCTAGACTGGCAGTTTTCACTTGGAGAGGTGAATGAGACAGTCCTATGAAATTATTAAAGGACTAAAATTATAAACGAAAGGATTTCTAAACAGCCTCTTTCAAAAAATACTGTCGATCATATATTTTGTATAAGGAAAGACATGATCAGATACAGATACCAAAATAATTTGAAAGCTAATTCTTTGGGATAAATTTGAAATTCTAACCACAATTTTAAATTACTCCCACTACAGGTGATTAGGTATAGATTTTTGCCACAAAATATGAGAAAGCAATATCTTATCTTTGGTGATATTTAGAGAATCATTTTGGCACAAATATGTTGTACTTGTCATAAAATTCTCAATTCAGCATGAAGATATTATAAAATTTCACAGTCCAAACTACCAGCACAGGAAATGTCTTGCTTTCCTTTTACTTTTTATTGTCTACATTCTTTAATAATACAAAATTATCTAAAGATCTCTAACCTAAAGAGTTTCCTATCTTATCTTGTTCAGAAGGGATCAAATTGATTTCTGGCTTCCCTCCCCATTGGGTGGAGCAACTCCATAGGTAAATTGCACACTTTGTCTTGACATTTGGAATAGCCCACTGTTCTCCTATCTGAGAACAAGATCCCAGGTCTGTGTGTGTTGTCCAAAAATGTGTATGTGTTAGATAAGCCCATATGCCAATGAGTGGGTCACTGCAGTGCCAAGTTCTCTTTGAGTGAACATGCAAATACCAATCTCTCAGTAGGATTTAATTTTTAAGTCTGCTATTTTACCGTAACTGAGATAGCTGAAGAAAAGTCGATCACATTCTTACCTTCTACAAGTTTCCTATGAAACACAGAATTAAAACCATTTACCTGGTGCACAAATTTTAGAGGTCTCTATGCCACATGAGAGAGTTAAGATAAAGAAGGGGTAATAATTAAGCCTCACAAAAGGTTTCATCAAATAAGGCAGCCTGGTTGTACAGAGGAAAACTAACTGAAATTAAGTAGTTTGAGTGGGTTCTGAGAGATCCAAGGCTGAGGCAGAATTCAATCTGCCAATCAGCCAGAGAACTAAATCGAGTCATGCCTCAAAAGTGACTGATTTTTTATTCTCATTTAACTATAAAATGTGTCACACTTATAAGTAATTTTTGTAATTGGGTGCCAATTAAATAATTATCTCATTATATCTTATGAACTAAATAAGATGTTTTGAAATACAAGAAAAATAAATAGAGTTATTACAGCTCTAAGTTAAAGACTTTTTTTTTTTAATTAGATAAGTGCTTACCAAACACTTATTCCCTGAGTTCTAAGGAATTCCCTGAGTTCTGTTCCTGAGTTGCTAAGGAATTTCCACAAACTTATTTCCATCATAAAGCAGAAAAAGTGTAAAACATGTTCAAAGGAAAAGAGTGCAAATAAAAGGGGGAGGAAAGTGATGTCTGGATTTAGTTACCTGCTTTGCAAGACAGCAGAAATTTCTTTGTGCAGTTTATCCACTCAATATCTGTTTATGAGAATCCTGAAATTGCTGAAGAAAATACTGTGCTTTGTCTCCATGGCAAAAACAGACTAAAATGCTTTCTCATAGCGGTCTGTCATACATATGGCTCTTCCTATGAACATATGTCACATGGAGGATTTAGGCACCTAAGAGAGACACAGCTTCCAATGCAAACACTTCTCTGATAACCCACTTCATTGCTTTGAAACCTAGAGGAACCTAGAATCTGCTGAGGTAGGAGATGAAGTTGAAAATTTTTCTCTTCACAAGAGTTATCCTTTTTTTTCCTCCTGGATTTTAGACCACAGTTTTTGTGATATCTTATTGTATTTGACATTTTTAGACCAGGATCGGAAAATTAGGTTTCCTCTTTTCTCACTATAGGTGACCTACATGTCACTCAGAGGTGGTGCTTCTGCTATGAGGCTATGGAGATCCTAAGGCTCCTTGTTAAAGCTCAGTCTTAGTTGCAGAAAAAGAGAAACTGTTTTCATTCCAGAATAATTATCAAGTTTTGAAGAACATAAAATATTCTGGAATAAAAAGTGGCATAATTTTGCAATATTTTATATACATTTGCAATTATTTTAGAATAGCTATTGCAGAATGGTATTTTTCTCTAGAGATTGTCTTATAAATTTGTATTTGTAATTTCATGCTCTAGCCTAGCTCTGGCTCTGTGAAAATGAAATTTTAAAGAAACAGTAACATTTTTGTCATGTACTAAAGGCATTCTTGATCAATTTTCATGAATGCTGAATTCCTACTGAATCAGGGTCATCCTTACTTTTTTCCATTTTCCATGTGTGCATTTAAAGTAGGTATTTTTTTCTATCTTTTTGATAAGGATAAGTCTCAACAATCACTGTTACTGATTCCTTCCTTTTTCTAAAAAGGGATATGTTAATCAACATAGATTGGTATGTAGAAGAGTGTTCTCTGTTATTAAATAAAAATTAGTCGTTTGTAGAGTCATGGACAATTAATTCAATTAGACCTAGAGTATCACTCTTTTCCTAAAGAAATTTCTGTGACAATCATGTGTCACATTTTTACTTCATGTAGATTGTAGTCTGTTTACTAAGAGATTTGCTCTTTAATTTCTAACTTTTTTCTTGTTTTTTGTGGGTATGTCAACCTACAGTTTCAAGTTGGTAAATAAATGTGTGTTTCATAAATGTTTCTAAAAGCCCTTATCATAAAACTCTGACAACAAACAAAATCCTAATTTAACGCACTACTGACAAGCCTAAAACCCCCACTTGATTAGATGGGATAAAGGAATATAATTAACAGGTTTAATGTCTGTTAATATGCAGATAATTTCTGACCATACTCTCTTAGTTTTTTTCCTTGAAATTGTGGCACAAATAGTATTACATGCTCCTTAGTCATGTATTTACCACAGATTAACCAGAGGATAACTCTACACTGTAATCAAACTGTATATTGTTATTTCATTCATGTAAAGGTGTTACCACTAGGCTGCGTACGATTAATTACATTTGGCAATCTTCTACCAAATCTTATCAGTTTGCTGTTGTGACAGGAAACATTATTTTAGTGGGCACAATTTCAAGTGTGTTCTGCATGTCGTGGTTTAGGGGGTTTTCATTTTTTTGAGTTTTCAGGTGGTTTTATCTCTCTTTTTTTTTTTTTTTTAAAGAGATACCATTTTAAAAGAGAACTTGAAAGCATGTTTTCAGCATGGTATTTCTTTTGAATTTTTAGCATGTCACAGGATCTGGTGTAATTTAGATGTATTTTGTCTTTAAGTTTTTGTGTTGTCATGATATATGTTGATTGGTGTGGGAGTGTGTCATCAAATAAGTGTATTTTCTTATTTGTAACCACAAAAAGAAGTGAATTTAGCTGTATTTTAAGTAGGATCTTTCGAGTCAAGTTCTACACCTGCTCAATAGAAGCCTCATGCTTTTTCATGAGGTGTGATGACATCTTAGGATGTTCATTCATGGCATATTCTGCTGTGATTCAGACTGATTACATAACAAAAGCCCTCCAGCAGTTCTTTTAAAAAATAGCTACTTCTATCATATCAGTAGAGAACATTTTGTGTATTTAAAATATGGAAATAGACCAAATTCAATTACTTCATAAGTTAACTGCCAAATATTATTTGAGGAAATTGTTTCTAAGTGTAATTCCTGAAAATGAGATGTAGAGGAAGGGTTTAAATGCCGCTAAAATTTGTCAGTTTCTGAAGTTGTTTTTGCCTTAGAAAAATTTACCTTCAAATTTCTTATTTGCACGAAGTGTTTAATATGAAATCTCCCCTTGGAAATGTCTAGTGTCATGTAGAGAAGCATATAAACAAAAATAATTTTAAAAAAGAATGGGTGTTCAGCATCTTTAGAAAAATATTCCTTCACAGTAAGTTAATTATTATCCTTTGTGTTCATGATGCTGGTGATTTAGTCAGGTTCATTGTGTGATGAGTGAGTCTCATACTCACTGGGTTTATGACCTTTATATTCATAGTAGGGTAACTGCACCTTTAAATATCTTAGCTGAGTTACCAGACGCTGTTTTGTGCATGTCTGAAGTGCCTGTATGTACAAGATTGATTGATTATGATGGTCTACTGCTGTTACTAATTTGTTTCCCATTTCCGATCGGCTTTTACTTTTTACAGCTTTGAGCAGTAATTCAGTCCCCTACGCCTCCCTGATTGGCTCTGTGTCCTCCCTCTCTAGCCAAACTACCACTCAGTCCTTATATGATAATAACTCTCTCCCACGATTCGCTCGAAAAGGTCTAAACATCTTTGTCTCTATTATTTTCTCTGTTCAAGCACTGTTTTAGATGTACATCAGTCCACCTCCATTTCTGAAACAATTTAGAGTTCCCTTGTGCCTTTTCACCCACATATTTTCCATAGGGGTGCTTGATCTGGATCAATCCGTCTAATTATTAGATGTCTGTCACCCACGCTCATTTTGAAAGTAGCAAAGTCCTAAGTAAAATTTGTAAGAAAATGGGAGAGAAGCAGAGCTGCAGCAAATAAATTAGTACTTAGAGACTAATTTTTTTGATTGAAATTTTTAAAGAATCTCCCTACTGATCTGAATATTCTGCTTTGTTAGTTGACTGACAACTTGCCTTAATGTCTTACCATCACAGATGTGCTATGAAGATTCTCTAAAATATATATATAGCATCAGAAGAATTAGGGCCAATGCTGCTGGACATTATTTTGGAGTCTATTATGATGCTTGAAATGTAAAAGAATCCAAAAGAAAACAAGAATTAAAAACAAAATTAAAATAATTTAAAGAATTGAAACACATACTATAGTGTGACTGTGTTGTAGCCACATGGTCATTTTCAGCTATGTTTAAAGGAAATGCAAGTCAACTGTCTTAGGCATGCTCTTGAAAGTCACGGTGACAAAGCAAACTGCATTGTGCAACATGCCTTCCAGCTTGAGCCCCCTTGAGTCATCAGTGTTTTCCCTTAGTAATTTCAAGAGATCCTGGGGTTCACTAGCTTAACTTTTTCTTGCCAGCTCTGATTTCTTCATTAAAATATTGAAACCTCACTTTCATTTTAGATGTGATAGTATAAAGTATGAAGAGAAGAATTGCAAGCATTTTGGAGAAAGTTCATGAAGACTAATAACTTGAACTAAATATGTGCCCAAATTTTTGCCCGTCAAAGCTTCAGCTGGCAGATTGTTCTAGTTGACCCCATATCTTTTCTATCTTTTTTTGGTTTTGCCTTGCTGTCCCTGTACCCCCTTACACACTCGTCTGTATTTCCAGTCCCAAGCTCTTCTTCTTTTTCACTTAGTATCTTCATCAGTGGACAAAGATGTTTACACCTGAAGTAGATTGTAGGTACATTTAGGGGTTGATAAATGGGGTTTCAGATTAAGTATATTTTAAGGTACTAGTGCAGTCAGCATGTGTGTCCAGCCAAACTGTACAACCCCTGCCTCTACAATCTGCTACTAGTGAAAACATTTTTGAAGTTCTAATTGTCTTATGTCCAATGTTGTCTTCAGTGACTGTTGTCTTAAAGAAGTGATGCATGTTGTTCTAGTCATTCATAGCTGCATGTCAGTCACCTCAGAATTCTGTAAAATACTTAAGTATTTCTAATTTAAAGTACACATTCAGTCTTCTATACCTTTATGAATTATTATTATTATTATTATTATTATTATTATTCAATCTTTCCACTTCATTATTTTATGCTTTATTTTATAAGTTAGTTTTGTGTTGGTTTAGATTTCTGTTTTTTTACCATTTCCTTTGCAGGTTCATATGTCTCTGGTTACCCTGGTAACCTTTATTATTCAAGTTCATTTTTCTTCATTATGCATAAGTCACTTTGTTTTCTGTCAAAACAATATTGTTTCCCCTTTGGGGCTCTTTCAGTGTCTGTTTCTCAGTTAATATTTCCTCATCTAATTCAACAGAGTTTTCATTTCATGCATTGCAGTAGAAGGAGTTTGAAAGTACATTAAGAGTCATTACTCAAAGCAGAGGTCAACATCAGGTCTCACTGTCTCATTTTTCCATGCCTAGCTAAACTGATTGACTCATATGAGAGTAGCTCTTTCCTCTACACTAGGAATGTTAGCTTTGGGAATACGTTTGGTGACTTCTTTTAATTTGGCTTCAGAGCTCATCTATGTAGAGCATGTCCTGCTTTGAGTAACCAAACTATTTGCCTGCTTCTCTCACATATGACATCTTTACTACTTACACATTTATAGACATTCTAACTACTGCATTTTCTAAATTTTAGAGCAATGCCATCACTGTAGCTTACTTTAAATTTTGTTCTTCTTTCTTATTCTACAGGTATGGCCAGCCATCCACCAATACCTATCTTGGAACTTGCAGATCACATTGAAAGATTGAAAGCAAATGACAATTTGAAGTTCTCACAGGAGTATGAGGTAATTCTCCCCACTTCTTTACTACTCAAATTTTAAATGTCACACTTGCTGTTTCCCAAGACTTCTCTCTGATATGGTCCCAGGTTTGTATGATATTAAAACCATGATAAAAAATAGTGTAAAATGACTACATTGGTGAATAGCTCCTACACATACAGTGGCTGCTTTGCTTATAAAATGCTTTTCTCTTTTTATAAGGATACATGTCAGGCAGATTCTATGGACACATAATTGAAGTAATGTGGGAATGATACAGCATAGACTTGTTTTAATATACACAAACGTCTCTCTTTCCTGCAGCTTAAAGATCCTTAGATTATTTTTAAAATCTCCTGTATAATATTGACAGGACACATACAGCAAAAAAACCAAAGAAGGTTCAGTCCACAGCTTTAATTTTACATGAGATGAAAGAATTTGCAAGTGCTTGGTGTCTCTTCTAATGTAGCAGTTCCAGGACATTGTATTTTCCTCCTGTCAAAAATACCACTTCGATAAATTGTGAATGATGGTGTAGAAGAGCATGAAAGAATTTAACTGGAAGACAGTAATCATTTACCAACCACCTTGTCAGTAGCCCGTGGAGTATATAGGTATTGCTATAGTGGAGAGTAACAGCCTCTCAGGTCAGTAATTTGTGGCTAAAGGGACATAGGGAGCCATCCATTAAACCTGGTAAATTATAGCTGTTACTTTAATGCCAAAATATTGTTTATGTCAAAAATACGGGGATCAAGTATGCAATGAACTATCAGTAAAGAAGTGCTTCCATAGATGAGCTATAGGGGATCATGTTGCTGATCCAAGGATTAACAGCTCCCAGAGGGCTCACTGACACAGTATTTTCTTTATGGTCTGTTGTGTCACTAATCTTTGCTTAAAATCCTCCAACACTTTGTCATCATGGTGGAGTAAAAGCCTGTGTTGCTCTTACATTTTTTGGGACCGCACATTAGTTGCATTTGAAGGTTCGTATGGACCTTCATAGGAAAAGCGCAAAAAAACCCTCTCAAGATGACTTTCACATGTTAGTTTCATAGTAACATGTTATTGCAGAGTATATGGAAACCCTATACATTTCCATTGCATTTTAAGTCTTAACAGAAGATGTTAAAAATGAATACTAAGTACTGTGATTAAGAACTACAATTGCTTATTATTTAATTGAATGCAGTATTCAAAAAGTCCATAAGACTGCTTTTAAAAATAATTTTGTTAGATAATAAAAGGAAAATATAGTTTCAACAATTCCTGGAAATAAATTTGTTTGCAGAACAACTTAAGACTGCTGTTTACTGTTGCAATCACAAAAAAAAAAGTGAGAGAATCTCCTCATTTTTCTGTATGTGAACTCTGTGTTCTTAAGTATGAAAATTCTAGCATATAAATAATCAGACAGGGAAATGTATCTTGCAGAATGTTCACCATAATAAAAGATAACATTTGGTAAAAATTTTAAAACTATTTCCTGTTGTACTATGTGCAAATTAATTGTTTTTTCTGTGTAGAAAAATCCAAGGCATTTACAAGTCATGTAGTATAATTTCTATACATAAACAATTCAGCTGTACTACATCTTGAACCTGGTGAAGAGGTGACATGGTTTTCTTACGCTGTAATAGAACTTAAATATTTTGGTGTTTCATACTATCTCTTTCTTACTGAAGTAATTAAAATCATCTTAAGAGTGTAATTTTAATAATTTATAACCGATATTGAAAGATACATTAAATCATTTAATTCTTAGTATCTTCTGTCCCTGAAGAAGTTTCTCTAGTCTGTGTAAACAGGAGAACTTTCACATTCTTTTTTTTTTTTTCTTCATTTGTTTGGGCTTTTTCCTTTTTTTTTTTTTTTTTTTTTTAATCTTTACAAAACATACTATCTGGAGCAGAATGGCCGGACATTCAAGATTAGAATATGGCCAACTGTGGGTCAACATCAAGCTTCATTCATATTGCCTTGCCCAAGAAGGTTTAACATTTATCTTTGAAATTACAGCTTTAGAAGTACCTCTTCATTTCTATCTAGTCCAAGATTCATCCATTTTGAAATAGAATAGTGAAAAGCACTGCTATTTGGTTTCATGATCTAGGCTAGGCAGTGGACTAAAGCTGCAGTTTGATGATCACTGTAAGTCATCTCCGTGTCTTGGCTGTGCATTCCTGTTGTCTCTCCTGTGCCAATCCTGGCACTAGCACATGTGCAGCTGTTCAAGGATTATCTCAGGAAATAGATTCAGCTGAAAGCTAATTGTTTTATTTTTCTTTGCTGTTTTCAATTGGATCAGTTCCCTGAACTAGCTCACCACATGTCTGTTTAAGCTCTTGTGCCAGCAACAGGAAGTGGTGGGTATATTTGTGGTCATGGATTGGGACCTTCTACTTCAGCAGCAGTTCTCACTAACGTTCCTTAAACAATCTTTTTAAATCTGATTGCAAGGCAGAAAGAGGTACAGATGGTAACAGTTCTGTCATTATCACTTCAGATAACGCTAGAACTGGTGAGACAGAAGGAAAAAGAGATACTTCTCATATTCAAAAGTTCAAGGTGTAACATCCAGCACAAAACTACTGACCTTTATTGATTCCAGCAAAATCGTCCAATTAATTCCTGTTTAGGGAAGACAGGAGTTTTCATCAATTACCATGGATGATTTTGGTTTTTCTTTTTAAATAATGCCCTTTCCATGTTAGCAACCAATGATTTTATTTTACTTTTTGTGGAATTGTTTGCATTGCATGGATGAAATTCTTCAAAGATGTACTGACTGTTACAGTAACTGTTACGACAACTTTGTGATACCATAAAGTAAAATATATGTTGATGGTTTTCTGATAGACTCTGACTTCTCTTCCTTCTATCAGGAAGTTAACTCCATTTCAAAAGGATGATTCAATCATTTTTTAGCACAACCTCCTTTGGTTGCCACTTCAAAAGAATTACTAGTTTCACAACACAAACACATTTTTTCATTTTCTAAGAAATGCCTGAATATTTGTTCCTCTTCCATCTTTGCTCATGTTCTATCCTTGCTCATGTTCCATCCTCTTACAGAGTCAGTACAAGTTTGGTTTATTCCTTTTGGAAGAATATCACTTCCTTCTTGTTTCTGCTTTCTCCTCAGACAGCCAAACATTCCTGTCTCTTCAAAACAACCTATTCTCCAGTGTAGAACACCTTCTAGGTATATAATGTTTTCTAAATCTCAGTGTCATTAACTGGACAAATTCCTACTTCTACAAGTCTTCAGAAACTATTCCGTAGTGTCTTCTTCAGGGCATCTCCTAACCCAGCTCTCGCAGCATATCAGCAGAACAATAGAGATTTCTTCCATTGTACTTCTCTCACAAATTTACCTTGAATACCATATTTTATAGGACAACAGGGGCCAAGCCTCAAGGATTATTACTGTGGCAAGATTCAATAAATTTACAAATGCATGTGTTGCATAAAGTGGTTCTATAGTGTTAACACAATTAGTGCTATGAGGTTAATTTCTACTTCAAAATAAATTTTTCATAATCCTTCATTGATTTTTTGTTAGCTAACAAGCCTAAAAAAATGTTGGTTTACTCTTTTAACATTACATAAGTTATTATTAATGTCACACAGTTCTTTTCTCTAATTTAAAGGCAGGATTGACCCCAGCTGATTATTGGGAAGGTTTTGCTGGATTTTTATGTAATGTAAGGGTCCATATGGACTTGACAGCTGCTAAGCAAAAGTCTGTGTTTATAAGATACTGACCTTTATATTGTATTTCCTTCTTATCTGAGAATTCAGAATTTAAAAATAAGAAGTGGTCATGGAGATAAACTGAGTAAAACCAGTAATGTTCTGCCTACTCTATGATGTATTTGGCAAGCCATTTCCTCCTCTAAGACAGAACAGAAAATCTATTCCTCCAAAGCAGGTTTCTGAGACCTGTGTAAAATAATTTAACATTTCTTTTCTGAGTCTGTACATAGAGGTTTACACCCTTAAGGAAGTGAATTCAGATTCATAATATTTTTACATAAGAATCTGTCACTACAACATAAAATTTGCACTATCAGACTCTGTATGTTACTGTATTACTGTGAATGTGCATATGTGCACTGGCTAACAAATGTTACAAGAAATTGTGTATAATTTAATGTTTTCTCTCATCAGATTTCTCTCTGTAAATTGCAGCCAGTCTTTTGCTTTAAAACTGAATTTTGGAAAACATGAAGATGCATTTTGACCTTTTTTTATTGTGGCTTTTCAGAATCGGTAGGATTTGTAATGGGAACACAGTTTACTCAGTATGTTATATTTCTCTTTTCTTGTCTAAAGTGCAACAATATAAACACTGGATACTAAAACACAGTAAATCTTGTATCGTAAAAGCACGTATAAAACGTATTCTCAGTATAATACATTTTAGGAGTCCAGGAAGACCAGATAATCCACTGAAGGAATCTCTATCAAAGAAACACCTGCACTTAACTGCTATATCATTGTATATAATAGTGACTCATGTGGAAAAATAATTATTTTCTCAGCAAAAATATGGTTTTGTTCTTTTTCCTTATAATGGTTTCCTCTTTCTAATATTACAAACATCATTTATTGGGATTTTCTAACTTTACTTTCATAGGATGTGCTCCATTTATTGAGAAACAATTAGCATAGTCAATGAACGATGAAAAGTTGTCTTCTTAGTAATAGCATATATACTTGCATTCACCTAGGTGGTTTGCTGCTGCTACCTAGGGTAGTATCCAAGCCAGCAGTGTAGATATGGTAGAGAATTTTAAAGACATAGTGCAGGAATTTGAATTCCTGCTAGTCAAGATTTAGAGTGGGGTATTATCTCCTTCCGTTGTGCTGTGAATGCTTCATTGGGATAACAGCGTTTGTTTATGCTTATGTAATTAATCATATAATAGAAAGTGTTATTATTAGGGTATAGTGTTTTGGTCTGATGCCTTTTTTTTTTTTGCCAAGTTTAGTTAGTCAAATAACTCCCTGAAAGGAGGTTTAGCCCAAGCAACAAGTGACAGACCAAAGGAAATGGCCTCAAGTTGTGCCAGGGGAGGTTCAGTTTGGACATCAGTAAGAATTTTTTACTAAAAGCATTGGAATGGAGGGAGGTGGTGAAATCAACATGACTCAAACTGTTCAAGAAACATCTGGGTGTAGTATTTAGTGCTATGGTTGGAGTGCTGGTGGTCAGTCAAAGGTTGGACTCGATGATCTTGGAGTTCTTCTCGAACCTCAATAATTCTATGATTCTACACTGTAATGAATACCAGTTTTATTTTGCCCAGCTGAAAGCAGTGGTATGTCTAGAAGGAGAAAAGTAGTGTACTTGAAGCAAGAAAAATGATTCAAGGACAAACTAAGTAGGTCGTTATAGATAAAAATGAGTTTTGCAGGAGGTTTTTAGAAATACTAATTTGCAATAATTTTAGGGACTTATAGAGAAAAATGGAGGAATCAGTGAAGAATTTCACTCCTTTACTCTTCCTTTCAAATGAAAAATATGGACAGTGCTTTAAAAATATGATGAAAAGTGTGTTGAGAATTTAAAGTAGCATAGTGTCTTTATGTGAGACACTTACAAAGTTTTGTTTATAAGACCTGCTGTATTTCATGCTTGATATAGAACAAAACAGCAGGATGCTTTAACTAAAAAAATACTTAAACAAAGCAATTTTTTTTCATTATTGAGGTATTTGTCTGATCCTGATATTTATTTTCTACCTGAAGTTGACTGTAGTCTCCAGTTTTCAACACAAAATTATTTCCATTTCAACTCCAGTTTTCAACACAAAATTATTTCCATTTCAACTGGTAATGATATCATGGTCAAACTATTTTAATTACAGGTAGGGAATAAACAGATTATATTTAAGACTGGTGACAAAGAAATGCAAACCAATATGATTCAGTTTTAAAAACTAGGAATTTTATAGCTTTTTGAAATAGTCTTCTTCAAGTATTATTTTTATTTTATATTTAAGGATATTTTCCTTTTTAAATTTTCTTTAGTTGTATACTTATATAGCTTGTTTGATTCCACGGAAATCTGGGTTTGCATAATTTCATCTAGTCATAGGAATATTAGCTTGATACTATGAAGAAAATACTTTTTTTTTCTTGAGGGAAATGTACAAAAGCTTTTGGAAAGAAACCTCTTTTATTTCTTGCTGCTCTTGAATATTTAGGTCTCTTCCATTTGAGAGTTAACAGAAAATGTCTCATCTGCAGTTTTAACTGTTTTTAGGACCAGGATGCAAACTCATATTTGAGTTCAAAAGAAGTTTGGGCCATATGTGGAGGTTTTCCCCCAGATTCTTGAAAATTATGCCCTTTGCAGTGTAATGGAAAAGTCTCCATCTTAATTAAAAAACCATAATTCCAGTTGACAAATTGCCATGATCATGAATTAATGTTCATGCATCTAGCATTCACATTTTGGTAATGCAGTATGTAAATCTCATTCTATCAGCAAGTTTCCTGCATAATACAGTAGCACTCTACTATAGATTCAACTGCTGTGGTATGAAATTCTCCTCACAGTTCCTGACATTGGTAAAAGAGAGTCAAACTTCATTTTTCTGCATAGCAGTGTTCTGGGTCTGTGTTGTCATGCTCTCCAATTTTTATTTTTCATTCCACTTTGCCATTCATCCTACTTTTCATTCTACTTTGCTTACCTCGTCATAGGTTTCTCTGTGAAGCAATGGTCATTGGTGATTTAATTCAAGCCACAAACACTTTACCTACAGTGCTTGAAAATGCTTTACAGGATATGCTTCCTTCCTCTTCCTGTCTTGTGAAAGCTGTGCAGTATATATCAATCCCCACATTCCGCAGAAACTTACAACTGCTGGCTTCTAATTTGCTGTCGTAGTGACCCTTGTGACTGGAGTAGTGTTCCAGAGCAGGCAGGCACATGTCAGCTCACACCAGGAGGGGTGACATTTTATCATACTCCTTCTGTCCTTAGTGCTGAACCAGGATTTAGTCCTGGAAGACTCACATCAGGGAACATTTGCCTCTTGTTTAAGTGGTGTAAAGGGAAACAGGAGGAACATAATTTACAGGGGGGGTTTGAAATTCTTCTGATTTGGTTACCACCAGAACATTTTGGTTGCCATGATTATTAGTCAATGAACTATTTTATGGATAGTGCATTGTGATAGTAAATATTGCTCAAGTCTTTTTCTGCTAGCAGATCACACTTGTTTAAGCAGCCAGCCATTTAGAACACACTAGCTGAAAGATTTTTCAAAGCATGGGAGGGAAATAACAGTATTACAAATATTTTTATTTCTTTTACACAAAGCTCTCATACTACACAGTTATGCTGTGAAGAAATCCACTTTATTAATGACAGCTTTATTGAAGGCAGGCTTTCAAAATGAAAATAGTAGAAATCCTATTAAAGTGTCATCCATTAAATCATTGAAGTACTCATTAAAACTGTTAGTACAGACTGGTTATTCATGAGTTATTGGTCTTTCACACTTCTGAAATGTTTCTGCCAATACCACTCAACTCTTTGTTCCAGTGTGGCTATTAAGTCTGCGGAAATACAGATTAACTTTCTTTTGACAAAATGGTGCTTTATGAGAGGATGGTAAGGCCACAAAGTGGTTCAGATTGGTGAGGAAAACAGGAAAGATTAAAGTTCAATCCATTTGTCTGTTTCTGATAATTTATGTTAACTATGTCTGCATGTAGACCTAAATATTAATCACTAAACTACACCATCTGGCCATACATCATACAATGTGTATATTTGGGTTTTCTCTTGATATTGAACCAAAGCTTTAGCATGCTTAAACATTACAGAGTGAAAGAATAATACTGAATACTGAACAGGTGAAGCTAAGCTTTAAATTTAAAGTTTTCTTTCTGTAAATTCACATGAAAAATAGGTATAATATAGAGCTAAAGCTGTTTCTTGTAATGGATAAGAATCTCAGAGCATCATTGTCGATGTATATGCAAAATCATATTCATATATGCAAAACTGCAGTTTAAACTTCCTGTTTGCAAGCATTTTTTGTCATTATTTTTTACGTCCTGTTTGGTTTTATGATTTAAAACCAGAGTCCTGCAGTCCAGGCTCAAAAATAGCAGCATGTTGGGCAGCCAGTTTATTCAGTTATTTTCTAGTTTTCTTGTCCAATGTGAAGAGAAAGTGTCGTGTGACATCTTACCTTGTGAAGTAATTTCCAGAATATTTTGGCAGTGTAGGTAAAAACCTAAAAGATAAGGCAGATGATCTGCTTCAGTTATGTGTCTAGAACAATGCAGAGTAGTGCAATTCTTCATTCTAGGGCAGTGGACTGTGGTTTAGATAGTATGTTTCCATATACGTCTTTCAAAAAATACTGACTGGTTAGTCACAGAGAGTATAAATGTGCATTATTCCTGGTCAAATTACTAATTTTATTTTTAAAGTTAATTAGAGTAAAATGCACTAATACATAGTTAATGTCTTTTGTACTATGTTTATGTTCTAAATTATAACTAGAATTCTGAGGTAAATCCATAAAATTATTTTCCAATGTTCTGAAAATTTGACCTGTAATATCCTGCATAAGTTTTCTTATTCAACTGTATTAACTCGAAAAGGAAAAGAGGAGAGATTTGTGCTGATAGAAGTCATAATGTAAATTTTATTACTTTTCAAAGCATATGATGTAAATGAATTGCTAGCCTGCTGATAAAGAGGTATATTACATGTCTTAAATATAGTATATATGTATATAACTCTCCTTTTTCTAGCGCTGATGGAAATGCGCTCCAAATTCTTTCTCTGCATCTTTAATGAAATAAATAGCACTTAGAAATAAAGATAAAATACTCACATTTTTAAATTACACAGTGTATACTCGCTTCAAGATTCTACCGGACATTCTTCTCAGAGCATGGGAAAACATTACTAGAATGAAACTAAACTGTAAGAAGAAGGAATAAAAGTTTTAGAGATTGAAATTAGAGAGTAAAATTTTACTATTTGCTTTATTGATGAATAAGGATTTCACTTGGCAGTCAGAAAAAATAATTTTTTCATTGGCAAAAGGTAAAGCCCCACTCTTGGATCAGATCGCTGTGTCTATACTTAAGCACAGCACAGAAGTGATGTCTACCTTTGCAAGTGGCAAAATGCTATTTGGAGGATATTTCATTGTCCCTTTATAGGCAAACAAAATACAAAAGGGCTCCAAAAAAAAAATCCATCACCAGTTTTGCAAATCTCTTAGTCATTAATCTATTTAGGTACTAACTTAATAATGATAAGCTCCTAGTACTAGTGACATTTTAAGGTATGTTAACCACAGTCACACAAATTTCTAAGTTAGTGAACCCAAATAATTTGGTGGCAAAAACTGTGTAGAAGGTTGAAAAATCAGGTTCATTCAGAGCTGCATTTAAGACTGCCTTTTGAACTATTAGTAACACACATAGTGATACAATTCAAATGGATCATATCCAAAGCACAAGTAGAATTTTCATGGCCTTCATCATGCTCCCAAGCATTTAATTTTTTCCTCATTCCTCTTAATGCTCCCAGTTCATTTCCTTTTGAGGGAGCTGCTAAGCACTCTATCTCAGTTGCTGTAGGTTAAGGGTGAGCCAGAACCTGAGCCATCCCACTCCTCTACTCTCCATAGTTAGGTTATGCAGGACTTCAAAACTTTTATGTAATAAAAGTTAATTGAGCCTAGGGTATTGGTTAATAGGATAAGGCACTTGCTTTTCTGAGGTGTTTGTTTTCCTAAAGAAAAACGCTTCTTTATCAGGCAGCCAGGCAAAATGATTTTTTTAATAATCTCAGTAAAGAAGCAAAGTCATTCTCAAAGCATTAAATGAATAAATTGTATAAAATATGTAAATATACATGAGAATGAAGCAATTTTCAGATTGGTGATATTGTCAGTCTAAGGGATAAGTCCTAGTAAAATCACATTAATTAATTTCACACATGCTCATTGTCAGGTAACACCTACCCTAATAGATTACAGGTCATACCCTGGGAAGAGTCAGTAAAGCTGTTGGCTTATTGCTGTAGTGAGACTATGGATCTCCTGACTTGTGCCATGTTGCTGGTCTACTCATGCAAAATGAGCATAGTGTTGGTGAACTGCCCTACCTTGGCTTATCTGTGTCACCATTATTATTTTTTTAATAGTTCACCACTAGCTGACATAGGGAGCTGCCAGTTCTTATCAGGATTTAACAGAGTGTATGAACTTCAAGCCATAGTTGTGTATTCATATTGATGAAGCACTGTTAAGGTCTCTAATGTTATGGAAAGGAAAAGTAAAACAAGAGGTCATTATTCATGACTTCTCAGTATGAGATGACCTTTCATACAGCCACTACCATAGTGAGCATAAACAGGTACCATCTGTTACCTATTTTGTATTCACTTTGCTGCATATATAGTTCAACTGTAGAGGTAAAAATACAAGAGTCTGAAGTTTCACTAGTGGCGAAGGGTGAAGGAGTGTGGTAAATGCTTCTGTAATTCCACCCTGGAACATGAAGGAAACAGAAAATAAACATTGAATCTAGAAACATATATTTTGTTTGTGAATAAGATTAGTAATGTTTATGAATAAGATATCATTAAAATTCCAAATATGCCTGAATTGCTTACTTATTTATGATTCAAGGAAATGAAAACCAAGTTCCTTTATTTTATCTGTGGATGAAACACAGCTAGTTTCCTCAGCAACATTAGTATCATAGGTTGGCATGCCATCAAAATGAAAGAATAGGAACAATATTTTTCTTCTGGGAAACTTCTTCAGGAACCTGTGGAGTTTATTTAGTCAACAGGACAGTGAAATTTTGGAACATGTATACATACTAATAAAGGCAAAAATATTTATTCCCCTTCATCCCAGTGTTTTTAAGATTTATGATATTTATTCATTCTCTGTTAAGCTGGAACCGCTCACTTGTTAAAATGAGTGAAAAGATAAAAGGGTGGATAGCTCGCTTTCTCTGAAAAAAGAGCCCTGGATTTTAAAAGCTTATGGTTTAAGTTCCTCATGGAAATTTCAGATGCATAAATACAAAATGGTTAATACAACCTGATCTAGCATGTTATAATGTGCCCTGAAGTAATAATTTTCTTTCAAAAGAAAATTATTTCCAGAGCAAATTATGGGAGTTAATTTATAATTATCATAAATAAAACAAATATGTAGTCCCTATCTGAAAGTTTCTTTTCCTTTTTTTCTGTTTGTGTTTTGAAGTCTATTGATCCTGGGCAGCAGTTCACATGGGAACATTCTAACCTGGAAGTAAACAAACCAAAGAATAGATATGCGAATGTAATTGCATATGACCATTCTCGTGTTCTACTCTCAGCAATAGAAGGTAAGGACACCTTTAAAATTCAATTAATTAAACCCTAAAATCTAGAATGATTTTACCAATCAATATCTTTATTTAGTAATATAAATAAATGTTAATTAAAGTACTTCCAGTAAATTCTTGTAATGACAATCCTTTTCTGATGCTTATTGTCAGTTGTGTATTATGAACTTGCACTAAAATGTACATTTATGTGTAACACTGAACGCATTAGGTCCCTGTGTTAATGCCAGTGAGTTACCTAAAGTAAATTAATATTGCTATTTACTTACATTAATGCTACAAAGCAAATGTAGCAGTAAACATTCTTTCATGGAGGGATTTGTTGTTTAATGAAATTATCAAGATACCTACTCATAGTTTTAATTTGCAAACTTTCTTTTGGGAAAAAAATCAGTTCAACTTCATTTTCTCTGGGGGAATTTTAAAATCTCTCTCTTAGAACTTTAATTTTAATTTCCAATCTAAATGTTAAACTAGAGTTTTTAAACAAATGCCCACATGCAGATATTTTGGTGAGCTTTTGGTCATATCTTTCTTTGTTAAAAAGCTTTCCAAAATCTTAAGCAGTTTTAAGTTTATCTGAAGAAAACTATTACAGGTAGTCAGCCCTAGGTATTGTGTCTGTTTTACCAAGCATCAGGACACACTGGTTTTCAGTCAGCGGATTTTTTTATTTTTTCCAATTCTGCCTTACTATTAACGTGCTTCATGGGTTGAAGACAGATTTTCAGTTTATTCTATGTTGTTGACAGTCAGGTATTAATGATGGTCATAATCAAACAAATTATATATTTAAATGACACAGTTTAAATGAAAATAAGTTTTGTCTTTAGTTTGTTCCAACAGGACTTGCATAAAATATGATACATAAGATAGAGGGATCTGTATTCAAGGTCATAGTTATTTCAGTCATAGCATGCTACAAGTTAAACTGCTTTTTAATTTATGGTTATAAACAGCTGCTTATCTTTGGCTACTCCAGACCTAAAGACACTGGATTTATAGGTGTAATCCACTTTAATATTTGCTGTTTGGTGAAAAAAAAGGCAATCCCTCTGACTGAAATTTAGCTCTTTCTTCATTCATTGCAGTTGTGTACCGTAGGCTTTGATAACACAGATAAGAGCTTCTCAAATGTATTAGCAAATTTTAATGATTACCTTGAAGAATTTGCATATGATAATGTGCTTGTATTTGTTCCACCTTTGAGGCTCATATAGCAGTTCTGACAAGATCTTTTTGCAACATGACTTAAAATTTTTCATATTGCCTTGTAAAAGAATATAGCTGTGTAGAAACCTGCCTCTACCTGGTAGAACTACCTGTCTCAACACTGAAGAGAGGGTATTCTAATTAACACTGTATGTGATGTAACTCGATAAATATATCCTTTTCTATCTCACTGGTCCAGACAAGAAGTCAACATGGTTTGAAGGGGTCAGGAACAGAAACTGGACAGCCTTTCTGAATGTTATGTAAAGTTCTTCAGAACAAAATTCTTAACTCAGAAATAAGTCTAACTGACAGAAAGAAGACTCAAGGTTTTCCAGGGATTTTGTTTAGAAAAGAAGTTGTGTAAAGGAGGAGAGAAAAAAAATTAAAACAGGTTTTTTTGTTAACTTATATATTGGACAACTGGACTACCATTTTCCCCTTTATGTAAATGACACCTGAAATTTGGTTCCCTTAAAAATACGTGAACATATTCAGAGAATGAGAAAAAAACTTTAGAGCAAAGCGGAAAATGTTAGTCAAAGTAATTGAAAGTATGAAATTACGCAGTACATTGGACTATGTTTTTTGATAAATGATAGTAAAAATACAGAAAAAAATTTACATTGTACCTGGAAAAGATTGAGTGTTTTAAGAAGCAGGGACAAAATATAGTTAAACTGTAATGTTTGATTCCCTTTTTTAGTAAGAAATACCGTAATGAGGCTAAAGTTTCTAAATCTTTTGTAGTCATTGACTCTAAACAGACTAAAATATTATAACCTTTTGTAATATTAGTGTTAGATATAAAACTACAAATGGGATATTGACCCATTTGATGATTTTCATGATTTTAAGTATTTTCCAACTCTTTAGATTATGGTAAAAGGCATGTGGTGAATAAATCAAATAATAAATGCCTTTTTATAAAATTATATTAAGTCCTGAAAATAGAAATAATTTCATATATAATTATCCTCTTAAAAAATTTATTCCTGGGATTTTAAATTATTGGGTAGATGAAATTTTGTGTGTGTGCTTTCTTAAGTTTAATATATTGGTTTTAGCATTTAGAAAAAATACTTTTCTTTCATGTTTTAAGTAGATATTTCAGATAAGAAAATACACAGTTTGGCCAGCACTTTATTCAGTTGACAGCTGTGTTTCTTTTCATGTTACCAGGGAAATCAATATTTGGAGTATTACTTAAAAATGTATTCTCCGTTACCTATGTTACTATACAGCTTAATCAGGACCTAAATTTGGACTACATTACATTTTGCTACAGCTATTTGGAGAAATTTGGTTTACATATAGGCCTCGTCTGCATTCTGTGGCCTTGGTGGGCACAAGAAAACCAATATTATTAGTGAGGTTTGAATAGTAACTGTGCCTTTCTGTTGAGAAGAGCTCCATTTTGCACCTAGGCAGTTGCTTACTTTTTAAGAGCAAATATATATGAAGAAAAGACTAAGTATCTGCCAAAGTGTAATCGTACAGTGATTAAATTCTGCCTCTTAAGAGTGTTGCAGAAATATGGAATGTTGTAATTGGTACTTCAGAATGAGACAGGAGGCAAATTTTGTGCAGTAGCAGAACTCTGTAGCCTATTCAGTGATTACTCGAAAGTCTTGAGAAACAATTAGCAGAGATTTGAAATTACTTCTTTCCAACTATTGATAATATCAAATTGTTAAAAAATTGTATTAGCCCTGAAACACAAGGCATACTAACACTTTCAAAGTATTTATTTTGGTACCCTTCATAAGTGCTGTTCAAACCTGGATTTGAATCTCCACTAAGTTCTTGACCTCTCTAATTACATACAGCATGGAGTTCCACAACATGATTGCTCATTTCCTGGGAATAATTTTCTTATCGCTGTTTAAATTTTATTACATTAGATGTCCCTTTGGAGGGAAAACTCAGGTTGGATGTGGTAATTTGGTTTTCCTCCTGAAAAGGAAATTTTACTTAGCAAAATTTTGTTCCCATGTTCTTGAAATCTGATTGAAGTCTTGAAATCAGCTCATATTGTGCTGTCTTTGGCTGTTTCTGAGATGGACACTTGGAATTTTAAAATATAATTACAGAATGTTATAATGTAGTGAAGTTTATTATATGCATCTAAATAGATTTAAGGGAGAATTTACTGATTAAAAGACAAACAGATTGAGTTAAAATAGCTAGATCTGTGATCTTCAACCTCTAAGAACTAAATGAAAATTCAGGGGGTGGGGAGGGAATGGATAAACAGTCTCCATTTTAAAAAGTCTTGCCTATTCTTTTAGGTGGTATCCATGAGTAAAAATCTTCTGTATGTGAATGTATTCACATAATGCCAGGTATTAAAAGAAAAAAACCCGATCGTATTTCAGCAGGGTAATTTTTTTTTAATGGGAAATTTAGTCACTTTAAAATGGTGCTAACACTACAAAACTTTGACTGTAATACAAATGGTCAAGAAAGAAAGGGAAAGAAGTTGCTGATATTCTTACTTTTCCAATGGCTAGTTGCCAGTATATCGGCTTTGAGTATGCAGACTGTCATTGTAAGATTTAGAAATTGTTTGGAGCATTTTAACTACCAAAGAGAGTACAAACTGTTTGTACTCTCTCACACTGAATTTATGTTGCCTTCTGTTAACAATATATACATGTAGAGTAATTGTATGGCCCCTCACCCTACAAGCTTTGAATGCCTTAAAAACAACAAAAATATTTCGATGATGGATACAAAAATACCCATACAGAATATGGATACAGAAGGATCTATGAAGTTGATTTTGTGGTATTAGAGCCCCTGTGAAGGAGATTTCATAGAGGAGACTTCATGGTGGCTGTCTCAACAACAATGCTGAGACAAGTTGTAGGTCTATGAGTCTACTGATCCTGTAATAGTTATAACTTAAATGCTGCCGTTCTTGATACCCTTGAAATCTACTCCGAAGAATTTTTCCTGCATATGTAACCAAACTTTTCATTGGGAAAATCTTCAAGAAAACATCAGTTGGCTTTGTTCTTGACTGACTAATGAAAATTTGGTATGTGTTTACTGTGCACACTCATTGAAACTGAATTTTGCAGGAAATATCAAACCAGATATCATTTCATTTCATGTTAGTAGAGGCACTTGTCATCTCTTTTAGTGCATCATTTAGAGTAAAAGTTAGTATTTCTATTCAAGAAAAGATTCCTTTGGCTGTTAACTGCTATGTTACTCAGTGTTTTTGAGTTAAAGAGATCACTAAACCCAGCCTCAGACCGCAGTAAAATAATCACAGTACGATGACATCATGTTAGATTTCAGTCTGTCGTCTTCTGCAGCATACTGTGATCTGCACATACTGCCATGCATTGTGGATGGTGCCCTGATGTAATGTTCTTACTGATGCCACTGAGGACCTGTGCAGAACAATCTGTTTATTTCCATTCTGGACTTCATAATACTAGACAGTTTTGAGACCAAAACAAAACAAAGCCATGCTTCCTTTCTTTTTCCTAAAAGAGCTCCTCCTTTTTCCCACTTTTTTCTGCTGGTCACCTTCCAAGTTTCTCTTCTCACCTGCAAATCTTCCAAGTTCCTCATCTTGCCTGCAGATCTTCTTCACTCTTAGTTCCTAGTTTGCATACCTACATTTCACTTTTGTCACCTTTCCTTTTCCTTTCATATACTTATCTTCTGTCCTCTAAACAATCCCTTTCTTTGTTGTGCCTAATTCTGCATCTTCTGTTTATCCTTTTTTGACGTTGCCTTCTTTCCATAAATTCTCTATAATTCAGCATTTCTCTTTGAGACTCCGTATCATTCATCCTTTCCCTCTTCACCAGACACTCCTAGTCCTCTTAGCTGTCTATGCAAAATCCAGCTATCTACAGGTTTTTTTTTCCTGAAATTTCTTTTTCATTCTTACCTTTCTTTACATTTCTTAACATCATTCTTAGGATGATGTTAATGAATTTTCCTCACTCTTTGTAAAAAGCCTTCATTTTACAAATATTCATTACTAGAATACCTTCGTTGGTTTGGTGTTGCTTCATATTTCAGTGAGTTCTTAAAGTACAGATTTGTGTTTAGAACATTTCAATTTGATGATTTCCTTAACTATATAGATTTTATGTAACAAACGCATCCACATAAACAGTTTTTACTGGCACCTAGCACCTGTTCATTGACCAGGCTGATCAAGGAATGCCAGTTGATGTAATCTTTTTGGATTTCAGCAAAGCTTTTGATACCTTCTCTCATGGTAGTTGGATAAACGCATCATGTGATGGGTGAGCAACTGGTTCACAGGTCAGGCACAAGGGGTTACAGTGAATGGGATGATATCAGACTGGTGACCTGTCACTTGCGAGACTATGCAGGGCTCCACCTTAGGGCTGGTGGTCTTCAACATCTTCATAAATTACTTGGATGCAGGACTGCTAACCATGTTTGCAAATTATATAAAATTGAGGAAGCTGTTGACTCCCTTGAAGGCAGGGAGGCCCTGCAGAGTTTCCTTCACAAATCAGGGGGCTGGACAATCAAAAACCACATGAAGTTCAACAAGACAAAGTGCCAGATTCTACATCTGGATGGGGCAACCTTGGAAGTACAAACAGGCTGGGGAATGAGATGCTGGAGAGCAGAAAAGGACCTAGGGGAGCAAGTTGAACATGTGTCAGCAGTTCCCTGACAGCCAGGAGGGCCACCCATGTCTTGGGGGGCATCAGGCAAAGCATGGCCAGCCAGGGCTGCTGACACAACCCACAGCAGGGGCTATGTTGTCATGGTAAGTTCTCATCAGACTGAACAAAGACACCAGGTCACAAGTCAGTGCTGTTATGCTTTTCTTTTTCCAGCCATCAGACAACTATTCAGACTCAAAAAGTGTTCTCTAACAAGCCTTTACATTCTTACAATCTGCTTCCACAAAAGTGGTGTCTAACAAGCCCTTAATTTTGTAGAGTACACTTATATAGTTCTCACCTCCTAAAATAAACCCCTCAAAGGGGCTGATGGACAGGCCACAACACATGTCCACAATCTCTCCACTCCTGCAATAAATTTCAGTATGAAGTATGGGGTAGAATATGACAGCTGTGCATTGATCAGACAAAGCAAGAGAAAGAGAAAAAAAAGAATATCACCAGTCATTAAATTCCACATTGTTTCTGCCATGTGGATGGTGCAGAGCTGGGGTGGTGCAACAAAGAAAGCAAAAGAGAAAGAGATAAAAAAGAAAGGATAGCAAGGGGCCTGATCTGTATCCTTTTATACTTAACCTGGTGCATGCCTCTTATGTAAATTACATTTTTCGTACTGTTTTGTTCACACATGCACAACCAGCCTGTGGTTTTTGCTCTGACATTATTCAAAACACCACACATTGATTTAAACCGGTAGTACAACTTCATCAGCACTCTGAGTTCATCATGGTATTTTTCCAACTTGTTTACATGCATGACAGAATTTAATCCTATTACTTCACAGTACTTGTGAAGCACATGTCTTAGGGAAGCAGCACAGAGACAAAGCTTTATAGTTTAATTTATTTTAAGTAGAAAGGCTGTTCAGTACTGAGCCTTTGTAAAGGCTTGAAATAATTTCATTATTTGATTTCAGTTTGTGAATAAAACGTGGAGTCTAATTAAAGTTACTTAAGATTATAACTCTTTTCAGGAAATCAAGTGAATTATTCCTAAGGTCTACATTATTAGTCTTGTGGATCTGAGTCTATGTTGCACTAAGCTATACTGTCATCTCAGCTCGTGAGTTCTCGGCATAAATTAAGATCAATACAGTTCATGGGGTTTTTAATCTTCTGTACTTTAATTGTGGCATTGACTAATTTTATTTTATTGCTCATTCACTCTTACTATGTAAAAACTAAACTTCTTTGTTCTCTTGAGATATTTGAAAATTGATTGTCTTTTATGCTGAACTACTCATCTGATTCTTCCCCCATTGTTCTTAACTCCTGTCTGGCTAAATAAAGAGATTGTAGACTCTAGTCATTCATCACCATAGTTGAAAATGCTACTAGAAAATAGTTATGGTAGAATCATGGTTCAGGAGCTTGGTCTTTAACTGACTTCTTGTGCAGAAACTGTGTCTCTGCTTCCATGAAACTTGCAAAAGTCAGGTCATACTGCATATATTACCCTAAATTTACACTTCAGGTATGTGATCCTAAAGGTACAGTAAATCCCATTTATGCCAAAAGACTTAAGTAAAGTTCGTATCAATATTACAGAATGTGGTTGCTTTGTCCCTTTCTTGACCCATGGTTTTAAAGAACATCTGTTCTCTTAACTATGGACCCCAGATTTATGTAATGATAGCAATTGCTGCTGTGCTTGTGGGAATGTTGCCTTCAAGCTATGGCAGCTAACAAAAGTTTGCAGGATTTCATTGTAGTGCAGTCAGACTGGTTGTCATTTGTTTTTTCACTATTGGACTTGACAGAAAGTTGTTCTGTTTTCTCAGCTCAGAAGGAAGGTTATGGCCAGAAAAGTCATTTCAGAAAGGGACATTTTAATATTTAGATTTACTTGACTTTGGTGAGTTTTTATACTTTGTTCTTGTACATATTTACAGATATTCAGGTTTTTATATTTGTTATTTTTAACAAATTCATTAGTCCTCTTATGATAAGGCACCTTCCCTAGAGGGCTTTAAGGATTCTGAAGCAGGATGTGAAAGTGAGGTCATGCATAAAGACAGTGATGAAAAGAGACTCTGTGAGAAATGGTTATGATACTTAAAGGGACTATGAGAATGGATGGAGAACAGAGAACATACCTAATGGATATTCTGTGTGAGAGAGACAATGGAGCTGAGCATTCTGAATCAAGTTGTTGATCTCAGCAGAGATCAATTCTGCCCATTGAATACTGTATTCTGCTAGAGATAAATCCTTGATGAAAGTCACAGTAAAAGTGTTGGAGTAACACATTTTTATTTGTCTTTTTTTTTTTCCCCCAAAACTTCATTGGTGAATTCATGAATAGTTGCTCAGGTTCTGTGGTAAATGGATTTTCATGTCCATGTCCCAAGTATATCCTTGTTTTGTGCAAGGAAGCTGACTTGCCTTGTAAAATAATTTTTTCTAGCAAAAGGACATACAGAATTTTTTGAGTCCACTTCACAGAAATCAAGTGGAGAAACAAGTGAAAATTTTCACATTGATCTAAATTTGAAGAAATGGTCTTCGCAATTATCAGTAATTGTTAATCTTAATTCTTTCTTACTTGAATCTTAGATTAAGGAAGGTATAATCTTGAAGCTTTTCTTCATTCTAATTTAAAGAATTAGAATTTACTTAATTTAGAAGTTATATATTTTAATATGATTTTTCAGTAGATTTAATACAAATTAGTAAGTAGAAAGAGTATTTACAAATTTAGGCATTCTGAATTTTTTTACATCAGGTACTAGTATTGGTTACTAAATTTGTAAAGATCATTTTTCAAGGAACAGCTTGCAATAACTCTCATGCTTAATTTTCACACTGAGTTTGTGCATTATCAGTTCCAGAGGACAGCTTTCCCAGATCATTTAACCACTTTACAAGGTGTTGTTTTTCATTTTTTTCCTTTTATTTATAACATGTGCTTCAAAGTATGATATCAGGCATCATAATATAATTCTAATTTATGCAGAAAACATTTCTTACCAGCTTTCTCAGTTCCTTTGGTAATAATACCCAGTTGGTGTAGATTTTTCCTGTTGGCTTCATTCTTCTTTCTCATCTGTTTTGTGAAAAAAATGTTTTATTATCTTGATAGAGAAAGAAAATACAGCATTGTGCCTAGAAGTTGTATTTTCTATATCATTACTTCCAATATCCACAATAAGAAGTGTCACATAAAACAGCTTCAGGTCTACCAGAGTGATGCTTTTGAATTCCACTTTCTACCTTTCATAGAGGGAAATCATGCTTTTCAGCTATAGACTGTGCAGGTTAACAAGTTTTTTATTTTGTTGCCTTTCTTTTTCTTCTGGAAGAGACTTTCAGTCTTCCTGTGTCCATTCATGCATCTTGCCTGAGGAGTGCCATGTTCTGCCTATCTTGTAACCCTGAAATTACAAGGTCTTTCTATCTCTGAAATATTTTGTCAGGTTTTCCTTCCTATTGCATACACAGACTAAAAATCTAATTAAACTAATTAAAATTTTAGTTTAAATATGATTTGAACATATAAAACAAGAACATATATGGAACTTTATCCAGCATGAAGGCAAAATTTTTTGCTAGATTACGGTTGCAGTAACCCATAATCTGAATAATTTCCAGAATATATTGTATTTTATATTGTACTGTGACATTTAGTCTGTGGGTTCTTTCACTGCTAAGTAAGTAGTGGAATGAAACAGTCAGGCTTACCCTGAATGAGTGTTGAAACTACTAAAATTGTAGCTAAAAAGTCAATTTTAAAGAGGTACCCCTAATTTCCATTCAAAATCAAAATATTTTGGAAGACATTTTCATATGTGTGCCACTTCTAGTCAGGAAAGGCAGGAGAGTGCAGATCCAGTAATTCCTGATCACTAGCAGGAGATAATGCATCAGAATAGATCTGAAGATTTGGTTTCTGACAAAAATCTTGGGAAATATTTAGATACAATTTATTTTGTTTCATAGCCAAAGAAAATAAATTTTATTGCTTTGTGGAGGGAGAACAGTCATAGCTGTAGAATAAACTTGAAGTCAGTATCACCACCTTGACTCTCTTTTGGAAGAGTTTGTGGAACCTGCATTGTTTCTTGGGGTTGTAGATTGGCTGCATAAATATAAATCATTCATTTCTGCTCAAAAAAGTAACTTCTGTCAATTCCTTCAGCAAAACTAAGGTGCAGATATCTATATTCACCTAATTAACAGTGCTTTGCCATTGAGCTAGCACTGAGATCTCACATGAGTATCTTTGTTCTTTCTCTAGTCATCAGTTAAAAAAACAGCAGTGACATAAAAACTGTTCCTTCAGTGCTTTACCTTTCAACATTCACATAGCCTGAGTTAAAAGCTGGGCACTGCACTGCTGAATTCAGCAGCAGTCTGAGAATTTTAAGTCCATTTTTATCCAGTTCCATGAGCATGGCTGTCTTGTTAGTGCAGACTAGTAATGTGGCCTTTGTACAGACAATACACCTCCTTGGCCTGGGTAGGCAGCATGTTCCCAACTCTCAGTCCAGGCACCCTATGGCATACTCTGAGTATCATAAAATAGATTGCAGTTAGGAACTAGCCTGTTTCCTATGGGATTCCAAGAATGGATGTATGTCTGGTAGACACAGCCAAAGTTCCTGTATAAGTCTTGTCCAAAATACCTGAGTCTTCAAGCAAATAATGGTGTAGCTCTCATGTACCCACAAGTCTTGGATCCTGCCTCTTTTCATGCTTTTAACTCTTACTCAGTCTTGCAAAGGTCTTTATTTCATGCATACACCATATTGAAAATTTCACTGTTTCTTAAATATGACTTATATAATGTGGTTTTTTACAATAAAACCCATCTGATGGGAAAAATTAATATAGTGGTGATACTAATAGTCTTGACAATATGTTTTTTCCTTCTGTATTTAAAGGAAATGCAATGAGCTCAACAAGAATGTTTGAGGACCCTACCCAGGGTGTCTGATTGAGAATCCTCTGTCTGTCCCAGGTAGAGACTGCCATATTTTGGGTGTCTGCAGGCACCATCAGACCAGCTTTTTAATGCTGCTTTGTTGACCTCCAGGCTTCTCCACCTGAAACAGATTTTCAGGCTTTTATCCTTCTATCAAATGATGTCTTTTATTTCAAAAGAATAGTTATTCCCAGAGAGACCACCATACCTCTTGACTCCACAAATGGCATACACTCGCTTGTAAGTACTCATGTGATGTTTGGCATTCAGCAAGCCAAGATTCATCAAATCAGCTGTGTCACAGGATTTTTCAGCCCTTGTACAACAGGACAGCACAGAAATTCTGCCCACTCTTTGCAGACATACCAGGCAATTTTGACTCTCCTCTCTTTGCAGGTATACCAGGCAGTGACTATATCAATGCCAACTACATAGATGGATACAGGAAGCAGAATGCTTATATAGCAACGCAGGGGGCATTGCCAGAAACCTTTGGTGACTTCTGGAGAATGATGTGGGAGCAGCAAGGTGCAACAGTCGTCATGATGACAAAACTAGAGGAGAGGTCCAGGGTAAGGTTAATAATATTGTACCTGAAATATCACTAATGTCAGATTTTTTTTTTCCTTCATGTATTTTTGCCAGCCTTCTTTATATATGTAAAAACTGATTTTGTTTTTTAGGTTACCACGAGTTAAAAGTGTTTGCACCATGAAAATCACTTATATATAGGAAATCTTGCTTTCACTATGAAACTTCCAAGTTATGACACTTACTAGTATGTTTTTATGCTTTGGAAAAATTTTAATTTTTTGATCACAATGATTTGGGGGGTTGTTTTCTTTTTAAACATGTTTGAAGTCTTATGAGGTGATCAAGAGTTACTTCCTCTGTAGTGATAACAATATAATTGTATCATTCTAAGGAAATTAATGTATGTCAACAGCATTCAGTTCTCAGTTTTAAATGGTATAGATTCAGCATTATTTAATTTCAGTGAGGATTTGGATTTGCTTGAGAAACATTTTTTTTTTTTTGAGCACATGCGGGTAGCTAAGAAAATTACAACAGCACATGCAATAACAGAATACAAAATTATCTGTGGTATTTCAAGTTCAATTTTGCAGACCATAATTAGGGAAGTAAAGCACTAAAACATAAGGATATTGTTCTGCTAATAGCATGATACTATTCAAATAATAGAACTATAGACTCTGTTATTAGAAGAGTTATAATATAATGTGCTATATGTAAAGGGAAATAAAAAATAGTAATTAGAGTTTTTATAATATAAGGAAAGCGATAAGAAAGTGTAGTAATAGACATGGTGTGTTGCATGAAGATTTATTAGTGGGTCTGTATTTGGTGGCATTTATCAGTTCTAAGAGTGGATGTTATTGGAGAGGAGGGAGTAAAAGGAAAAAAAATAACAGAAGAGAAGAAGAAGAGAAAGTTGGGGAGAAAGAGAAATGAGAAAAATCAGCAGCAGCAGCCAGTCAGGTAGACAAACAAATATTTAGCCCTCATTGGTGGTTCCTCCATCCAACTTTTTCTACAGTAACTGTATTTTGTGTCAAGATGTACTTGCAGGTCTCATGAGTTGTTTGTGCTCGTGATGCTGTTTCCATTGCTGGGAACGCACATTGGCTAGAAAGAGTGCTACACAGCTGGTTCACGGCTGAGCTTTCTGCAAACACATTTATGCGTCCTATATCATAAACCAGAAACTTCAACCAAACCAGTCAGAATGGGGGAGAAAGAAGCGGTAATTCTAACATCAGTGGTAATTACTTCCCTTGGGACCATGCTATCACAACAGTAGAAGATATTTCAAATCCAGGAGATGAATGACGAACAGGAGTGTCACAGAAAAAACTCTGCCACAAGCAGTCTGAGGTACTCTGTCCTAGAAGCTTGTGTGAAGGGACAGGAAGCTGCTTCCTGTGGGAAGCAGGCTGCAGGACTGCAGGTTGTAGGTGGAAAAAGCTAAGGTGTCAAAGGCAGTACGTTAAAAATTAGTTAAATGCAGTGAGTTAAAAAATGCCATAAATATGGAGGATCAAGAAGAGTTCAGTAATATAGAAAGACATAAGGGAGGACGGCAGAAGATTTTTCATCCAGACTGGTTTTAAGTCAGTAAAGTATCTTATGGAGGTAATTGGATAATAGTTGATATTTCAGTAGTTCATGGATGAGCTCAATTTCAAAATGAAAATATTTCAGCATGTGTCAGCTTGGAACAGGGTGGAGTGCACCATAAAGCCTAATGCTGTACTGTTTTGGCATTGATGTCTTTTTCATATGCTTGGATACCTATAATTGCAATGATTACATAACTTGAACCTCTTGGCAGCAGTCATTCCTTTCTGGAGTCTTACCAAAACATGTATATATTTATTCTTTTATCCTTTCCGTCATTTCTGTAAGTAGAGTAGGCTTTTTGCAGTTCAAGCAATGTATAGTATTCTGATTATAGAGTCACTTCCCACATGTAACTTCAACCCACAGTAACACCACTGCTTTTACATACCTGATGGCAATTAGTACATAGCAGAGGGTAATTTTAGCAGAATTTTTAGTTTTATGTTGGATCTAGAGACCTTGTCTAGTCCAGGCACTGCCTGTTTGGAATTGAGAAAATGAAATTTTGCCCATTTCTTCACTAATTAATTACTTAAAGTTGCTGCTAAATAACATCAGACCAAAGAAGAAATTGGTTCTTAATAAGCAGCCCATTGCAAAAGGTATACTTAAGTACTTGAAAGTTTATCTTAATACTGCAGGCCAGAGACAGCCACTGTCTAGGAGGATGTTTTGATGTAGCTAAATTAAATTCTTCTTATTCTCTCCAATAATTGCCTAGCAGAGTTTTAAGCTAGCTCTAGCTTTCTTGGCTACACCCTAAAAAAACCACTGGTCTGAATAGTAATCACCTCCAGAAGTGATTAGCATTCAGAAGCGATACATTCCCTAAGTGGAATGAGAAACTAGATGATCTAGTCAATGTATTGCTCATGCATTCAGTGCTTATATTTGTGTATTTTTTGTGCATAATTTAGTGCTTTCTGCGTTCATAGGCTGAATTTGATGTATTTATTGCAGAATATTACATACCAGCTATCCAGTACATAACTCGGCTCCCAATCTTAGCGTCTGCAGCTTTGTGAATATGGCATACCAGTTACCTGTTTAATACAGTAGCTGCATATAATGTAATTAATGGTATTGATGGTGAGGCAGCAGTGGGAATCCCTGTGTAGGAAAAAAACCTAGTGATGACATTACATTGCTATTTTTTCTCATGCTATCATTTTTATGTAGCATATTCTTGCAGCAGAAAAACAAGTGAGATTTCAAACATGGAATATAAGCACTGTTACATATCATTAAGGATGAAGAGCTTTGCTAATTTTGTTTCTCTTTCTCCTTTGATTCTGTTTTGATGCTTTTGTGTCTAGGCAGCCTGATCATTATTCCTGCTGCAAGGCAAGATTGTTTCTCCCTGGGACTTTCTGCTTTCCATCTCCATGTCGTCATTTCTGTTTAGCTAGCTTTTTGTCATTATGTAGTCCTGCAGCCTGATATCAGCCTTTTTAACCTGGACTGCATAGATAAAGATGAGGATTTTAATTGCATCTTCAGAAACGGAGTTGGTTCATTAGCATGTGTTAGATGTCTGAGTGACTTCAGATTTGAGAATGTTCATATTTTACAGCTGAGTAGATCAAATGAAGATGTTACAGTGAGTTCATTATTCTTTTGTTTGCCTATAAGGAAGCTGCAGGAAAAAAAGATATTTAACTTACAACTGTTCACACTTAGTTGGTTTTGTATTAAATGCCATCACCTGAATTTCCCTTGACTTAAACCAGACTACAGTGAAAAAGTCAGTCCCATCATACAGCTACCATGAAAATAATTTGTATCAAAAAGGATTATACACACTGGCAGTGCATGGAACAGTGTTAGTAGCATTTTTGTCACAGATACATGTTTAATCTTAGTAAAATAAAAGAACAATATTGAAGGTTGTAAATTAGAGATTAAAAAAAGCAGTTATGTGTTATACTAAGGAAATATGTAAAACATGTAAAGCTTTAATGCGTTATACCTCTGCCTCCTACTTCTCTGTGTTCTCCTCTACCCCAAGAAGTACAGATTAGATTTTGTTGTTGTTGGGTTTTGGGTTTTTTCCTTTTGTTCCTCTAAATTAATCGGATGTTCTGAGTACTCATGTGCTGTAGTGAATTTTATGAATGATCAGATGAAAAATTTCTCTTTATAGCAAAATGTAACATTGCTTCCAACAGGGAAAATCTAGTCCCAGCTCCTTTTTCAGGGTAGGATCCTGTTGTACATTGTCCATTTGCAAGAGAAATCAGTCCTTTTCTTCTTTGATTTGTAATTCTGCATTTCGAATACATTTGCTGTGTTATCTTGGAACTGATAGAAAATACTTCCCACCTTACAATATTTTCTGTATTGGGACCCCATTGCCTAGGTTTAAAACCTTTTGACCAAAAAACCTAGTCAGGACAAAGCTAAATGAAAATATAATGACACTATCAAGTGTCAAATATTAGCAGCTAAGTGACAGTATAATGTCAATATCAAGTTGACACTGAGCCACATTCTGAACTTCTTTACTCATGAGGAAGCTTTTGTTTTCATAGTTGTACTATCAGCTTCATTCAAATTTGGTAATGACTAAGTGAATACATGAAGAAAATTACATTTGTGGCATTCTATTATCCTGATCCAAACACCTATTTGACCGTCATGAAGTGGATATAATCATTAATATTATAAGAAAAAATAATCTAAAAAACCATAAGCCTAGAATAATCATCTTGGTTTGTAAAGGTTTAACATCTTGAATCCTGAGTCTTCATTTGCAAGGGGGAGATCAAAACAAGCCCAGTAGAAAAGTCATGTTTATTCTGTCTCAGATTTTGTTCCCCATTATTGATACACATGGGACTGTTTGCATGTGTCCTGTATTTTTTCTATAAAAACATCAAAATATAGTTGAAAATCCCTGGACTTACGTTCTCCTGACTTGTCACAGACACCTGAGAGACAGAAGAAAAGCTAAACAGACTTTTCCTGGTATTGCTGAAATGCTAAATAGGAACTCCTGCTGTTCCAAGTGTCAAGCATCAGAACACTTCCATTTGAGTATTTCAACTATTTTTTTATAGATTTATAGACTATTCCACGTGTAAGAAAAATAGGTGACAGTAGAAATATCAGGTAGGTAAAATAATTGTTAGGGGGTTGTTTTGCTTAGTTGGTTTGGTTGGTTTTTTTAAGGAGGATATAATAAATGAAATCAGGGAAGGTTTATTCAAATTGAGCTAGTACAAAACTGACAACGAGTTGAAAACACAGTGGAAAATGTAATTGTACGTTGGGACTCCTTAGTAAAAACAGCTTTGAAATAGACTTTAGTGACCAAATGTTTCTAAGTCTTGCTATAGGTAAAGAAGAAACAAAGGCAGGTCTGGGAAGAACGCTACATTTTTCTACTCAAAATGTGCATGTTGCTAGGATTTTTCATGTATCCTCATTTGTTGATGGCAGAGTAGGCACTGATATCTAATCTATCTGACTTCATACCTAAGACAAAGCAAGAGTACACTCACCACAGTAAGTAATAAGCACAGAAAACTAAGAATGCAGTTTTCTTTTCCGTATGCAATGGATGCAGCAAACATTGATGCAATTGTGATGAAGTTAGTTTTCCATTTGTTGTGCAGGGCTTCTGCAGAAAATTTCAGATCTTTCCTCCTAACTATGTTTGGGAAATACTGGAGGTATTATCTGTCAAAATACTGCATCAAAAATAAGTGACAATTAGACATCTTCACTAAAGGAGTAGAGAAGTCAGCAATAGGTGCACTTAAAAATTCATTTAAGAATATTGTCAATACAATCCCAAGTGTATCTGTATTCTACTGTATTTAGGCAAAATGTAATTGATTTTTGCAGAAAACTTTCATATTGGGCAGCAGAAGTGTGTAAAAATGTGTGCTTTTTTTTAAGTTGTGAAATATATTTATATAGGAAAATATAAAAAGAAATTTTAGCTGTGCTTTGTAGCAACTGAAAAAATCATGTATTTAGCTGGTAAATGGTAAGGGTAGCATATAAGTCAGTGGGTATTAGTATATAACACATTACAGGTGGAATTTTTTCATACTAAATTGTATTGTTTTACTAAAGAGAAATTGAATGTGCGGTTTTGTCATTGTTCATTTCCTAGTTTTAATGGCAAAGCAATACCTTCTGTACCAATAATGTACTACCAGAATTTTATTTCACTTCTTTGGTGCTCTCTGCATCCTAAGATATGAGTCAGATGAAGAATGAATGAGAGAAGTGGGGGGAAAAAAAGGAAGCATAAAATCAAGTATACCATGTGTTCACCAGATTTACAAAAATAAAAATAAAAATGTGTAGGTTTTTTACTGGGTTTGTTTCAGTGTAACAGGATGCTATGGCCACAGTCAAATAATTCCTACACCATCTTACAGGGTAGAGTCACCAGTTGTAATGTCAGAATTGTAAAACTCAACCATAACATTCTCAGAGGCACAAGGGCAGGAACATGGTCAGCTCTTACTTAAATGTCATCAGTGATAGGTGATTAATGCATGTAAGAATCTAATCCAATAAAGCTTGGAGTTTCTTTTCTAAGCACATTTCAGGTGGAAGAGCTGTGCCAAGGTGCCTCAGCTAAAATTCATACTATTAATATCATCCAGTAAAATAGCTGTGGAAATGCCATACTACAAGTAGGGTTAATTTTGTGTGAAGGAATTGCTTTTATCCACTACATAGGCTCAAAGTCTGGTTATTTTAGCTTATATATATTTGAAGTTGAAAACATACAGAATTAATGCCGCATGTGAAAAGATGTTGGTAAATTACAAAGAATATAGAAGAGAACAGTAATGAGCAGATGCTGGAGAAATAGTCAGAAAAAATTTGATTTGTTTTATAAGAGAGTGAAGGAAATCATAATAGTCTCTCAGCATGTGAATGGCTGTTAAAAAACTTCATAATAATCAACCATTTTCCCTGCCTTTGGGGCTTTAAGGAGGAAGAAATAAACTTTGCATCAAAAATGATTTATATAGAACTATTAAAGCACTTCCAAAATGTAATGTCAAGAATGGAGCAAGCTTTGTGGGATATTATGTGCAGTCTCAATTGTAAGCTTTCAAGAACTGTTTGCACCAGAGTCTTACCTGAAATGGTCTCGAGCTGGCAATACCTGGAATTGCCAAAAGTATTTTTCAAGGCAACCATCTAGATTTTTCATGTTATTATTCTGTGTGGTTTCTTTTAGTTGTTATGGTAAACTAATGATTTTCTATAAAAATATAATTTCCCTGAAGCAAATGTATAGCGAGTGCTTTAGTCAAAACCATACTCTAACTCTGTAATTCGACTTTTTTTTTCTTAGTTCCTTTGCTTTGTGCTTGAGATAAAGTAAGACATGCATTACTACCTCATATAATTCTTCTCTTAATACAAACAGAGAAACTATGCCACATGTACAAAATCCCCACTGGCATTTTGAGTTAAAAGTTTAAAAATTCTGCTTATTTGTTTTCAAAATCGAGTGAATGTAGAATCTCACAATCATTAAGGTTGGAAAAACCTTCCAGCTCATGAAATCCAACCTTTTACCAAATACCACCATGCCCCCTAAACCATATTACAAAGTGCTATGTCCACTTGTTTTTTAAACACTGCCAGGGATGGTGACTCCCCTGCTTTCCTGGGAAGCCTGTTCCAATGCTTAACCACTCTTTCAGAGGAGAAATTTTTCCTGATGTACAAACTAAACTTCACCTGGTGCAGTTTGAGGCCTTTTCCTCTTGTCCTGTTGCTGCTTGCCTGGAAAAGGAAATCGTTGCCACCACCTCCTTTGAGGTAGAGCTTTCTAGAGCACAATAAGGTAACCCCTGAACATTCTGTTCTCCAGACTGAACAAGAGTGTCCTCAGCCACTCTTCATAGGACTTAAGTTTGAGGCCCTCCACCAGCTTTGTGGGCCTCTCTGCGCACTTGATTAGTTCATGTTTGGTTTAGCACTGTAATGTATTACTTCAGCACATGGTGTTCAGTCAAGCAATTTGAAGCTTGAAAGTGTCAGAGAGTAGGTTTAGTATTGTTTATCAAAAAGTAATCCTACTTTTCCTTATTTAGTAGGTCACGGTGAAAAACTCAAGGCCAGTTGTCCTTTATGGCAAGCAATAAATCCGGAAAATTTAAGTTCTTCCAACAGGTTTCTCTGAAAAAGAATATTATGATTTGCATTTTGCATCATTTACAGAGCTTGTCCTATATTCTAAGAAAGTTAATGGATGCAGCTGGGTACTGAGGTTGGTTGTGTATAGGAGCAAGCAGGAATGGGACGGGACTGCCGGGGTTGCTGTTCTCAGTCTTTAGTGAAGCTTCAGTCTCATTACAGAAGTAGAGGCAGTTGAATGAAAGCCATAGCTCACAGCAAGCCAGGCACAGCAGCCGCAAATTTCTTCATCACAGAGCATCTTAAGAATTTTTCAACTAATAGTATATTGCTAAAGCTTACAGACAGTTGTTTTAACCAATCAATTATAGCACACGTACACCTGTTTCAAACAATGGTTGTTTGTATGCTTTTCTATCAACAATACGCAATAGCCTTATTAAGCTTAAGACCATCTACTATCTTGCCAGGTATATATTTTCTGCAGTATTAAGACTTATAGAAGCCAAACCTAGAAACTCAGCCTTTATTTCCCATGTCCTTGTCTGCTATACTACTGTATACTACTTTATCTTTTCTTGTTCCAAACTTTTTTCAGTTGCAGCAGATTCTGAGTTCTCAGCTTTTTCTCTTTGAGGCCTGCTTTTTCAGCTCCTAAAAATTCTTTTTACTTTTAGTGTTTCCCACAGTTGGTAATCAGTGCCTTTGCTAGGGAAATTTCCTGGTTCATGCAAGAGGAACTGTATGAAATACATTTATGAGATAAAGAATTTAATCTGTGTATTAAACTAGCTATAGAAAGCTTACCTTAACTTGAAGTTCCATTCAAAAATCAAAATCCAGACTGAGACCTCTAGGTCCACAAAATACGTTCCAGTGTACCTTTTTGTGTATTAGTTTTGTTTCAACTGAACCAAAGACATAATAATAATAGAAAAATTTTTATGTGATGTTTCTTTCTTTTGATCCCTTTGATTAACTGATAGTTTACATAATATTCTTATCAGCTTTAAGAGGTAGTTCTCTTTTATGGAAAATAATAGATCTTCATTACAGAACTTGAATAGCAGGCTGAAATGTTCAATATGTTCTTCATTCTGTTGTATCTTATTCAGTTAAAGGATTATTCAGGCTGCACAGAGTGATCAGCCTTGAGTACAAGAGGATGAAACAAAAAGTAGTCAGCACATTCACTTTTCCAGTCAGTCCATTCATTTAAACCTTTTTAAGACCTTTTTGGAAAATCTTGCTGAACTTAACTGTTTGACAGACTCATCCTTCAAAATGAATTCATTTAAACCATGCCTTCTCTACTGTTAGAAAGGGCTTTAAAAGGGCATCTTATATTGATATCAGCAATAGAGTTTTGAACTGCTCTTTGCTTGTATAGATGAAGATGAAAATTGAGATAGAGGTCACTTTTAAACACGCCCAATATTCCTTTCAATATCTGTTTCCTTTTTTTTTAATAACCATACCACACTCTTTCATAAGGATCAGAATGGAAAAATTTGGTGGAATAATCTCTTTAATTAATCAATTATCTTTCAGTGTTAACTTTTAACCTACTAGTCATATCTCAGAAATTTCAGAAAGTAGGGGTGTAATGAGGGTGGATTTGAAGCCTTAGTAGAGGACTGAAGTTTGTTATGAATTGATTAGCTTATGGTTCATTTGTGTTGCCTCCAGATTCTTATTGGAACTTTTTTTGTGGCTACTGCAATTAAGACCAAAATCTAAAACTTGTTAGGACTATGAATTTATATTTTAATCTTTCATTTACACCTAGACTGAAGTTAATGAGTGACACTAGAGCAAATTTTGTTCAAATGAAATCGAAAAACATATGTCTCTTCTCTGATTTTTTTTTTTTATCTTTGCATTATAATCTCAAATACTATTGTCAATGTCTTTTAGCTTTAGAGTCAAATCATCTTAATCTTTAGGTGGCAAGACACTGTTGGAAAAAGAAAACAGCTTCAGATTAACATCTGTTTGGAGACAGAACATTAGCTGAAGTGTCTGAGGCAGTAACTAGCCTGATAGGGTTTGAGACAGGTACCATCACCAACAATTGGCACTACCTTTCTTATTGCATAGTTAGTATTGCCATTCAATATAATTTATTCTTCTATAGTTATTGAAGGAAGATTATCTGAAAAAATCATAGAAAATTCTGTCTGCAAAAGTATGTTTTTAGTAAGAAAACCAGAGCAAGAAGTTATGTATTACTGATATTTTGTATTCTAGATTCACATAATTCATACACTGTTCTTACAGCAAAAAATATGCTATATGTATCTGCCTGACATTAGTTTTCTGTCTCTTTCCTGGTCTTCTTTCGTTTTGTCCTTATAAACTTAGATGGCTTGTAACAGCTGGTTCATGTGTTAAGAATCACCTGAAGGAGCTTTTCAGCCTGAATGATGGAACTTTATACTGGAAAATTATTTCTCTACCCTTGAATGTCAGAAATCTTTGTATTCATATGTTCATATGGAAATACGCTTCCTTCAGCTCTGTTGATGCATAGCAGCATGTTCTCTAGTGTCTGTGACTCGTTGAAGTGTGAATGAATATTAGGAACTCTGTAGCTGAAATCCTTCAAGTCTGAAAACGTCCCAAGCTTCTCATTTTTAATGGAAAAGGATGCATTTACATTTTTTTACAGCTTTGCTTTCAGTGAATACCTGTACTTCCGTGAAGAGCAAGGATTTGCATGGTTTGAGTGGAAGAAATGTAGAGAAAGAAAATATGTGTATGTTTGAGAGGCAAGTTACGAGAATGTGCGTATTATTAGTTATATATTCTAACTACATCTACTACTATGGTACTTAAAAAGATTTCTTAAGATATTTAGTCATTTGAGATCTGCACTCATGTTGTATGTAGTGGTTTTGGTGGTGTGCAACTTATGATTGTGGGTTGGTTGATGGTATCAGTGAGCAAAATTGTCCCCCCATTATCCAAGAGGAGGCAGTCAGAGAACTGCTGAGATACTTGAATGTCCATAAATCTATGGGACCAAGGATGGGATCCATGCCAAGGTGATGACGGAGCTGGCAGGTGAGCTTATGAGGCCACTCTCCATCATTTACCAACAGTCTTAGCTCACTGGTGAGGTTCCAGATGACTGGAAGCTGGCCAATGTGACACCCATTCACAAAAAAGGTGGGAAGGAAGATCCTGGTAATTATTGGCCAGTTAGCCTGACCTCAGTACCCACCCAGGGAGGTAGTGGAGTAGTTTATATCAAGTGTCATCTGGCAGCTCTTAGAGGATGGCCAGGGTATCAGACCCAGCCAGCATCGGTTTAGGAGGGGTAGGTCGTGTTTGACCAACCTGGTCTCCTTTTCTGACCAGCTGACCTGCTTGGTAGATGCAGGAAGGGCTGTGGATGTTGTCACTTTGGACTTCAGCAAGGCCTTTGACACTGTCTCCCACAGCACACTCCTAGATTAGCTGGCAGCCCGTGGCTTGGACAGGAGCACTCTGTGCTGGGCTAGGAACTGGCTGGATGGCCGGCCCAGAGAGTGATGGTGAAGGGTGCTGCACTCAGCTGGCAGCCAGGCACCAGTGGTGTCCCTCAGGAGTCTGTGCTGGGGCCAGCTCTGTTCAATATTTTTATTGATGACATGGATGAGGGAACTGAGTCTTTCATTAGTAAATTTGCAGATGACACTAAGCTGGGAGCATGTGTTGATCTGTTGGAAGGACGGAGGGCTTTGCAGAGAGACCTGGAACACTTGGATGGATGGGCAGAGTCCCAACAAGATGACATTTAGTAAGTCCAAGTGCTGAGTCCTGCACTTTGGCCACTATAACCCCCTGCAACAGACTGGGGACAGTGTGGCTGGACCAGGCACAGTGTTCAGGCAGAAAGGGACCTGGGGGTTCTCGTTGACAGCTGGCTGAACATGAGCCAGCAGTGTGCCCTGGTGGCCAAGAAGGCCAGTGGCATCCTGGCCTGTATCAGGAATAGTGTGGCCAGCAGGAGCAGGGAGGTCATTCTTCTCCTGTACTTGGCACTGCTGAGGCCACACCTTGAGTGCAGTGCCCAGTTCTGGGACCCTCAGTTCAGGAAGGACGTTGAGACGCTTGAGCACATACAAGGCTGGTGAGGGGCTGGGAACACAAGCCCTGTAAGGAATGACTGAGGGAGCTGGGGTTGTTTAGCCTGGAGAAAAGGAGACTCAGAGGTGACCTTATCACTCTCTACAGCACCCTGGAAGGTGGTAGTAGTCAGGTCTCTTTCTCCAGGCAGCAACTGACAGAACGAGAGGAGACAGTCTCAAGCTGCACCAAGGGAAATATAGGTTGGATATTTGGAAAAAGTTTTTTACAGAAAGAGTGATAAAATACTGGAATGGTTTGCCTGGGGAAGTGGTGGAGTCACCATCCCTTGGTGTGTTTAAAAAAAGATTGGCTGTGGCACTCAGTGCCATGGTCTAGTTGAGGTGTTAGGGCTGGGTTGGACTCAATGATCTTGAAGGTCCTTCCAACCTAGTGATTCTGTGATTCTGTGGTAGTGAAAGTATTAGTAAAAGATATGCTTGTCAGTACTTGTAATTTCATTTCTCTTTAAAAAGCCGCTCTTTTAAATCTCCACTGAATTATTCCACACTCATATGTCTGCTTCATTGATCTTGCCATCTTTAGTGGCAGGCAAGAGAACATTAGATAATTACTAGTTAAAGCTGTTCTCATGTACAGTTAGTGGCACAGAAAAACTCTCACTGGGTGAATATGCATATAGTCTGCTAGGGAAAAGATCAACCCTTGGAACACATAGCTACATGGATAAGAGAAAGATGATGACTATGAGGTGAGGGCTCATCAAAGGTATATTAGAAAATAACTGTGACAATAAAAACACTGTAATTGTATTTCTGGAGAGGGCTGATATTATCATCACCATACTTTGCCACGTTAATTTTTTTTTCCAAATAATTTACACAAGCAAGGAAAAAATGGCTCTTACTATGGAGAGATTAAACATAGATGAAAAAGCTAAAGCAAGAACTTGTTTGGCAAAAAAAATTCAAGATTGACTTGTAGATAGTGTTAAATTTTGGATGACTCAGGGGGCTTGAGATTTTTTTTCTGAAAAGAACATAGACTATGTAACCTCTCCCACTTCAAGAGCTGAAGACTCAGATCTTAACATAGAATAAAACGTTTGTAAAGAACTCTGTCTCAGAAAGTAGTGTCTTGCCAATTAACTCGTATTATCTGGTCCTCTGCTGCCAGTGCAGTCCAACAGAGAACATTGTTTGATCTCTTTCAAAGATAAATTGCACTCTAAATTGTTAGGAATATTGGGAATATAAGGTTTATGATCACAGAGCAGAAGAGGGTGGGAGGCACATAAGGACACATCTCTGAAGAAGACCTCTTGTTCTGAGAAAAATCAATAAGCAAAAAGAACAAAAGATGCAGTTCAATCAACTTATGCTTCATGTGCTCTTCCAGAAGGTCAAATCCACATCAACCTGAAATCAGGTTTTCTTTCTAAAAGAATTGGTACTTATTTTCATCAGTTTCCACTTTCCAATAATACATATATACTACTCTACAAATTGAGTTTCTTGTTGCACTTAGTGTCTGCTTCCAGCAGCAAGTTCTCTGCATCACACAGCTCTCACAGAAAGTATTTTAGAAAAATTATACCACAATTGAAGTTTATGTTAGATAAACTCATACGCTAAAAAAAAACCCAAACAAAATCTGCACCTAAAGGAGTATAAACATTTATTTTTTCCCAGCCTAACTGAAAAGGAGCAGTTTTCTTTAGCCTTGTAAGTCCAAGTATATTCTTAATACTAGATTACTCTAGAAAATATAAATAAAGCAAACATTTTCTGTCATTTTCAAGCTGATCAAATTTTTTTGTTAGCAAACTGCAAGCTGGTTAATTTTTCAGGAATGCTTTCTGGAAGCTGGTTCTGCTTCTGTGAGCATACATTTATATGTGAGATCTGCAGGGTGAAGAAGAGAACAACATATTTAGGCATGCAAAGGCACATCTACACTTTTCTCTCATATTTTAATTAAAAATTCATTTTTATTTAAAAAAATGTTCAAAAACCCCAAGTTTAGTCAGAAGTTTATACTAAACCTGTAGTTGCTAAGATTACAAATTACGGTTACTATATATCAACACTTTCCATGAAATAAGGTGTCATTCTATGGGAATTAATAAATAATAAACCACAACTTGTGTATTTAAATACAGGTAACCAATATAGACATGTTGCACTGTTCCTATATTAATAAGCAAATGAAACTAGTTTTACTATAATTATATTTAATGTTCTCAATTGAAAACATGCTTTTCAGTTTGGTTTATGAAGACCTAGGGGGCAAGCGCTAGGAATCTTGCAACTATATAATAGATATCTGTGAACTATTTGCAATACTTCCTGTAAATGACACAAGGAAGTAATTTTTTAATTACTTAATAAGAGAATTTTTTCACTTATCAATTTATCAATCCCATGTTTTAATAGAGCATTACCAATAAACATTTTAGTTACTTTGTTGCAATTTGTTATCTCTAAATTAAACTATCATTTTTCTGTAAAAAATTGTTTCCCTTTACTTTGCCACTAATGAATTCTTATCACCTGCTTTAGTGGCTAGAGTTCTTTTCCTCTCTATCTAGATTACTTGTTCTCCAACTGTGATTTGTGAACCATTAATAATCTGTGACCTCTGAGCTTTAAAATAAAATGATCTGTGAGCAAAAGCTATTTGGGTCTGGAGAGTTGGAAAGCATACCAAGTCTTTTTTCGATAAGTATTGTGCAGAATGAAGAACCTGGAGAACACACAAATTTCAAAGATGCATATCTTAATTTTCCATTTTGGGAAAATAATTAATTTTTTTCATTAATTCGCATGACAATTCACTTTTTTTTTTTGAAATATTGTGCAATATTCTGCCTTTGTTGTTTTTTACATTTTGTGTATTCTCATTGAATTTGGTTTGAGTCTCGGTTGGAGTGACTAATGAAGACATTTATTATTTAAAAAAAGTGTTATTATTGGACTCACTTAAAACTTTTTTTCTGTACTATAGGCAAGGCTAATTGGTAAAGATGTGTTGTTATAAATAGAATAGAGATTGACTCTGTTTCACCCATCAGCCACTGAAAGTAAAGTGTTTTAAATTACTTGACGTCCATACTGCTTTGTACTACATTTTCTGATGGATTTAGGGGTTCAGCATTTCTATTTTTTTAATACTTTTGATTGTAAATACCCTTTTTAACTGAAAGAAATTATTGTGCCTTAGCAATGATGATAGAAACGTGATTCTCTTATGTGTCATCTTACGAGAATTATTGCATTTTTTAATATTCTAAACTGTGGCATTTTAAGATTAGGATTCCTCTGAATGAAATGCACTATGTTTTTTAAAATTTGATGGATGAACTCTTCACTAGACCATGATTTTTAAATGCCTGTGGACACAATTTCATTATATACTTCTTCTCTGGTGAGCACTGATCTCAGAAGGAATTTTTTTTCTCACAGTCCATCTAATGATGCCCTAATGCTGATGCCATGTCATTTATCCATGTGCCAAAATTATTTCTAAAAAAAATACTTGTTTATACTGAGCTATTTCTCTACATAATAAATATTAACATCAAAGCAGTAGTTTATAAGTTTGGGAACTAAAGTAAAATATGACAAATATTTTTTTAAAAATCTATCTGTTTTGAAGGTATTAGTACTGTTATAAAATTATGGACTGTGAAAAGTGAAGATAGAGGTCATACTTTAAGCTGCTGTATTTTTTTTCAGTGTATCTATGCTTATTAGCAATTTTCAATTATCTTTCCTACTGAACTTGCCCATTATGGAAGAAGACATTACATAATCTACTACCAAAAAAGCAGTTCTTGTGGACGACAAAATAGATTTCTTGTGTTGGAAGTTGACCATTCTGTCTCCACGTACTTTCAAAACCTATGGTTATATACAGTCGAATATGTAACAAATTTCAGTATTGAATATATTAAATGATAACATTCTTTTCACTGCAGGTGAAGTGTGATCAATACTGGCCAAGCAGAGGCACAGAAACTTACGGACTAATCCAAGTGACCCTTGTAGACACTGTTGAATTGGCAACATACTGTGTTCGTACATTTGCACTTTACAAGGTATATATACTTATATATACTTATTGTATACTTTTAAATTGAAAGGCTGACAATTTTTTCCCTTCCCTTCCCTTCCCTTCCCTTCCCTTCCCTTCCCTTCCCTTCCCTTCCCTTCCCTTCCCTTCCCTTCCCTTCCCTTCCCTTCCCTTCCCTTCCCTTCCCATTCCTTCCTTCCTTCCTTCCTTCCTTCCTTCCTTCCTTCCTTCCTTCCTTCCTTCCTTCCTTCCTTCCTTCCTTCCTTCCTTCCTTCCTTCCTTCCTTCCTTCCTTCCTTCCTTCCTTCCTTCCTATCACCAATCTCCCTTCTGTCACCTTGTCCTCCTTCTTCCTTTTGCTTCCTGCGTTACCTGTGTGCCTTTTTCCTCTACTTCCTTATTCCCTTTCTCCCATTCCCCTCCTTTCACTTTTCTCCCTTGTTTCCTTCTAACAGCACTGAACATTGAGACTTCTACAGAGTACTGTATTTTCCTGATAACATGAAGTTTTGTAAGTTAATGCAGAGCTCTCCACATGAAAAACCTGAATTCTAAGTCTGTAGAACTTGTGGTGCACAAGTGTACAGTACAGTTAAAGATCTTACATTGTTTGAATCTTTAATTTGGATTTTTCTCTGTAACCTGAGTTCTTTTTCTTGTTAGCCCCAAATATATAAACAATTTTCACTAATATATATGCTTCTGCAGTTCTTTCACTGAAAAGTGCCAATATCATCTCAAGTAGCAGTTTTGTCATGAAACTTTTAAATTTCATAGAATGGCTCAAGTGAGAAAAGGGAAGTGAGGCAATTCCAGTTCACTGCCTGGCCTGACCATGGTGTCCCAGAACACCCAACACCATTCTTAGCTTTCCTGCGACGAGTTAAGACCTGCAACCCACCTGATGCTGGACCTATGGTTGTGCATTGCAGGTAAGCCCAGAACTTTCTTCAGAGCATGTTATGTCAACTGCTTTCTGTTTTGTTGCAGGTTAAAGTATAATTTTCTTTCAAACAGACTTCTGAGTCTGTCAAAGGAAAAGGTGGTTGGATTGCAAATCAAGGACCTGAGTATGGCACTGCCAACTTGGGTAGGCTAGAATTATTTTATTTGGTCTATCCACAATTAATGTAATTGTAGGACATCAAAAGATCTCCAGAGAAAATGTCTGCAGGGAGAATACAAATGTATCTGTGGCATTCAAAATGGGATGTGAAAAAGGAAGAGGATGGTTTTTCCTTAAGAGCCTAAGTGTTGAAGAAAGTGTGTTTTAAGCAAGGAAACACTTTTTGAAATTATTACTTATATTGTGTGAGAAAGTAGCAAACATGAGAATTAAGATAGATAAATTCAAAGTTCATTGAAAATAGGTAAGACCTGAATCTGTATTCAAGGTTAAATCCTCAGTTTAGAACTTTGAGGAGCTGAAAATGCAAAGGATGTACCTGGGGAACAATCTGAACCCAGTTCCAAGGAAATGAGTGTTCCTTGCTTTTTTGCAAAGTAGCAAATCTTTTCAGGCATTGCTAGGTATGAATTAATAAAACTGGAAGAAAAAAAAAGTCAGCTGCTCTTCAAGTTTTAGGACTAATGAAAATGAAGAAGAGATACGGCGTCTTTGGAATTTGCTGAACATATGATTGAGAAAGCCTTAAAATCCTGTTGATAAGGATATTATCAGAACATATGTACCAATTCTGATAGAAAATAAACTGCAAGATGGGTTCCTTCCTTCCAGGGCTATATTGTCATGCATTGTAGAGCTTGCTGTGTAGCCCTTTTCAAGGTAAATTCCTAAGACCACTGTTTCTTGGGAACTTAATTTTGGAATACCTTCAATTAGTAAGGCTGAGAGCTACTACACATAGATCGCTGAAGTTACAAATGCTTAGCATATTTGAAAACCAGTCTTGCTTTTCTCATCCAAAACTTGAGGAATAAGAATTACATCATACCAACATGTCTAGTTCTGACTTCTTATCATATTGATAACCCAGGCATGGAATCTGATAATTTTAACACTTTTAAAGTGATTGAAAGAGTGTCCAGTAAATGAGACAGAAAAATAAATTCAACAGGAAAACAAATTAAGCAGAACTTAAATGTTGAAAGGCATAGACTGTTTGCAAAATACCTGAGAACATCACAGATATTAAATGTTTATCGAAACACCAGGATTAAAAATATGGAATAATTATATATAACACAAATATATTCATAAAATTTGCTGATTATTTCTTGAATGGAGACAAATCTTCTTGTACTTGCATTTACAGGGTCTTAAAACATTTTGATTATTGTCTAGGATTTTAGATTTCCTCACATACAACTTCATTAGCTTGATCCATATATAGCATACCTCCAAAGCTGCTCAACAGTGAAGATGCTATACTCTAAGTCAATCCCAACTTAATAGAAGAAATGAATCTTCCCAGTCTGGAAAATCTCTTAAGTTAATACAATATCCTAAATTACCGCAATGCAAAAATAGGCAAATTAAATCAGTTCTTATGGCTAGTCATTGGAAAAGATTAAATAAAATGCATTGCTTTTTATCACTCATTGGTACTGATGAACTACAAGGCCCTTATTTTCTCTTTGTCATTAGTTTTGCATGCAGATTTCATTGAAAGGGGTGGTCATGTTAGGTAGTATAATTTTATTCCTGAGGAACTTTTTTACTCCAAATTCCTAGAAATTTATTTATCAATAATTTTTCTGCAATAAGCATAATCTGCTATATGTAAGCTTTTTTCCTTATGTATAATTATTTGAGACATTAGGATTTCAGTCACTTCATACAGCCTAACCTCTGAAAAACAGACTTTCACATATCCTATTATTTTAGTAAGGTTTTAAATTCCACTCCTAACATTTTTTCCATAAGCAGAATTAATGAAACCAGGTTTCTGGAAAAAAAACTATGTCTCTGTAATTAAAACAGGCTGGACATTTAGCATCAAGTGTTCTGGACAGTCCAAAGTTTAAGAATGTGTTAATTTTAATTTCATAATGTAATGTGCTGACTATCCAACCAATAGACTAACAAGAAGTTACTAAAGTGTTTCTCACAATAGTAATGTTAACATGAGTATCACTTTTCAGGCATCCTGTAGCAACATTATATTGAGAGATTTGTATTGCCACATTTTTTTGAATTTAACATGATTTTCTTGGGGCTGTCTTGTGCAGGGCCAAGAGTCAGACTTCAATAACTCTTGTGGGTCCCTTCCAGCTCAGGTTATTCTATGATTCTATGGTTATTGAATCGGTTTTAAAAAAATCAAAAGAGAAAAAACTACCATGCAGTTCAACTACTAATCAGCAGAGTATTTTATATCTTTCATAGAGCAACATGAAAATTCTTCCCATTTGATTTGAAGTTAAAGTACTGGACATGCATAAACATTTCTTTTCAAGGTCATAAAAAAGAATTTAAAATAGTAAAGTACAAGCTCTGCACATTACCTGGTGTTTTAATTAGAATCTGCTTTCCATTTTTTTCCTTCTTTTCTCTGTTGCTCAATTCATAAGTTTCTCCATTCCAATCTTTCCTTTGCTTATTATAAGTCATTTAATACTTTTATCATTTTTTTTTTCTTTCCAAGTCTGGACTGATCCTTATTCTGTAGACCCCTCTAAGTATATTCTAGTTGTGTCCTTCAATTCCATTGCTTCCTGAAACTTATTTCACTGTTGATATCACATTGCTGAACCATTAAATGAAATATGTTCCTACCTTTCTTAGTATTTTCTCTGAAGTAAGATGGAAATCATTCTAATGGTGATTGTCATTCTAATGGTAATTGTCATACTAATTTTTGCCAAGCATCTCCTTTTACTGCCCTCTACTAGTTGCTATTTTCCACTGAGATATTTTTCTGTTCTTGACAAACTCCCTGATTTTCATTTGTTCCTTTCTTGTCCCCTAGTCGGCCTCTGTAGCCTTTTTAATATTCCTCTTGTCCTTGTTTAAATTGTCATTGTCTCCCATTTTGTGTTCAGGACTACCTCAATCCCTTTTCATTAAATTCCCCCATTTCACCATCCTGATCTAAAAAATACTTAAGACTTTTCTAACTAGAGCCAAACAATATAATACATAACCGTATCTTATATCTTTTGCCTATGGTAGACAGTCTTTTCAGTGATATCTTATTGAAGGAGGAATCTGAGTTTAGTTTTGAAAAGGAATACAGGATTTATAGTGGTAATTTTAAGCCATCTGAGACATCACTTACACTTGCTTTTATATGTCTTCCAGTACCTACCAAACTATCAGAGCTCAGGAAATTATAATAATCATATGTTACAGAAGTATAAACAGAATGGGAGTTGCCTTTCAAAATATGTTTGACAAAAAGGAAGAGTAGGCTTGAAGAATCTGTGGAAGCCTTTTTCTGCAAACTTTTAAACCATAGAACATGAAAAACAAAGCTATCAGACAACTAAGTACAGGGAGATTTTATTTTTCACCCAGTGTGGGTGAGGAATACAAGAGCCAGCTGTCTGTGTTTTGATCCTTACAGAATAACCTCCTATTTATTCTGTATAGGTAGATATCGCAAGTGAAAGGTTTAGCCCAAGCTTTTTTTGTTGCATTTTCACCCATGTGCCTTAATACTGACCAACAGTTGTCTTTCAGTCCATTTCATGTTAAGGGATTAAATGGTTTTTCTAGTTTCCTCCATGGTCTCAGGGTACAGCTAAATGTCCAACAGAGAATTAAGGTAGCTGGAGATCCAGTTCACAAGTGGCCCCAGACAAGTTTGTATCCAAGCTTCATTTGTTGGTAAGTTATTTTAATATCCTGTTCCTAGGAAATGGTTTTTGCAGGTGTGAAGAACTTATTTATAATTACAGTGTGCTTAATGGGAAGAATTTTGAGCTGAAAACACCTGACTATTGAAGAATCCACCCTGTAGATATTTGAATACTCTCTGCTCACATAACAATGACCAGAAAAAGAAATTTCTAGTGAAGAGAAAGTTCTATCTAGTGAAATTACCTGAGAATGTACATACTACCATTCTACATTACTAAACTTGATAAGACAAATTCTGATAAGTGTATGTTAAAGATACACAAATGGAAGTATTTTTAATCATTTTTGTGTGATAATGGCAAAGAAATACAGAATTATATGATCAGAATTTCCAAAACATTGGTAATTATTTATTACTAATGTAACGCAGCAGGCATCTTTGCATGTCATTTAGATATCTACTTTTGATAATGCTTTGTTTGCCTATAAAGAATTGAATTTGAATCAATATAGAAGTCAAAAAATTCTACCAGTCAAAGATCTTCCTTGTTACTGTGGTTTAACCTCAGCCAGCAGCAAAGCCCCACACAACTGCTTACTCACTCCCATACCAGTGGGACTGGGGAGAGAATCAGAAGACTAAAAGCTGGAAAACTCATAGATTGAGATGAAAGCAGTTTAATAGGGAAAGCAAAAGTTACACACACAAGCAAAGCAAACCAAGGAAATTAGTAATTTATTCAGTGCTTCCCATGGGCAGGCAGGTGTTCAGCCATCTCCAAGAGAGCAGGGCCCCATCACATAACAGTGACTTCGGACACAAACACCATCAGTCCAAATGTCTCCCCTTCCTTCTTCTTCCCCCACTTTATATTTTAAGCACAATGCCATACAGTCTGGAATATCCCTTTTGGTCACTTTGGGTCACCTGTGTCTCCTCCCAACCTTCCCTGCACCCCCACCTTCCTTGAGCTGCAACACACACTGAAACAGAGGCAAGAAGTCTGTGAAGAAAATGAGTTCTACCCCAGCCAAAACTAGCACACTTGTGGAGAAAAGTTGGCAGGATTTTAAATGGAAAACGTAGTAAAATATATTCACACGTATGTTAATTTTAAGGGGAAAAAAGCATAGATCATTGCTGAAAGAATTATGGAGCACCAATGGAACATCAAGGCCTAATCTAAATGCAGATTTTTTAATTCAAGTAATCAGATATTTTGTAAGTACTACCTGCATGAAAAGGTGTAGTTGTCATAACATAAATGCATAATTTCACTGTACTTTTTTCCCAAGAAAATGTTTTCTGTCTGTATCTACCACAGAAGATAGTTCACTAGAGCCTTAGTCAAGGCTGAGTTAAATGTTCCATGATCCTTATTTTCACTGTGAGATTTGGAAGAGAAAAGCAGATAAATTAAAGCTGAATTTAAAAAAAATATTTAAAAATCTGCAAATGAGATTTAGCAATCCCATCCTGTTTGTAGGTACACAATGTGTTCAAATCTTGGTTGGTTTATTTAGAGTAACTTGTCTGAATATTTTTCTGTGGTGGTTGAAATAGCTGATGTACATGGATGTTTGTTTTTATTTATGGTTCTATTTTAAGATTACCCTTTCAGTCCCTTTGTACAATTCCACTGGTCTTTCTTCTTGGCTTGCCCTAATTTGCAGAGATGATCTAGAAAACATAGTTTCTTTAATGAAAAAATGCAGGCTTAAATCCTAGGATTCTGTATTGGTGAGACTCTAATGTGTGGTCTAATGAGAGTGGGGAAAACACACGTTTTTGTTTGAAGTTGGATTAGTGCAGGCAAACAGGTGCTAATCAGATCACAATAAACCAGTACTGGAGGCTGTTTGGAATTTTATGCCACTATGTTTTCAAGACATCACAGAAACTTAAGTAGTTGGTTCAGTAACACTACCTAAAAGCTTGACATATTAGTGCAATCCCATATGTTTGAATCTTTGTTTTAATACCAGCACCAAGGGCATATGTCTAAGACACTTTTTCAAGCTTTGGCAGATACTTTTAATGCTGCTATTGCTAACAGAAAAACTTGGATGTTTGTGGGAATGTGAATGTTTTAAGTTAATCTGTGTCTGACTACACTAACATAACCAGTTAGCAGACTGAAAAACAAGATCATTTTCAAAAAATAACAAAACACCATATGATATTCTATTTCCTAAAGTAGAATTTATCACGTTATTTTCATTCAGTGTTTGTGAATAAGAAATAGAACATTTAAGAAAAAAAATATACTTATCAAAGGCAATGATTTTCCAGTGGATTGTTTTATTTCACTTCTGTATCATTTGAAAGGCTTCTTTTGCCATAGGTCTTACAAGTGCTCAATTTTTAATCTTTGCAGTGAGTAGATTGCAGATGACTGCCTATCGTTTTTCACAGTGGCAGAAAAAGAACTCCCCAGGTCATATTCAGAAATAACACAAGATTGAAAAATACTAGAATCTTCCTCATCCCTTCCCTTTCCCTCTCCTGAGAACAATCCAGGACCTTTCCTAACTTCCTCAGACAGCTGCAGCTGAAGCTGAACTGTCTTTCCTCTCTAGAGAAGAAAAGACAGTAAAAGCATTTGAGGATGACAAGCATTTTAATATCATAAATATTCTAAATTTTCTCTGCTTTACCCACCTGTCTTTGTCCAGAAGATAGTGAATTGTTACTGTGTATTAAACTGTGCTGGGTATCATCCCTGTACAAAAACACTATAATACTGTTTACTCTACAGCTGTTAGCTGTGGATCACTGTACATCTCTTTTTTTGGGGGGGTTTTTGGGGTTTTTTGGGTTTTTTTTGTTTTTTTTTTTCCTCTCATAGTCATTGTTCACTAGTAGAAGGGAGAGAGGGGTAAGATTGTTATTAGAATCTCATATTGAAAAGATATATAGTTGGTAATCCTGTTCAGGATATTCAGTTCCTGTTAATATAAAAATATAGAAATAAGTTAATGTCCATGTTTTTCCTTGTATTTCATCTGTATTAATAGTCTCAGCAACTCAGACCATGCAATGGGTAACTGACTGGGAGTAGTTTCATTTCTACATATACTTTTATTCTTAGAAGTTATTTCATTTCAACATAGAGAGAATAAGGTTTGCAGTGTTTATGCCTGGCATGCTTGATCTCTGTTTAAAGAAGCGGAACAGGATTCACTTGGTGCGGAAAATTTTGGATGGTTGCTCTGTCCTTGATCAATTGTTGGAATTGCAGAATCTATTGGGAAAAAAAAAAAGGAAAGAGTCTAGAAGAAAAGTTGATAAAGCCTAGGTGGAAGAAATGGGTGTAGCAAGACACTCCTTGGTAATTTTGTAATAAATGGTATTACACACATGGACAGGAGATGTCACAAATTGAGATTTGTCTTCATATTCTCACCATAAACACTTCCAAAGTTGTGAAAATGCAGATTCCAGAAACCTTACAGGTGAAGACTCTGGATGTTTTATGCTGAATGTGCAAGAACTGTCATGTAATTACTGAGATATGTTCATATACTATGCAAGTGTACAGACAAAAAGTAGTGTTTGCTGATAGAGTGATGAATGGGTAATACTGGATTTTCTGATCTCTGTTTCAAATTTGAGTGTCACTAGTTAGAATCATCTTGAAAACAAAGATACTATTCCCCAACTTATCCTTCTTCAACTTAACGGTCTTCTTATTGGCTTAGGTCTCTAAGCTTTTTGCTTAAATTTAGGTACTTGCGTATGAAAACCTGAAAGTACAAACATGACAAGAACTAGCATATCATGGTTCATGTTACAGAATGGTGGATCCTTTAAAATTGGCCTTGATAGGTTTTTTCATTAGAGTAGAAAAATACTATGCTATATTATCTATAAATCCTCCATGAGGTGTCAAACACAAGCAAACTGATGCTGATCCACTTTCAAGTTTTGTCTGCAGTTAGAAAACAGTTCTGCACAGCAAACAAACCCTTTCTAAAACCTGAACCATAGTTGCTGCATGTATATGCTTTCACTCTTCATAAGTATTAAAACCCAGAAAGTATCACTGAAACCATTATTAAAATTCAAAAACATATAAACAACAAGTAATAGCAATATTTCATCATGCAGGTTCAAATAATGAAGAACACCTACTTGTGTTCTCTTTGAATAAATCCGTCATATGTGTATAAAGCCATATTTGGTTGGCACTTAGCCTGTGGTTCAGGGGATTATACCCCCCACTGGTGTGACTCAGGGCTGGATTATCTTTTGAAATCCTAAAAAGCTGCTGTGACTGCACAGGGCAAGATTTGTTTCTGGTAGCAGCCAGAAATCTGTAAAGGAACATAGGGAATGCTATTACTAGATAGAATCAGTGTTCGGTCTAGGCCAGTATCCTGTCTTCGACAAGGGCAAATGTCAGAAATTTCAGGGGAAAGTACAAAACTCCAATGTCAACAATATTTCAGGGAAGTTTCCTCTCCAGCAGCAAGTAGTTAGTAACTAGTTTAGCCTTGCTTCATGAAGATTTCAATTCTTTCCCCCTTATTCCTCTAGCTACCTGCAGAAACTGGTGGATACTTTTTTGCTTATATTCATGATTGTACACATGTTTCAAAGAACAAAACCAGACAGTATTAACTATCTTTTTCCTTTTTTAAGTAGTTTCACACATATATGTTAGAAGATATTTCTTTACGTTTAATTTAAATGTGTCCCTTCATTTCTCTAAAAGTCTTTGGATAAAAGGATTTAAAAATATGTTACTTAATGCTGTTACATGTTTTACATGTCTACAGCGTTTCCTTGAGTTCATCCATCATAAAGAACTGGACTAGCAAAATATTCTATTCCACTCCAGTATTTCTTATATGGAGAAAGTGGAAAGGAATCCTCACATCCTTGACATTTTTGCTGGCTGTCTCTGTTCCCTCATTTTGTGATGTACTCTTTTTTTGTAGCCTGAGTAAAAGTAACTATTCTCTGGGGTTGTTTTTTGGGGTTTTTTGTTTGTTTTTTTGTTTGTTTGTTTGGGGTTTTTTTTTAATAAGAGGTAAGACAGTAAAAATAGTTCCATGATTATGCCACATTTTCTTCTAACTTGCCAGCGGACATACCGAGGACTGACTTCAATTTGGCTAGCAAATGGTTTCAGTCGAGCAGGTCTGCTAAAGACTGATGACTTTTCACTGGGCAAAATAACCTGGCCCTCATTAAAATGTAATAATTGTCTGTAAGATTTTTTTAACAAATGCAATGCCTTTTCCTTGTGTTATCTCAAATTACAAATATGTTGGTGCTGATAATTATTTCCATATATATATTATCATGTCCTACAAGGCCTGTAATTTCCTTTGACCTAAGCTGTAGTTTGATACATTATTTGATCAGCATTCTTAGTGAGTCATTTTATCCATATGTATTTAGTTAATTGGTTATTTTTCTCCCCACCCATGTTTATATATAATATACTCTACAAAGGAAAAGGAAATCCGACTGCTTGCAGCTGAGTCTAGTAAAAGAGCAATTAGGTTCTATCAGAGCCAGCAGCTGTCTGTAATGAATTCTGAATTAAAATTATGAGTGAAGAAAATAATCCAGCCATCTGCAGGAAATGTGAAAATATTTTTATAACCCAATAGCTGAATTATGGAAAGGGGTATCTCTGAGATTTCCCAGCTGTACCTACATTAAAATTCGGAATATCCATAGACACAGAGTATGCTGGAACACATTGCATCAACTTGGCTACCCGGCGTGTTTGGCTAACTTCGAACAGGCTGTATTTTTATCTAAAGTAATCAGTATGAAAGTCTCTTTAAATCCTCTCCCCAGGTCTCTAGAAGTAAAATGCAGCTTTAAAAATAGTCCTGTTATCTTTTCATGGAGGCTTTCCAATCAGTATTCTGCCCTGAATATTAATCTTCATTTTTCATACATTCATAGACTTAATTCAGGGTGTCATCACCTATTATCAAATTTTGTCAATGACTGCTGTTGCAGGTAACTTTTGCATTATAGTGTCAATTTTTTTTGTCCCCTGAACTTTAAAAACAATTTTTAATGTCATAATTCTATCCAAGCTCATTTTACAGCTACCTTGAAACTTTATCACTAAAACTCCCATAATATTTCCATTATAACTTACCCACAATTTTTGCTCAGAAGTTCAAAATCCTGAAAAAAAGGAAGAGATTAGTGTCTAACCTCTAAATGACAAGTTGTGATTAAGAAATGTGAAATGCTTAGTGGTATTAACATTTCACAACCTGATTTTCTGTGTTACAGAGAATTCATGTTGGTATAAAGATTTCAGAGGTTGAGAAATGTTGTAATGAGTACCAGTAATAAAGATCTTCAGCAGTCAGTGGAGTATTGTCAGATATTAAAAAAGGTATTTATTTTTCTCACTGCTTGATCTGAAAAAAAAGCAGGACTAGCCTTCATATGAGCTCATCAGAGAAGCCTCAGGTTTTTGACTCTGTTTTCTACTATGTAGCATCTCCCTGCATTAATAGTCTTGCAAGCAATTCAGTTTAAACCAAATCTAGAGGTGGCAACATCCAGTTTGTCTTATCCTCTAGGTATATTAGTTTTCAATTGAAAAGGAAGAGACATTCTGAGATGGAGATCCAAAACAATAGGTCTGCTACTAAAGTCATATCAGCTTCAAGATTCAGGACTAATTTACTGCTTATTTCCAATTTTTCAGAGTAGGGGAAGGGTGAGTGTGGGAGTGGGAAAAAATAAAAAAGAAAATATTTGTGGACAGATTCATTTAGGGCTTTGAACTGTAACTTGTACTGGAAAAAAAAAAAAAAAAGCCAGTGTGGACTTAAGAGTCCTGGTTATAACATCTTCCTTTTACTTTGTACTTACCAGATGAAGTACTGTGTCTGCATGACAACCTCAGGATTCATCACTATTCTATCAGTCTAAAACCCAACCAGAAAAAATCCTGAGGGCATCTGCTGTTAAGAAAAGAAGCAATTGTTGGCCACAATAGGAATACCGACCCCTAGAATTGGGGAAGGGTTCAAAGGACTCTGAAACTTGGAATCATCTTAGTGGCTAGCAAATACTTCCAAGGTCTTTCAGTTATCCACTACTACAGAACACATTTCTTCCCACAATTTTTTAAATAATTTTGAAGTAGCATCTGTTCCCCTTCTGTTACTCGCACTGATAGGCTAATAGCTCTTCTCCATGAAAATGTAATGAAAGCACAGAAAGCAATATTCAAAAGTAAGAAGCAACTTCCATCGTGAGAATGCAAAGCAGGTTGAACTGCAAAGAAATCAACAAATAGTTGTTAGCAGCAAGCAGCATAATTTCTGTTCATTGACTTCTTTGCTATGCTGTAATCTTCACTTTTATTTATTGAAGATAGGATCGCAGTGTACTTCCTCGGCTAAATTACCCAGAAATATCATTTTCTATACTTACTACAGCTGTTCAGGCATAGATCTATCTTTAATTGAAGGTAACAAGTCACAGTAAGATGTGTTTTTAAAATTAACCTTAAAATACTTTCTTTTTCTAAACTCTATTTTTGTCAATTTTAGATCATTTTTTTCTTTAGTGGAATGCATAATGTCAAGAAGATATTGTACAGTACAAAAAATGTAAAGTATACACTGAAACTCAACAAATATCACAGAGAGGATATATTTAGGATCGTTACTCTGATGATAAATACAGAAATGAGTACATTGCATGTATAAGATTGTTTAGAAAAGTAGAAAAATAAGAAGGAGAATATCTGAGAACTGAATTAATTTTGAAATAAAAAAATCACAGTAAATCCTTGTACACAGATAAAATAGTACAGAGGAATAAAGTTTATTTTAATGCCTTTTCTTTGTATGTCTGAGTAATTGAGAAAATCAGATAACATAGTGGTTAAGAAAGGTGTATATGTAAAAATCCTCTATGAAAAGCAGGATTATGGCATGTATTGTTATATAGAATCAACAATCATTTCTGAAGGGAAACCATGATAAGAAAAATCAGTGATATGAAAGAGGTCAATTAACTTTTCAGTTCTGTATAATTTCTGCTATTTCATCTCATAGGCAGAACAATAAGAGATTTCTTTCCACCAACAATTCATGATTCCAGGAAAGAAGCGGGTAGAATATGTCACTGGCAATGCGACTTGACTGGACCAGCCGGGGTGGCAATTGAATAGGGGGAGGGAACAGTGAAGGTTGTCTGAAAAACAATTTTAAGAAGGGAGCCAACGAAAGAATAAGCTGTACACTGCACGGGACAATCTTTGAAGACCCCCATAATGGGGTAAACGCAACAATATATAGACTTTGTTATGGCACGACTGGAGGGCAGTGAACCAATGAACAATTACATTACCATGTACGTAAAACCTTACCAACCAATCATTAACAAGAACTTGAAACATTACCTTATATGGGTCCACTACATTAAAATAACCTTTCCCATAATCCCATTCTAATCTCCATAATCTAACCAGATGTTCCACTTCCTAGCATCTTGTCTCTGCCGGCTTAGATCGATGCCCACTTCATTGTCAGTCAGGGCCAACACACCCCAGTCCCCAGTCACCCAACTCCCATAAGAATAGTTATGATAATTTGTCCCTTTCAAGAAAGAAGAAGCAAGTACTAAAATTAATGGTGTGCCTTTTCAATGGTATAGTTGCTAACGGTGTCAAGTACCTGGAGGCTGAAGTGTTGATTCAAAATAAGTTCTAAGATGATCTGATTTACAGCTGGGAAATGGAATGCTTATTCCTTTTATAACTATGTAGGATCACGACACCAAATTTAGACAGTGCAATTCAGTTTCTCTCCCAGGACATGTCTAGAATGTTATTTTTCAGAGTCCCTATCCAAATTCCAGCAAAATCTAATAAACGGATTTCTGTAGGGGAAGTTGTGTCTGTAACATATTGGTTAATAACCATTAATTGATCCTTTCCTCTCTGAATTTCTTTCTGTCATACATAGTATTCTGTAACAATGCATTTCACAATTATTTACTACTTTAGAAATTACTTCCTTTGTGTTTGAAATTCTTGATTGTTTGAAATTCTCATTATTTCATTTCATCTTTCAATTCTTTTTTAGCAAGCAAAGAGAAAATGGTCATTTTCATTTCATCTCCTCTGTGTAACATTAATTCATGAGAGGATTTGAAGTGCTCTAATGGAAGGTCATTGTTAGAAGGTTCTCTTAAATTTTTTTGGTTTGTTGAATATTACTAATGCTACATTTTTAGCCTGCATGGAAAATTCAGCTTTTAAAATTATTTTAGTAAACAATTATTTCCTGTACATGGAATTTGTTAGAGAAATTTTTGGGAGTTTTGATTCTCTGTGTTTTAATATTTGTGAGTTTGTCTGTGCTCAAGTTATAGTCTTGTAAGACAGCTTCTTATTCTTGATCTCTCCAGAGCTGTACTTGGGATTAGATGAAGAACAAATTTACTTCGTGAACATTGTTATACTTTTGTAGGTGCATGTTACAAAATATATAGGCTTAAATCTGAGGCATTTATAGTTGAAAAATTTATGGTAATAATAGAATTCTGAGAATATACAGACTGAAAGGAAAAATGTTATTGAAACTCCATAAAGGAAGAAAGATCTAAGGCTGGCTTTTGAGTTGTGACTATTCCATGCTTTTGTCTACTACCTATGAAAACCAGGGAGAGTTCTAGACTGAATTTTATCTGCTTATAGTGGAATATTCTTCTGTTTTCTGATTTTTTTTTTAAATTCCATGGTTTTTTTCAGACATTTTATGTGACTTCAGTGATAAATATGGTTGCCTCCATACATAGCCTAGGGTTGAAGAAAATTCAGTCAGTAAAGCCTTACATTTGGTAAAGCATTGAACCTAAGAAAGGGCTGAACACCATCCTTCTTGTCTGGTATCCAGCCGTAACCACAGTAAAAAGGACAGAAAGTCACTGTACACTTGCAGATAAATTCTCAAAGATCTCTTATAAGCTGCTATATAATTACTGAAGAAATCCAGTATCTCTTCTAAAATGTAATTTCAATCTACATCTTTGCACAAGGTCTTTATGTTATTTTGATCAGATGTTTCTTTTCAAAAGGATGTTCAGTGGTTTTATAAGGGGCTTTTTTTGCTGCTTCCTGGCCAGGGGTGTGATTTTCTGCTCTGTTCTAATCTCCTAACCACAAAACGGGAAAATAATTTAAATATTGCTTTTGTCAAAATCTCTACAGAATTTCTGTGGCACTGGAATCTAATCAATCATTAGAAGTTCCTCAGTAAAATACAGACCTTATATATTTCCCATATCGCAAGCAATTTCATGTACTTTCAGTTTATAAATGCAAGTTTCATTCAATCTGAAACAGTAATATTCAATAAAATTTTCCCCTGATATGAGTCAAAAATGTCCTACATGATTTTTGGTCCGTATTTTACTGTCTTTGCTTCCAACTAAATGATCTGTGAATACTGGTAATTACACTGTCTTCCTTTGCCAAATCACTGAAGTATCAGTAAAGGGTCATCATTTAAACAGCTACAAATTAATCACAAAAGCCAACCTTTAACACATCCATACAGTGATTTGAATACAGAATGTCCCCCTTATGCCTCTTCATTTTCCCTTTTTTGAATTGTAGCTATTTTAGCTGTATTGCATCACAGGACATTAAGCATGTTTCAGCTCGTGGGACTGAGTCAGTCATGATTTTAGAAATTGAAAATAAATGTTATAATACTGTAAATGACAATATTTGAAGCAGTAACAGTTTCCTAATAGGTGTGTCTATTTAATAGATATCTAGGTTTTCAGATTGAAAATGTAATAGTTCTTTCACTAACTGAAATGAAAATTCTAAGTTTGACAGCAACACCAGAAGATGCAAACCAAAAGGGCAAGAAAGTCAATAACAAAAGTAGAAATAATTTGTGAAATTACTCTTCTTAGCAGAATTATCATGGTTAGCAGGTGAAAGACAGGGAATTATTTGTATATTTCAGTGGCTTATTAGTGAAGATTCAAGCTGCATAGCTTCCCAGCAGTGTATCATACCAAATTAAGAAGGCTGGTGTGATAGTAGAAGAGAAAGAGAAAAGGGATAAAAAATTAGGATAGGATCATTTCTTCTATGTAATAAGCTATTGTAGTTTGGAGTTAGAAGGTATTGGATGAAGGAAGGGCACATTTCAAAGAGGAATTAAGTTAAAATCTTCATAGCACTGGTTCCATTTTTATGTGGAAAGTCAAAAGAGTAGTTTGGTAGACACACAGCTCATTTAAAATGGGCAAAACTAGAATGTCGTGAACATGTCAAAAGAATAAAATATCTTGCTGGATAAAATGATCCAGAGATATGTGTCAGGAGCCCAGTGAAGCCAAATGCCTCCATAAATGTAGTGTGTCAGCCCCTTCATCTTTACTATGAAATGAGTGCATAATAGTGTGTTTGGATCTGCTTTCATGATCTTCACAACTTCTGCATAAACCTGTAGACTAGCAAGTATCTTCTGTGCTATGCTAATAAATATTACTCTTTGTGGTGCTCATAGAAAAAATAAATATATAAATTATAATAAAAAAACATCAAAAGAAGAACTAAAAATTTCTCATTCCATCTGAAGGTGCAAGCTTTTAACTGGCTTGAGATTTTGCAGTTGTGATCTGCTGGTACCAGTGACCTTTTTGATGTTCAATCTGAAAAATGGCAATTATTAACATGGTGTTGGAACTTCAAACTGCAATTTAATACATTATAGGAAAAAGAACCATATTCTAGATTACTGAGAAAATCTGTACTACCAAACGTTCATATTTATCACTTGGCCCACACTTACTAAATTGATGAAAACTGAATGTGAAGAGTAATCATTGAAGAAATGGTTTAAAACTTGATATAAACCAATCTGATATGCAAATATGTGCTACTTCTGTTGATTTCCATTACAAGAAGAAAAAAAAAAACCCAAAGAAAATTGCAATAATGAGACAGCTTTTTGTGGTTTTCTCCATGATTTTTAGCCATGTTAATTCAGGTTTTCCTGAAATGCAGAGTTTTACATATGAGGTAAATGAACTACTGTTTAGTTAGAATAGCCATCATTTTGTTTCTCTTTATTTTTTCTTCTCTTGAACTCCCAGTGATGAATATCACTGATAGGTAAATTTTCTTAAACTCAGAATACTGGTTAATTCTTGTCGTTGTGGGATCTAAGAAAGTTGAGATTGATGCATTTGGTCTGTTATCAGAAGTCCTCAAGTGTTTGAAGGGGATCTGCTGCTTGGATGAGTAGTCCATGGCAAGAATATTTGATTAACAATATCTAAATCTGCTATCATAGAAAGAAGACTTACTTCATGTAAGATAAAAGAGCATTCTGTTCTGTACTGCCTTCTGATTTCATTATAAGGAAATACAGTTTATTGGTAATTGGCAAAGATTCTTAAGGTGTCATGCAAGAAATAAATGTTTGACCTTGCTTATCAATTTCAGGATAGACTTACAATATTTAATATCTCTGGAAAATATAGAAATTGCGGGAAGTTTTGGCTTTTAGATTAAGTTGTACTGGGTTATATTTTTTTTTTCCTTCTATTTATACTCAAAAAATTGCAGTTTGTGGGGTTCTTAAATATTCTTAATTTAGCTAATCTCAATGTCTTGAGGGTTTATAAACTGTTGCCTACTATACTATGTACTTCATTTTCAGTCATGAACTGAAAAAATTAGGCATTTAGAAAGCCTGAAACTATTATTCATTGTTACAGTCACGATGTGATCCTGGACAGAAAAATTATGTACAAATCCCATTACATTTTACACTTTACCTTTGTTTAGCTACATGTGTGCAAGTAACTGAAACAAAACATTTTCAAGTTCAATCATACACAGGGCTGTAACAATGTGGTCTGATTTGATTCAGTACAGCTAGCATCCAAACAGTTTGGATTTTTTCTGACTACAGCTAGCACAGCTATCTAGCCACGGGTCTGCATTGGAAAGACTAACAGTATGTCCTAGCCAAGTAAAACAGCAAAGGACACAGCAAACCGTGTTAATAGAAGCCCCATCATCATGATTGCGAGATAGATGGAAAGTTTACCAGCAAAGTATGATAGAAATATGTAAGACTCATTTTCTGTTAGATTATTGTTTGCCAATAAATCTACCTGTGTAAAGAGAATAGCAATAATAGCATGTTTAATGGCTTAGAAATCATGCTACAAAAAAAGCTTGATTTCCTAGAGGATTCATCATCTTCAATCATTTCCATTTTTAAGAACATACATTTTAAGAACATGTTGCAAGGTGTTTTATTTCTGTTATAGTCAAACCTGAAACTGCAAGATGCAAAGTTCTCATATAAAAATGCATTCTGTGTTTTCAATTGCTTGTAATGGATGTTTAAGGAGTTTACTTATTTCAGGACGCCAACCTTTTTCATAAAAGCTGATGTTAATATTCAGAAACGTGCTGTTTAAATCAGCATTACAAAACTTAAAACTTGAATGACTTAAAAGTAAGCACAGTGAATGAAACAGTCCATGTTTTCTCTCCCATGTTCATTTCTTTTAGTGCTGGAGTCGGCAGGACTGGCTGTTTCATTGTGATAGATGCCATGTTAGAGAGAATAAAGCATGAAAAGACTGTAGATATTTATGGCCACGTAACTCTAATGAGAGCACAGAGGAATTACATGGTTCAAACTGAGGACCAATACATCTTTATCCATGATGCACTGCTGGAAGCAGTGACATGTGGAAATACCGAAGTGCCAGCCAGAAACCTGTATGCATATATCCAGAAGCTGACACAAATAGAAACAGGCGAGAATGTCACAGGAATGGAACTGGAATTTAAGGTACTGGGATTTTATGTTGTGTGTAGCCAAGACCAAATGGTCTAACATTAAAGCTGCTCTATTCTCCACCAGTTGTTTCCAGTAATTAAAAGATAAAAGACACCATTAGACTAAAATTTTAAATTAAGAAGATGGTTCTTTCTAAAAAGTACAATTCAGTTCTCAACGGGTGTCTGGACAAGAACCACTCAGTTGAGGGTGATTTAACCATGCTGTTCCTTTATTGTTATTATATCTTGAAATGTATGTTTGGGTAGTGGTTTGGTGTTGGAATTTATTGAAATACACTAATGCAGCAGACATTGTACTTGTATAAATTATTAAAGAAGCTTTACAAATATTTGGGTAATGCAATATAATATGAAAAAGTAAGCATCTGAAGTTTAAATTGTTCATTAATGGCTACTGAACAGAAATTATAAAACCTAATAGAGTCACTTGTCTTTGTTATACTTGGCCTTATTAATTCTTTTAATTTGTTTTCAACAGCGTCTTGCTAGCTCTAAGGCTCACACTTCAAGATTCATCAGTGCCAATCTTCCATGTAATAAATTCAAAAATCGCCTTGTCAATATTATGCCATATGAATCCACAAGGGTATGCTTGCAGCCTATCCGAGGAGTAGAAGGCTCTGATTATATTAATGCCAGTTTCATTGATGGATACAGGTACAAATAGTGATGTGTTCTTATCTGCACTGTTTAAAAGTTTATAAAATTGTTTATGTAATTACGTTGAAAGTAACAAAACTTAGTATTGAAATCTAGTAATTTTTTTTTACCTGTTCAGGGCATGCTTGATAAGGTGTTTTTTAAAATTTTAATAAAGAGTTTGTATTTTTACCCCATGTAATATAGAAAAATGTTGTAAATTATGTAGAATCTTAAACATGATATTTTTATCTTTGTTTAAGCCAATGAGAGCTCTCACTATGCTTTACATGCTAAAAGTTAATGAGATTTTAAGCATGCTCATGATTTTGGCCACTATTTCTTCACATTTATTCTACTTAAAGGGATGTATAGAAATAAGATACAGGAGATGTACTCTGTGTTTCAGAGTGATAATTTATGGTCTTGGAACACTGACTAAGAAATGAAAGGGAAATGGGATTTTTTGCCTATGTTTGCCATAGTTTAGGTGTGTCTGAGTATCCATATCCACAGAGCCTCAATTTTCTGAGCCTCAGCTCATAACTGAAAATAAACTTCATCTCCACTGTCACCCACAAAGGTGTTTCTGTTGCTTGAAAGAAGCAAGAACAACACAAAATGGTCATCATCTTATAATGCTGTTGATCCAATCTTTTAACAATTTGGTGGTAGCTGCCTGTAGTAGGATAGCAGGGCCTGGAAATTCACACTCCATTCCCAAATTTTCTTCCTGCCTTATTTTTGCTGGAGGCATCAGACTGTTGAAATGAAGTTAATAAAGAAACTGCTTGATGCTATAATTCCTAAACTTAATAGATTTTTAGACAGTTATTTCTATAAAATGAATCAGCACAACTAAGTGTTTCTTAAATGCTTTTTACAGCACACAAAATTAAGCAATTAGAATTGCATTAAAATTTAAATAATAATGATAAAGTCATACATCATAATATTAACAGAGTAATTTTCCTCTCAAAGTTCTAAAAATAAAAAACCATAGTTTGATTAAACAATCATAATAAGGTTTTAATGTGCTCATTATTAATAATGTATACTTTTTTTACCCTTTAGATAATGTTTTCATATAAGCAGAGAACATGAGTATAAATACACTTTTTTTATTAAAATAATACTCTTCATTTACTTTTTTTAAATAGACATCAAAAAGCTTACATAGCTACACAGGGTCCGTTAGCAGAAACAACTGAAGACTTCTGGAGAATGCTCTGGGAGCATAATTCTACAATTGTGGTCATGCTCACTAAGCTACGAGAAATGGGCAGAGTAAGTACTTCTCTAATATTCCTTTACTAAAATGTTGGTTACAGCAGGTCTTTTCATTAAAATATTTCATTGTTAGACATGACGTGTTTTTGTGGGACACACTGAGATTCAGCAAATGGGTTTGCATGCTGATGTTCCAAGGTGTGCAGAGACCATTGCTGTCTATTGAAAAAGAAACATCTCCTATTTGGACACTTCACTTTTGCAGTATCTCCTTGTAAAAATGTAAAAGAAAGTGTGGTATTTTTAGATCTGAATGTCTTCTGTGTGTTCTGTGCAGTACATTAAAATTTCAGCCCCCAGTTTACAGTTCTAAACTCATTTCATTGGTACTCTGTATACTGGAAAGAATGAGGCAGTCTCCTATCTGGATAGGATTATGTCAAGAGAAAGCTGGCATCTGATAAGTGAAATCTGAATTAGGCCATGTGTCTGAGAGAGTAGAGATTATTCAGGACATGGCTAGTGAATGCAGAGGTAGAGTCATGACTGAGGCTGGGGGGACTTGCTGCAACAAGCAAAAGGGAAGAAAACGGAAGGTGGTATCAAGATTTAAATTAAAATAAAAATTCACCATTGAAAATTAGATTAAGGATAGCTCTTGTCACTGATAGACAATAAAACTGAGCAGAAGTACAATCAAGTTCAGATATAGAGAAACCCTTTGCAATGTAGTTCTAAAGATAATTTTTTACTCTACACCAACACAAGCACCTCATGTTCCTGTCACTATTGGCACTTTCCATGAATACTATAATTAGCTGAGTAAAAAAGGGTTTATACCAGTTTATGGTAGTGCTCTCAAGTAATAGGAAATGTATTTTACTTTGTTATTTCATAGGAGAAATGTCACCAGTACTGGCCTGCGGAGCGCTCAGCCAGGTATCAGTATTTTGTGGTAGATCCAATGGCAGAGTACAACATGCCACAGTATATTCTGAGGGAATTCAAGGTTACAGATGCAAGGGTAAGTCAACATAACATTACACTTGTCCCCATAAGTTTAAAAAAAAATGTCTATTTCTTTCTTTTTCTGTGTTCAGGGTTTTTAAATTTTTTATTATTATTAAGGAAACCCCAGAGATATTCTTTCTACAAACAATAATAAAAAAGCAGATGAAGTTATTTTTAAATAAATGGGATCTTTCTGTAGGAATGATTGACTTCATTCAGATCTAGCATCTAGGCAGCACAATTTTACAGTTCTGAACTATTTGTGCCAAAATACATTGGATTATTTGAAGACCATTTTTTCTCTTTTTTCCTCATTTTCCCCTTGATCATTATTGGGTACAACTTTTACCACAGAGTGTTGTTTTGTCTTGCACCACCCTTGAGCCTGAGTGAGTATGAAGGTTAATACACTGAGATTTTAAAACTGCAGAGCAGATGACATTCATATGAAAAGCTGGACAAGCTTTGCACATTATAATTTGCTTTTTCGTATAGCGTATTTTCAGTTCTATAGTATATCTGCAGAGTAGATATATGCAGCTGTGACCTTAGCATCCTCATTTTCATACTTCATTTCTTATCTGAATTCCTGAGTCCAAAACTGAGTACTCATATAAGATAAAACATACATAAACTTTTAGTATATATTTGGCATTTCTCAGACTTGATTTCTAGCATTTCAGTCTGCATGGCAGGAAGAAATACTGTCAGTCTCTGTTTCTCTAGTCACTGTGGAATAATACTTATTCAAGCAAAATAGCAGGATGTGCTGTCCAGGAATAACATGAGTAGCTCATCAGAGTTGCCTGTCGGCATCTGAAATATTCGACTTCCTCATGGTTAGGTAGACTACTGCTTTTAATGTGAATTTGAAGTAAAGTTGGACAGTATTGTTAGTATTGCATCAAGTCAGCATATGAACCTTTGGTTTGGCAAATCAGATTTAGGTAGGTTTTTTTAAAAAAACTGTAGATACATTGGATCTGATTTTCATTCTATTTGAAATGTAGTAAGGACCATATGACTCACAGCTTCTCTAACCTATTTGTGCTTAGGAAAAGTGGAGAAGGAGCTCCTAGTATCAGTCTTTAAACACACTTGTAAGCAGAGATGGTCAAATCCAATTTCACTGCAAATATCCTGATAGTTTTAATTGATTTCCTATTAAAAATCTGTCTCAAGTTTGAAGAGTTATTATATGACATAGTTCACAAAGCTCTGATCACAAAAGTAGTTATAACAAAAATCCATAGCTGTAATTAAAGTGTCTCGAAACATTTTATATTTTAAAAAGGTTCTTTCAAGACTTTGTATTGAAGTAGAATATTTAAGTCTGCTTACCTATAGCTATCAAACCAGTAAAAAAGGGTCAAATAACTAATTAAATTTGCCAGGACTAGTTTTCTTTGACGTGATATTGACACACCTCTTTTAGAAAACATTAAGCACATTTAAAGTCCTGGTATGTCATTTTACTATCACATGATGCTGCTTCGCAAATCTTAAAAACCTCTTTATCTTGATGGTCCAAATTTTGTTAGACTCCTCAGTGAACTTACAGCACCATCCTAAATTCTGTAGTTATGCTGGAAAATTATAGCTCTTTCCAAATTTATTGGAAGAAGTGGGAAATACTTACCAAAATGTACATTATAGTTTTCCTTTAGTTAGGCTTTTGTGGCTGTCACACACAGTAATTGAGATCATTTGACTAAATTGTTGCTCTCAAAGAAGTGTAAATGCTGGGGTGATTGCAAACATCCTTTCTCTCTCTCATCTCCAAACACATCTGTACTGTTACAATACCATCCATGCTCTGGCAGAGCCAAGATGACCAGTTATTCCACAAGGACAGAAAAACAAAGCACTGCATCTTGTGTAGATGCCAGCAGCAAGTGTCTGGTGTGGAACTCTCTGTTATTTCTGAAACTGAACTGTGAGTTGTCAATTGGTGAAATTGACCTCTGTAACTGTTTCAAGTTATTGCTTCTGACTGCTTTGTACTCACTTTCTCTGGAAACTCAAGAGGTCAATGTGTTGGGCCAGTCTTATTTAAGGCTAAGCTATTAGTGATGGCTATAAGACGGTAGTATAAATTCTAAAGCCTAATCAAAAGACAATTGAATATTCCCTGTGAGGAGGAAGAATAAATCCAAATGGTCAGCCACTAAATTGGATGATACATTAAAAGCCCTCTGTGCCTCATAGGGATCTGAAAGCACTTATTTTGATTACTAACTGTGCAAACTCTCACAGTATTTGAAAGTAAAGATTTTAATAAAATTTGGCATTTTTATCTGGACTGCTGTTGGCAAGAATCTCATTAAAAGAAATCAACACTCTTTATAATGTCAGTAGCAGAGGGAACTGTAAGAAATTGCAGATCAGTTCCCAAGATGCTTTAATGCTAGTCTAACACGGACTAAGTAACTTTACTTCTCTGCTCATTAAATAATGTTAAACAACAGACGTTATTGTCATTTCACAGACATGCATTGGAGTACTGCGTTACTGAAATCATGAAACATACTAATACAGCTGATAGATACACACCAAAAAATAAATATTTCCCATTAGATCTATTTATGACAGAGCAATGTGTCAACTTTCCAGTTGTCAACTTTCCAGACAAACTGGACTTGAGTAAATTAGGGTATTTCACACTTTGTCTACCTAGAAAAAGTTACTATTAATTAGTGTAAGTCATATCAGAGTCAGAAATTGCTGAAGAGTTTCCATCTCCTTAACATGTTGCAAGTAAGTCAGATTTCAGCTTTTCTTTCCTTCCTTTAGAAGAATGAAAGGTTATTTTGAAGGGAATCAACCTGTACTTGTGTCTTCTTGATAAATTTGCATCGTGTGCCTAAGGCTATCTGGAGGATGCAATTTCATTATGTCTTTTTTGGAGGAAAATGGGATTACAGAGACCATTATCAGACATGTTTGTATTAACAAAATACCATTTTGGAAGTAAACATTCTTTGTGTTGATTGCCCACAAGAAATCAAATTGGGTGAACATTTTCAAACATTACATATTTGTTTAAGTGGAGAAAAGTGTTTCACAGATACAGACTACTAAATTGTTACAGTTGTCTAGTGGAAGTAGACAATATGGGTGTAGTTGCTGGTATGCACACTTTTTTTCTGTTTTCCTCACTCATCTGAGACCCGGGAGGCAAAATCCCACAGAATCAGAGGAAATACAAAAGAAAAGTATTGGGGTTTCCTTTGATTATATTTAAAATAACTTTTATATTATTTCAAAGGTCTGTAACATCTGAATGCTTGTGGTCCAAGGAAAAAGAAAGATTGTTCTTGCCTTCAGCATAACTTGCTGTTTGGAGGGGAATCTCCAGTAATAATTTCGATTTTTCATGATTTTACTTAGAAGAAATTTCAATTTTCATGAGTTTCACTTAATAGAAGGCCATATTGAAGACATGACAGGGTGGGTGCTTAGAAAACATGATGTCTACAGACACCATTTAACATCAGTAGCACATACTGCCATGATTTTGAACATTTCAGCTGTGCAGATTGACAGTGTCAAAATCATCAATTGAAAATGCGGAACAAATTTGCATTATCCATTTCTACTGCTTTTTTTCTGTGTCATGACTTTTTTCACATTAAATAGGCATATAGCACAAGTTGGCATTTAGTCATTCCAGTGGCTTCATTATAAAAATAACCATGATGCTGTATTCTACACTTTAAAGAAATGCTGTTACTATTCCTAACCATGGGGATTGTAGAGTTTCAGATGGCTTGTTTTGAGAAAGGAAGCCCTTCCTCTCAATTTTAACTAAATCTAAGCTGTTAATGAATTAAATGAACCATTATTGAAGGGAAATTTGTTAAACAACTGGCTTGTTTATCCATCTTCTTCCAGGAAAAGTGTTCCCCTCATAGAAGGCAGCTTACTATTAAAGATAAAATCTGCAAGGAGGGCAATGACTAAACAAGTCTTATCATCAAAGATATTCCTGCTGTGAAGTAGTTGAGCGTATCTGAGAAATGGAAAGTCAAATTAGATTACCTTATTCTACCTGATCTGTATATAAAGGAATTTGTAGTCCACAGCATTCAAAACATAACATACTAAAAAAGTCACATACCCTGGTGGGGTTGTTATGCCTTTGGCCTCAGGTACACTTTTTACACCATCAGTATGCCAGACAACCCTCCAATGCAGTATGGAAGAATATCCATGCAGTATGGTTAATGAAACTAATAATAACACTTCCAGGCCAAAACGAAAGCTTCAGACAGTAGCACTGTCTGAAAGAGTTTCCATAAATGTGATCTTAGCCATTCTCCAGCTCCTCTCAACATCCTTACTTTGTGATTGTCTTTATGATTATTGGCTGACCAACTTTAAGCCACAGCAACATGATTTTGTGATGCATTATTTGTGTCTTCTGTTAAAGGATGGTCAGTCCCGAACAGTGAGGCAGTTCCAGTTCACTGACTGGCCAGAACAAGGAGTGCCAAAGTCTGGAGAAGGATTTATTGACTTTATAGGCCAAGTGCATAAAACAAAAGAGCAATTTGGTCAGGATGGACCAATTTCTGTTCATTGCAGGTAAGTAAACAAAGCTTAAAAAGAGATTATATGCCAGATTTGGTTTTTTCCAAAGCTGCTTGCTGACTGTGGTGAGTGTGTATATTTAAACAACATTTCAGAGGTGAACTTTAATAAAATGTAATCAAATAGAAGATCAAAAAGGAACACAATTAACTGCTTTTATGAAATGGGAACTCATTTCTATGATATTCCATTTATACATAAATTGTTCTTCAGAAATATGTGGAAACACATGATTTTTTCACTTATAAATGCCTGTAATGCAATGTAAAAGCACTCTGGTCAGTGCTACACAGAAGGCATAGGAAGAGCCTTATCAGAGGCTGCTGCACCTGATATTTTTTCCATTAGAAATTGAAAGTGAGGCTTTTACTTTGGTGAGAATTATTACCTGCAAACAAGCTAGTTACACCTCAGAGGTACATTGGTAGCAATCAAGATGAGGCAAAAATAATAGGTAGCTGTCTCAAGAAAGGAATAGAATAGAAAGTGTTGTTTAGAAATTTTGCCTGTCAAAAAAATAATTGAGGTTTGAGTTGATGAGTTCTAACTTCAGAACTTAGTGCTCATTTTTGATGTGATGACTTCCCTCAATTCCTTCGCAGTTGATATGCAGATGAAAACAGCTTGCACGGTGGTTATGAATAATCCAGCATGGGCTTTTTAATATTCTTTTATTTTTTATTTATTTTCTCTACAGTATTCTAGAGTCTATAGCAGATGGCCAAAAATAATATCTTTATCTTTTATCTCTTATTTAATAAATTGCTTTCTATAAATTCCGCTAGGATTTTAGATACTCATTTTTGTAATATGAAATTTTTTTTGTAGATTAAATATTAGTATTTATATAACAGAGATGCAAAATACTGACACAAGTTGCAAGTCCTTACTGCAAGCCAAGTAGTGCCCCAATACTATAATGAAGACGAATTAATTTACTAGACCCTGGTAAACAGAGGGAGAGAAATTCTCATCTTCCCAAAGTCAGGAGTGAACAGAAGTTGAGTTCTTTATGATCCCCTAATCTGAAAGATGGACAAAATAAATGTATTAGAATACTTGAATCCTACTTTTCATGTGTGCCTAAAATTTTTTATGGCCTGCCAAGGAGAATAGCATTGCAGAGCACTGGTTGGGATTCATTACTCAAGGGATAGGAAGGACAACCCAGAGAAGAATAAGCCTTATTCTTCAACATTAATGAGTTTTGAGAGGGCAGGAGTAATAAGCAATATTTATGCCTTTATGCAGATAAGAAAGCAAAGTGATATTATTCTTCTAGGTTCTTTGTACCATGCAGATTTGTCCACTTGTGACTACAGTTAATACTGCGTAAAGTACATTATATATAGCTCACAAATGGGTATGATCTTTCATGGTAAAATTGTGGACTTCTACCATTGACTTCACTAGAAACAAAGCTGAATCCAGTGTAACTAATCATGGCTTCATTTTTCAATGTCTTTATCATTATTGTAATGGTAATAATAATGGTAATGCTAATCATCATTGCCAGTGTTAGTCAACTTACATGAATAGGAAGTGTTCCTAGCAAATTAGTAAATTTGTTTGTTTCTTTCAGGAAGCACAAGATCTTAGATACCTGTGCTTTCCTAGTCTCTGAGGAATTACTGAATGTCTCGGTTTTGAAAGACAGGTATCTGCTAAAGAGAGGCAGGGCCTCTCTTGGGATGGATAATTCAAATCCCCTTCCCTCAAATTATTATAATTTAGAAAAAAAAAATTAAAACGGTTCTCAGGCAGAGATATGGGGATAGGAATAACAGTTCTTTACTAATAGGTATAACAAGGCAAACAAACAACAACAACTACAGCAATTAATAGCGAAAACAGAACCAGGGACCTTGACGGAGCTTGGTCCTACAAAACCCAGGGCAGTCTGGTCTCTGGGGACTCCAAAAAAAAGGTACCAAGCTGGAACGGTGGGGTATCCCGGGCTGGTGGATCGGATGAAGTTCGGAGCTCCGTCGGTGGTCACTGGGGGGCAGGGATGTCCGGCAGGGAGGGCAGTGCGGGCCCGCGGTGCAGAGCAGCTCTAAAACAGTGCCGAGGCAGTGGGACAGGGCTGAGCCAGCTCCAGCAGGGCAGCAAAAGAAGGAATCAGGATTTTCCTGGGCACAGGAGCAGATGATAGCAGCTCTCTTCAGGATCAGATCCCGGTGGTGTCAGTGAGAAGCTCACGCAGCAATGGCCCCAGTCCGCTCCCGACACAGACCACACCAAAAAGTGCAGCTGCCCCCCAGCCCTCGTCTTCCCCCCACCTCCCCCCGCCCCCCTCGGGGGGCGGGGGGAAACTCCTGGAGACAAAGGGTGTAGCCAAGGGCCAGTCTCCACCCAGCCTCCATGCTTTGTTCCACCAAGCACCGACAAACACCCAGCAATCAGTTGCCCCGAAACTCCTGGGAAAAAATTCTATAGGTGGAAAAAAAAAAAAAAAAAAAAAAAAAAAAAAAAAAAAAAAAAAAAAAAACCCCAAACCAAACAAGTCTGACCCCCAACACTTAAATAATGCCTCCAGTTTGTACCATGATGACTTTTACACTGAATTAAAACTCCCCTAGTGTCACTTCCTTTGGATCTCCTTCACACTCTACAAACTTTTCACAGGCTTGCTTTTTCTGTTAGACAGTAAACCCTCACAACCCACAATTCTAAATTTTCTCTTTTCCTAGCATTTTTACATATAGGTCAGTGTGTTGAATTAAAAAAATATCTAACCTCATGAGGCAGATACTTAAACCTATTTAAGAGAGCAAAGGACTGTTCATCTTGATGTAAAATTTTCACTTCAACCAATATTAGATATTTATAGTCTTTTTATTCCAGCTTTTAGCTCAAGAATGAGGAGGACTATTCCCAGAATGCACTCAAGGTGTATTTCTAGTAATAAACTCTTCTCTCTTACAAAAAATCAATACATCCAAATAGTTCATGAAAGCATCTTAACTTTAGTTTCTAGTCTAAATTATAAATCACTGTGAGTCATAATGCATCATGAAGGATTTCTTTAACTTTACTCTAGACATCCTAAGCATTTTTGGATGGGAATTGTTCCAGTGTTAAAATATGCTTGCCAGTCTAAGGGGAACAGGATCAGTTTCCTGCAGGCTTTTCTCAAGACATTACACTTGATGACCAGTTAGGATTTGCAAGCATTGCGATCGTTCCATCTTTAGCGTCTCTTCTTCATTAAGTAGTGTCTCCAGATACGTGCTGAATTTTTAAGTACACAAGACAACAAATTTCTTCCTTTTTCTGGAGATTTCTGAGTAATTTTTTTTAAAATAACAAAGATTTGTCTAATGTATGAGACCAGAAATCCTAACAGATATAGATTTTTTTTTTTTTATGTTTAAATGGCAGAGCAGGAATGGGAAGAAGGAGAATGTAAAATGGTAATCTGTTTTCATTTTGCTGGTCATTTTCTGGGCTACTTAGTTTAGATCACACTGTCATCAGGCTTATTAAGTTCAAGCTTCTTCCAATGAGCAGGTTCCAGGGTTTTTCAGGATGTTTCTTAATTACTAGCTGTCTAATTTACCTCATCAGGTACCTTACACTACAGTTGCTTTAGATGTCCAGAACTGTTGTTATCCCATATAGGTAAATCATCACTGACAACATGATATTCTGTCAAGTAGTGTGTCAGTTGTCCTTTGGCTTCAGCAATCTGAAGGAACACAGCCCATGCAAAATTGATAAATCCAATTGCATAATAGCCTATCCAATACTCTAATAGCCCTAGAAGTGCACTGACCTAGACCAAACACTAAAATGCCATCATATAATTTGAATATTCAATTTCCACACTAGTTTTGTGAATTTGCTGGATTTCTGTCATAATTCATACAAACATTCAGGAGGTCTTCAGGATTTCCCTATTCATGCTGTTCCATTCATCTGTCTGGTGAATAGGTCTCATAAATATTCAGCTTCCCAAGGTTATTTGGCTGGAGAAAACCTTGTGAAATTATTAGCATCAACAGTGAGATGACAAGGTGCTTAGTTTCCACCCACAGAAGTTCAGACACAGAAAGTCTTTTTTTCTGTGTAGTTACCTGTCTCTTTTACAAAGGATAATCCTCATGAATAAGTGATGGTTTAATTTTAAAAGCTGACAGCTGTTGGCTCTATTGATGGCAGGAATTTCCATCACATCTTGAGGGTTAAAGCTAATGGCAGAAACCCAAGGCAGAACAGAGAGCAAACAAGCCATATATACTCAAAGAAAAGTTTTAAGACTATCGTAGACAAACATGATAAATGCATATCACCATTGGAAAACAGAGACCCAGACTGCCAGACCTGCATAAGACCTGAATTGAGATTTTTCTCTGTCCATTATTTGAATTGGAGCATGTATGAACAAGTTCAATATTAAAGAACTTCCATACTTCTGAATCAAAGTAGAAGGTAAAATAACACAGTGAAGATGTACAAAACAGGATATATACATAATGAACTAAAGTAAAGCAAGCAGTAAAATGCATTTTGGCTTCATTTTCTCTTCTTAGTTCCAATGTATGTTACTGGCAATAAATACTAACATTTGCCTTCACCATGCACTGATTATTGTATATTTGGATGAACAAACCAGGTCCCTTTGCAAGGAAGACTGGAGAGTCAGGATGTGCTCAGTAAATTTAAAGTTAGCTTGAGTACAGTTATTCTTTTGAGTGCAATGTGGTAATTTGCTGTGGAATTTTTGCTTAGTGAGCCTTTCCCCATATAGAAATTTGTACACATATGGTGTGTTGTAACCACAAAAATTTGTCAGCCAATTCTTTCAGAATTAACTGTCAATTAACATTTGTTTTTTCCTCTTATTTTCTCTTCATTCTCTTCAACAGTGCGGGTGTTGGAAGGACTGGAGTATTCATAACCCTGAGCATTGTGTTAGAAAGAATGAGATATGAAGGTGTTGTAGACATCTTCCAGACTGTCAAAATGTTAAGGACACAGCGGCCAGCCATGGTACAGACAGAGGTGAGCAAAACAGTATCCATATGCAGTGGTGATGGAAAAGAAGTGGTATTTATGCAAGTGAAAAAATTCACAGATAGAGACTGTATAAAACATGCTTACTGGTATATCTGAAGTCATATATTGGCCCTGTGACTACAGGGTAAAATCTTCCATAAAGGTCTTGCAAGGACTATTTCCTGTTACTGCAGCAGTTCCTGCAAGATGAGGAAGGAAAAAATCATTTCAATAGTGGATCCTGAATTTTGGTAGTTGAGAAAATCCATTTGTGAAGCATCACATATTTTTATTTGATCCTTGTTCCCTGGCAGAAACACGTGATAGTAAAGAAGCAGGCAAATTGTTTCTGCAGGTGGATCCACTGATATTTTTTTTTCCTGAAAACAAGGTCTTGATCATGTCTTCAGACGGACACTTCATCATGTTTTTCTTAACTTTGTGTCACCAAGCAAGTAGCTCTTTGGCCTGAAAATCATAATGGCAAATTCAGCATTCAGGATAACTATAGTGTAAATAATTTCTGTGCTAGTAAGTGCGGCATAGAGGAATAAAGAAAGGGATAAGTAGTATAAGCCAGTTACCTGGGCCTGTATGCTTGGAACTCTGTCATGTCGTAAAGAATGCTTAAACATTATCATTTAATGTTGTGCTTAATTTTTGCCTTAATTTCTAAGCAGAAGACCTGGACTAAGTCAGAGCCAATAGGTTAGAAGAATCAACAAAAAGGGCAAAAAGAGGGAAACATTTTAGCTCACACATTCATTTAGTATAACTTGATTGACACTGGCCTTTAAATTAAATCTGTGAAATTTAAAATCATTCCCCAGAGTTTGCCATTTTCCACAAGAAAATTAAACTTACTCAGTAGAAGCTGGGTAGTTTTACTTTTAAGAAAACAACTTCATAAAACCTTGTGTGAAAAATACAGATATTTATTTTTAATCTTGTCAGTTAGCCAAGTAAATCACTGTGACCCTATTGAAGAGTTGATTCCATTTCTTTTCCATTACCATCATTCTTCTGGATAAGGAAAATGAAAAATGACTGCTTTCTGTCATTTTGGCTCCAAGAAATAACTACAGTATACAGAAAACTATGCTTCTTTGAGCCTACCTGACAAATGCAGAGTTCAATTTTGCAATATATCCTCCCTCCCCCTGCTTTGACTTATTTCTGTATGCTACCCTTCATCCCCACTACTGAAAGCAGAAGTGTTGTATACACATTTCTTCCAGGATTCTATGGCAAACAAATCTCTCATTCAGCATTATAAACTGCCAGGAAATCTAATCCTTATTAAACAAAGCACTTCCATGTGCACCACACATACACTTAAAATTCAGACATATGTGCAATGTATTCTGCCACTGTTCTAACTATTGCAGCTAACAGAAATGAACTATTAGTAATCACACGACTTCAGTGAAGCAAATATCTGATTAGTTTCCTGGTCTCCAAAAGAATTTTAATTGTGATCTTAACGACTGCAACTTGTGCAGTTAACACATAGCACTATCAGAAAGCTAAACAGACCTCCCTAGTGTTTTTGAGCAATTTCTTTTACATTTTTTATTTTTCACTTTTTACCATTTAAACCAAGAATGGCTGTTGGAAATAAATACACAGATGTGCCATTTTAATGTAAGTGTGTAACATAACAAATGTTCAAAAGGACTGCTTTATGGAGGTGAGAATAACACAAAATTACAAAGGTATAAGCAAATTTCTTACCCCACTAAACTTCTTTCTGCTTCCACGTATAGGTTTAAATGAAGTCTGTTTTGTGTGAATAAGGTCCTTTAGCTCCATATTTCTCTCTTAGGCCCTTTTCTTGCCACAGGCCAAGGTATCTTCACATCTTCATCAAAGCCTTTATTACTGAAAGGTTGGGGTTTGCTTTCTTAACATGACTTTTAAGCTGACGGTTTTCCATACAGCATTCCATATTAAGGCTATGATGGATCTTTTTGCTTAGTGTGTTGTATTAGCTGTAGAAGACATTGTATATTTTGCTACTTATTTTCAAATGTGTGGGAGAAAAGCATCCTAGCATGTTCCTATCAGATATTGTTTTAATCTAGAATAACAGACTCTCAGTAGTGGGTATATAGTTTCTGCACAAAAAGAAGCTACATTCTGTGGAAAATGTTGTTGCATTAAATGAGTGTCTATCTTCATCTGTTTTAACTCAGAGTGGTTTTATGTTGATGTCAGGAAGTGAATATTGCTGAACTGCAGATGCCTCTGCAGTATATTTGTTTGTAGCTACCAAATATTTGCTATTATCTGAAAGAAACTAGAAACCAAGTAACAAGCTGACTTTTTTATGCATTTTTTTCTATTTTTCTTTCTCTAGGATCAATACCAGTTCTGCTATCGAGCCGCACTGGAGTATCTGGGCAGCTTTGATCACTATGCAACATAAAAACCCCTTGTGGATTTTTATTGCAGGCCCTTTAAGATCCAGAGAGCCGCTTCTGAGCCATACGATGTGCTTTAGAAGTACTTCTTAACTCTTAGCTAAGGAGCAATTATTGGGGATATATAAAATAAAAAATAATTAAAAAAAAAAAACAAATGAACAAAAATATTGGGGATATATAAAACAAAAAACAACAACAAAAAAACCCCACCCAACAAGAAGTATTCCATGTGGACCAAGAATTCACAGTTTAATTACCTAACCATAATAAAAGAATCCTGACCACTGAGGCGTCTGAAGGATATAATTTACAGATACCTCAAGGGTTTGACATTGGTTGAAGTTAAAGGGAAGAGGAAATTATTCAGAAAGAGTGATCATCTTATTCAGGATTACATGCTTTTGCAAAGAGGAGTTTTGAGAACTGCAGTTCAGTGCAAGATGTTTGTTGCAAGGTTGGGTTCTGGCTTCTCAAACAAAGCGGACTCTTTACTTCAACATCACCCTTTCCCATCATACTGCTCATCATAACACTTTAGGGAAAATGTGGGAATGTTTAAAAAGAAAGTCCTTGATTTAGTTTTTTAGTATTGTAAAGATACTGCTGACCTGTGCTTCATTTTTAACTGTGTAAACTTTTTCCTTTTTTTAACAAGAGTTTATCATTCGATGAAGTGAACTAAAGAAAAAGGTTGCATAACTGTTAATATTTTTGTTCAAAAATGTAGATTTTTTTTAACAGTAGAACTGTTATCTGTAATATTGTGCTGTAGAAATGTTAGATACTTTGAAAATTTGCACATTTTTGTGCAGTCCTACAGTACCACAGTCTTGTTAGATACTAATTTTGTAGTTTTATTTAGGTTTTTTTCTTTAAGAAAATATTCATTGTTATCAGTTAAATCAAAATGGGGCTTTTTGGTTTCCTTTGGAATCAACAGGGAGGCGCAAAGTATAAAGATGCTGCTAGCACATACACACACACGCACACATAGGCACATGCACACTCACACCCTCTCTCTTTTATATATATATATATATATGTATGTATTACTGTCTACCCTTTTCTGACACTGTATAGTTGCAGTAAATACAGATGGATTCAGATAGAGATTCACAAACATGCACATAAACATATCAATCCTTACATACCTGGATTTATCAAAGCATTGGGAAGGTTTTTCCACATACTGCAATTATATCAAACTACAATTTGATCATCTCTGCATTTTTAAGGTCCATAAAGTTCTGATTCAAAGGGAAGTGAGGAATGCACATCATTGATATTTGAATGCCATTATCCCAAATAATATTTCTATCCACATTTCCACTTGAACACACACACATGCACACATACAGAACACACACATGCACACACACACAGAGTATGTGATTTAGGCTTCAAGTGAAGTTCAATATTTGTAACACTATAGTGCAATAAGAAATCATATTATTAAATGTAGGAGGTGTGCATGTGGGAAAGGTCAGTGCATATCCCTTTAGGAGGGGAGAATGTTGTAATATACTAGGTATTAAGATGTTTTAAAATTGTATTCAATAGTATACTGTCTGTAGTGTGCGCTATATAATTTACATTTATCGTATGTAACAGGGCAAAGCCAAACACACATTGCTCTGTGAAATCAAACGTTTTGTGGCATACAGTATTGTTTGGGGATGCTGGGGTTTATTTTAATTTTACATTTAGAGTGCCTTATATTTGATGCCTATTTTGAATAGTATTTCCTTAAGTTAGCATTCATTTGTATTTAGTTTAGTTTGTTTCTATCTCTGTTGTTCTTTTCAAACATTTTAATACATGTACCAAACAATTTTGAAAAATATACATTTCCAGTTTCTAATCAAGTATGGATGGTAATAAATGATAACCCAAAACATGTAGGTAGTCAAGGCCCTTTATCTTTCCATATTTCTAATAACAGAATAGCCCACAAATTGGAAATCTATTTCTGGTTGGCTTTTCAAACCCACTTTGTCACTGTTTATAGTGTTATCTGTCATTGCCAAGATGTAGCAGCACAGTAGCAGTAGTTGACATCAGACGTGCTTATGCATCTTTTCTTTTATTTTTCCTTTTTTTTTTCCTTTTTTTTCCTTTGGATTTATTTTGGTCCAAGTCCTGCTCATTCACTTGTGTCAACAGGTTGCTAAAGTCTTGCTTTCAGTAGGAAGGTTCATGTAAGGCTAGCAAGACTGAGCCCACATAACAGATTGGAGATTGACAGATTTTACTCCAGGAAAAAGGAAAATTCTCTAAACAGCACAAAAGTACTTTTTGAGACTATAATTCCATTTACATTGACCTTGGCCACCATGTGTTCTGCCATTGTCAGTACATCAGCATCAAAGTCTGCTTTCTTTGGGGTTTCAAATAGGAGCATTGCTGTGGCTACTCAATGTGGCTTCAACATTTTTTGTTCTTCCAATTTTCCCACTCCTATGAGAAATAAAAATAAGAAAGACCAAACTCCAGCAATTGTGTTTGAGCACTTTTGTAATGAAAATAAAACCCAAACCAAAAAAAATCAAAATAGAAAAAAAAAAAATATATATATATGGAATAGAAGTATTATAGAAGGCTACCTCAGAATGAGATTCTCTAACTTACGTCTGAACCAGAGGAGAATGTGCACTATTTCTCTTCTTCTTTCTTGATTTATACGTTGAAATAATTATTGAAGTGCCAGGTTATGTAGTGTGGTCATGTTCTTCAACTTAAATACAGGAAAATCAGAAATACAAAACAAAGTATCCTTTTGAAAACATAGACTAAGGAAGGTTCCTGCATACTGGATCTGTGCAAAGATCAGTGCATTTTCCCTAGCAGACTGTTGTGCAAGCTCCAGCAAAAATAAGGGAGTAAAAGAAATACAAAAAAAGCAGAACAAATTTGTGAGAAAAACTGTTGTACAACTAAATACTCCTTTCAGGTTTTATGTTTCTTATGATAGCTCTTAGCATCATTGATGTGCATTCCACTTTCTGTATTCTAATATATGCATTAAACAGTTAATTTAAATTGTGAGCATCTTTGTCTACATACATCATACATTTCCAAGCTTAAAATTGGTTCATCAGCATAACCAGTACGGTGCTATTATTTACGTTTGTATGTGTAGTTATGTCTAATTTTGTAATTAGTTGCAATGGGGGGGAAAAAACACAAAATATATAAAAATGATTTATACAGAAGTTTAATTTAGCTCTTTTTTTAAAATGTTATTTGAGTAGTTAGATAGCAGAAAAGATGGCTGGGGGAAAGAGTGACCCTCTAAGGAGATTTGCACTTTCTATATATACCTTTGTACTATGCACTGCCCTATTGATTCTACACCCAATAATAACTTGAACCCATCTGTAAGAAATTGCTTACAAAATCCACTTGTATGTAGTTAAAAGACACAGAACATGTAAAAAGGAAAAAAAAAAGCAACTGCTTTTTTTTTTCCTTTTATTGTTTCCCATTTTTCTTAATTTTTTTTCTTTTTTTTTTCTTTTTTTTTTTCCCCTTGGTGCCCTGATACTCCACAGATATCAGAAGGCTGCAGGTCTCATTATAACCATCTGTTATGTGGCTTTGCCATTCAAGCTTGGAGTGTCTTTACAAAGATAATAAAAACTTGTGTTCTTTGCTCTTGTTTTGGATGCATAGACTGAAAAACTTTAAAAAATTACCTTGTAAAATGGCTTGTTAAAAAAGATACAATTACCTCTAATTAGTAGTACGCGTAAATGTTTTACAGAATGAAAGGCGTGCTTTTTATTTTCTTACTTCGTTACATTGGTGGCAGAAGAAAGTCTGTATGAAAATCAGTTCTTTGCTGACACAAGTTCCATTTGTTACAGATGAATTCTAATAAAATGTCAGTGTTATGCAGCCCTGGTCTTCTTTCTTAAGGAGTACTTTTGAAATCAAAACTTGTTTAGTCCCTCTTGGTGATAAAGGAGTTTAATTGGAACTACAAAGCAGTCATTAATCTTCTTAACTAGCTGCTAGACAGTGGAAAATGCATTCTTAGGTTAGCAAATATATATCTTCCTCAGCAGCAAGCTTTGTGCCAGCATATGCATACCCTTTGGCATAAATTCTCATAGCTTCATGAGCTTAATTGAAATTACCACACTTAATATGCCTCTGGAGTTCCCCTTTGTGCTTTAGAAATGTATCACTACACTGAGAAAATAGATTTCTCTTCATTCATAGGTGCAACTCAAAGACGGCAAAATATCCACACATTTGAGGTGAATTGTGAATTTTTAATTCCTGCAGATTTGGCAGCTTCTGAGGTAGATCCAAAGTCACTTTTCAGAAATCAGTTACTGAAATTGTGGCAAGCTGTCATGACTTTTAACTGATTTCTGTTATGCACTGTATATGCAGTGAGTGCAAATGTGAGTCCGTGAGGCTACTATCCAAATACTGTGGTAGAGTTTTTAAACACATTGGAAAAGCTTTAGATGAGTAAACATACCAGGTGTATTGAGGCAAGCTACAAGGGGCATGGCAATCTACTCAAAGAAAACAAGTCTTGCTCTATCTGCTTGTTTTGAAAGGGAGGTTCTGTCTCCGAGATTACTTTGTAAAGGAATACAGTCTATTAGCAATTAGTATTAAGTACATGTTTATAAAGCATTCTCTGTGCTGGAAGGATGTGCAAGACATTAACTTTAGGGTGATTTCTAAGAACGTGTATTGTTCTTGGCCTAATTTCCACTTAAAGATGGTGATAATAGTGTAAATGTGAAGCCTTGGTATCCTTACAGAGGTCTATTAATGTTTTTCCACTGACTTCTGCGGATTTTACAATTACTGCATTGCAGGCTGCCTTTGACTTGAACCTTTTTTGCATAGTCTGTGCAAGGTGGTTTAGAGCTGTGTTATGTAAGGGTTTCTTGAACTGAGTGGCTTTAGATGGTACCCTTTAATGTCAGCATTGACTTCTTTGGATTTTCCTGTTCTGTGCATCTAGCATGGACCATAATAAAGTGTGAAAAATGAGTATTGACAAAAATATTTGGCTGTGTATGGCTTAATAACTTCTAAGTTAATGGGATTTTAACAAAAGTAGTTCTAATTCATGATTAACACAGAAAAAAGATGTCTCTTCAAGATCATTACTGTTCAGAAATGCTGTTGAGATATGAAATTATCCTGTCTCAAAGCAAAGCAATAGCTACAGACCTTCAAACAAAATAAAGTTTACACCTTTTCTATATTATACAATCGCTTGGACCAAATTCCCAAATTCCCAGAATCTTTGGTGTTCATTCATGCTAGTATCTCTCCAAATGGGTCAGTCTTGAGTCTAGGGTAATAAGGGCTTTCCGTCTATAAATTTACCCATTGCCTGCTTCTCCTAGTCTGTGCAGACAGAAGTGGGACAGACGTGAGCTATTGGCAATGGGATAAACAAAGTAATGAAAAAGTACTGATAAGGAATGTATAAAAAGAAATTGTTCATTAACCAGTGCCCAGAAGAGTTCACTAACAACTGGATTAGTCACTAGGTTAGTGATCCCTGAAGAATATTATAGCCATCAGTGGTCAAAAAAGAAACAGGAAAAAATCTCTCTAGAAGTTTCTGTGTCTTTTTTACTTCAGAGGCAAACATGCCTTTTTCTTCTTCTTAATCAGTTTTATAAGCAGAATGAAGTTAAATGATTTTTCACAGACTTTGGAATTTTGAGGAAAATAACCAGCAAATTTGCTGATGTGTAAGCCAGTACAGCAATGATAAATCACTTCCTCTTCCATAATACTTAACATGAAAAAAAAAGTATCCTGCCCATAGAACTGCTAAATTCTATGAAATAGCTTTGCATTTTGAAACCTTGAAATGTAACAGCTTTAGATAATGAAATTTCAACAATAGCACTAGATCAAATTGGCAAAAATATCCACAGAAGATATGAATTTATATTAGTACTACTTTCACTGTAAAAGAATATCTTTAAAGCAGTTTCAGAAGTGTGAAAGACTGGTGTTTTTGTCTTTCTTTCACTTTGCATGGGGAAATAAAACACTGATAGGGTGTGAGGCCATAGCAAATTTTCATGCAAAGACCTGTGGCAAAATTTTACTGCATTTATTATCATTATTATTTTGGGGTCTTTTGCTTGTTTACCACATTTTTATTTGTTTATTTTATTTAATTTTCTTTTTTCTTAAGGAGGCACTATTAATGCAGTGCTGCTGCAACTGTTTGGAAAGTTACTTGATTCAAAACCTAACGGATTTGAATATCATAGGTATACTAATAGTCAAGAGAATTTTTTCTTTACACTGTCCTATGTTTTCAACAAGTTGGTTCTGTCCTCCAAATTGTCTTATGAAGAGTACCGTAGTAGGATGCAAAATGTTTTTCTATCACTAATGCAATGTGTCAAGATGGAAGAAAACTTCTGCTGACTAGCTTTTAGAGGAAAGCAGAATGATAACCTGCAAATGAGACATTGTAGTGAATAGAGATCATTTTGCATCTAGACTATAAATAGGATGCTTTTGAACCCAAAATGCATTCAGTTTGCTTCTGTCAGCAGAAGTCTTAATTATTGTAGTTGGAACAAGGAAACAACCTTTCTTTGCAAATAAAAGTACTTCATTGTATATTCAATAGCCTTAATGGATATAGAATGTAAATCTTTAAAGTCAAAACTGCCTGGAAATGCCTGTCCTTCTCTCATACATAAAAAAAAAAAGAACAGAATATAAGATTTTCTTCTTTGGAAGAAATTTGAAAAGACATCAGTGTTTCTATACTTCTGGTCTTCAAAAATCCAGTTTGCTCTTAAATCTTAAGAAGTTATATGAGCCCAGCATTCTACTGTAGAAGGAAATTTACAAACACACAGCAAGTTCTTACCTATGCAGTAAAAGAAAAAGCATCATCTAGAAGCTCTAGGTAGGATTTTGAAGGTCACAAGCCACATCAGCAGCATCACTGACACCAAATCCAAACCAACCAGCTTGCACTACCACTGCAAGGCATCTGTTTCAGGCATTGTGATACTTCAGATTAAGCCACCAGAAATAGTGACTGATGTTGAGTACATCACTGAATACGGATGTGGCAAAACAGTCATCTTTCACTGGCAACAACAAAACTATGTGCTTGTTTCATACACAAAAAAATTTTATCAATGCAACATGCTCTCACTAGTCCACACTTTCGAAGACTATTTTGTGAGCATTTCACACATTCACACTTCCTGTTTGAATTCTTTTCATTCCATTTTGTTCATTAAAGTTTCTAATTCCATTTTCATCAAATTCTTATTTATAGTTGATCTTTGATTGTTTCCTTTAAAGCTTAGTCCTTAGAGTTTTAGAGAACTCCTACCCAGTTTACAGCAGAAAACTGCAAGATTGAGAAAACTCACAGGTTGAGACCCAAACTTACATACTCAAGTTAGAGGGAGAAATACATTCAGCCACACTGTAGAATATGGCTGCAGAACACGTCTTACATAATAAGTAGACATCTAAGCATCCTATCAGCATGGTGAAGTAGATCTCTCTCTCCTAGATAAAGAATTAAAATGTGGAGTTTTATTTAAATCTAATATAAGTATGGGAAACAATATTCCAAGTGGTATTTGGGGTGATTTGAATTCAGTTCATTGTAGTTTGATGGTTGTAGGGCTTTTTTATAAAGGGCAATGTTTATTCAAAATCAGAAGTGCAGGTTTTTTCAGCAGTTGGGTTTTTTGGTTTGTCTGGTATTGATTTTGTTTCCTTTATAGCATCTCTTACAATACTTTGTTTTGGATTTGTGACTGAAGCAGTGTTGATAGCACACTAATGTTTTACTTACAGCAAAGCAGTGTTCAAGTTGTTGAGGTCATTGTTCCACCAGCTATTAGTGTGGGGGATACACCAGAAGCAGGTAGAGACTGGGACAGCTGACCAAAGGGAAATCCTGTACCAAATAATGTTGTGTTCATCAATAAAAAAGGGGGTAAAGCAAGAAGAAAGGTAGATGTTCAGACTTAGGCATTTGTCTTTCCAAGTAGCCATTGCATGTGATGCCTTGCTTTCCTGGAAAGGGTTAAATATCTGCCTGCTGATGGGAAGCAGTGAATTAATTTCTTTGCACATGCACCATCTAGTCTGCATATGAAACTGTCTTTATCTCAACCCATTTTTAAGTTTGCCCATCTGATTCTCTCCTCATCCCACTGAGGGCTGAAGTGAGCAAATGGCTGTGTGGAGTTTAAGTGCTGCCTAGGATTAACCCACAGCATTTGGCTATAGATTTTTATTGGCAATTTTAACTTCCAAGGCACACATTGACCAGAAATTTCAGATGATCTTCTTGGGGTCACAATTGCAGAGAAACGTAAGCCTTCTGCAGGCTCTGTGCAGAAGCAGCAGAAGGAAAACAATGGTCAAGCACAGGGGTTACAAAATGGGAAACAGAATGTTACTGTCTAAAAACTAGATAATAAGGTGCGAGGGATAAACACTGCAACAAAGATAATTAACACTATAAACTTTAACTGACTGAAGGTCAATTTCTGCACTACAAGTACAATTTTTGTACTATAGAAAAAGTTCAATTCTACAAATTAACCTCACAGATGAGGACTTTGGAGCTTCAGTCATGACATTGCTCTTACACATGGTGCTCACATGAATGCATCACCAGCACTGATCTGTCTGGCTAATTGAAGAATTAATACAAGGTGGAAAGCCTCTTCAAAGAAGTGAAAGAGCTACTGTCCTTCCTGCATGCTACTTTTTAGATCAAATGCATGTATAAATCCATTTAAGATAAGAGAATGCATTTTAAGCCTTTTAAAGTTTAAAATGATGAATATTTATTTCTTAAATAGATGTAAATTAACCATCTAGAAGAAAACAAAATCCTTTCTTCAAGAAAAGATTTTCACTTCCTGTTTTGAGCTCCTTACCAATGGGATTTTAGCTGTTATATCAAATAAATAATATACCAAATGCAAGATGTTTGGTAAATATCTGATGTTTGGGAATTTTTTAAGGATGTGTGAAAAAGTTTGTCAGTATGTCTGACTCATTTAACACATGTGCTCTTTAGAAGTTATGGAAAATGAATATCGGGGCTCTGTGCACTGAGATTAGTGAGATTTTTCATCTCTTAAAATTAACAGTACTCAATCTTAAAATTATGGAAATAGAGTGGATTTAGAAATGTTGTTAATTTATCCCTTAGAAGTGTTTTGTTACATTACTGTTTCTTGACAATGTCTTCTGAGGACCCAGCTGGACATACTCCTTTGCCTGATTACAAAATTGTTATTTTAAAGAAGTAAATAACATTTAGTGTGACTGTGTTAATTTCATAATTGCTAGGAGTAAATTCTGAAAGGGCTAAAAGGCTAATTACCTCCTGAAAGTTGTGTTCTCTTATATATATACAAGGTCTGTTCTACACAAGATTCTGCAGGAAAAAAAAGTTAGGCTTCTGTATTACAGGTTTTTGGGAGTGTTTCATCAAATGGAATGTTAAAAGCTTAGTCATACTACGAGTGACTTGGAAGTGAATTTTCTCACAGAAGCAAAATACAGTTAATTATACACTTCAGTTTTCGATTGTTTTTGTTTTGTTTTTCTTTACAAAAGAAGAGAGAAAGATATATGTAATAAATTCTGTTGATGACATCCAGTCTAGGAAGTTGCTGGCATCATTCTAGTATGATTTATATTTTGACCTTGCCTTCCTTTTAATAGCTGTAAGAGGGAGATTAATATCTATGTGCTTTGGCTATTTTGACAGAAATTTCCTTTGGGCAAAGATTTTACTTGCCAATATGCACACACCTGCATCAATCACTATAAAATATAACAAAATTATTTCATGGGATACTGCAGAATCAAATAACATAAATTCAGAATCAACAAATCCTTGAAAAATGGAGAGGCAATGAAATTTATTGTCAACAAAAACTTCACAAATTTCTTCCTTCCCTCCTTCATCAATATAATAAGATATTAAAATTATTATTGAAGCAAGTTAGTTTATCAAAGGGAGGAGACAAGAAAACTAAGTAACAAAAGACAATCTTAACATGACCACAGTAAACAGACTAAGGAGAAAAAGAGATAGTGATTTTTTTTTTCTCTTGCTACTAGTTAATTAGTAGCTCTCAGTATCTGGAAGAAAAGGAAGCTGGGGAGGAAGCTTTGAGCCAGATAATTGATGGCTTTATGGAAATACTTAGAATGGAGTGGTTTCAAAAAGGTGATAAAAGGTTTTTCAATTGACATACCGCAGTTTCCATGAACATACAGCGAAACAAATAACTTTTTCAAAGAGGAAAGCAATACCTTCTGGACAAGCAAAAGATGTGAAAAGAACAGATGTCAGAACATTTCTCATGAAGCAAAAGCTGAGTGTGTTCTGTTCTCTAAGTGGTATACAATGGCTGCTGAATCACTCACAGGTTCCCATGAGTCAGGAAAATTTGAGGAGACTACATCTGAACCAAAAACCTGACCAAAGAGAACCATTTGGTATATTTATTCTCCACGGCAGAGCTGGAGGCTCTCACAAACGCAAGGTTTTACTCGTTACAGAATTATGACAGACTTCTCAGTCTCTTCCATGTTATCTATTTGTATCTCACAGCCCATAATGGCTCTTTCTCTAACAGTTCTGTGACATGCTGTTTCTGTGTTGTGCAGGTAAACTCTGCAATATTGCCCTATATATGCACATATCAAATTGTCTACTTGATACTTTAAGTCAACATTTAAATTTCTTCTAGACTATACACAATTGCCGGCTATTTTGTATGCTAGTGTACTTAACATCTAATGCAACAAAGCAGCTCAAACTCAAACTGGGAATCCTACAGAGTAATTCTCAAAGTGACTATTCCCATGCTCTTTTTTCCAATTCAGTCCAATATTATAGGTAAGTTCAGAACAAATTTTAGAACTTCAGTTACAATATGAAATGGGAGATGGAGTGCAGATTTGACAAGTAGCACAGATCAGAGTGGCAAACTTGTAGGTTCCTGAGAATTCTGGGATAGCTGCAAGTAATTTTTCCACCACTCTCTTAGCTCAAGTGAGGGCAATACTAATTACCAGGCCATTTCCTAGCAGTAACATAAGAGCCTTTCTATGTAAGCATAAAATAGAGGAAAACCTACCTCATATCTTCAGAGAATTTGGGAAATTTTCTCTCAAAGTTTATGCAATTCCTGCAGGAGCATCTGTCTATTCAGGGTGTCAGCAAAGCACCTCAGCTGAGTTTGCACTCTCCTTGTAAACCCGGTTTAGTGTTAAGCTGATCTATTTCAGGGGAGTCATAAGTACTGGACTCATGTCTAGGGATTGCAGCAAGTTTCAGGGCACCCAACAAATTGAGTATTGCTCTTCCCAGGTGATACATTGTCCAAAGATGATTGGGAACTACATCCTGTTAAAATTATTACTCAGTTTGATTCCAGTAGGAGAACTGAAATTTAGTTAGAGGCCTGTAGCTAATGATATAATTCAGTCATTGCTGGGTCCAACCCTGTTCGATATCTTTGTTAATGATCTAGATCATGAGGAAGGATATACCTCCAGCAAGCTTGCTGATGGCACCAGTTGGGAGTAGTGACCAGACAACCGTGACACTCATCAGATCCTCAACATTCCAGAGAAGTGGGTTAAAAAGACCCACATGAAGTTCAGCAAGGGGAAGTGCTAAGACTTGCACTTGAGAAGGAATAACCTCAGCCATTCATTTGGAAAGTAGATTTATATAAAAGACCTTGGGGTTCCTGGTGGACACCAAGTTGAACAGGAACCAGAAATGCGCCCTTGTCACAAGAAATGCTAATAGTATCATGAGAAGCATTAGGCAAATGCCTGCCATCAAGTCAAGGGAGGGATCCTTATGCTCTGGAGTGCTCTGTCCCCTTCTGGGCTCCCCTGTACAGGTGACACATGGACACACTGAGAGCCCAGCAAGGGGCTACACAGATGATGATGCACAGAAGCATCTCTTCTATGAGGAAAAGCTGAGAGAACTGGGACTGCTCAGGGGAGTCTGACTACTGTATATACACTCTTGAAGGGAGGGTGGCAAAGGTGATGGAGTCAGGCTCTTCTCAGTGGTTCCAAGGGCCAGATCAGCAGCCAAGGGGAAAAAAGGAATCAGGTAATTCTGTCTGAATGCCAGATAATACTTTCTCATGGTTGGATTGCCTGAGCCCTGGCACAGGACTGTATTCAGTTTTCTCCAAGGATGGCAGTTCTACCACATCTCTGGGCAACCTGTTAATGGTTATCCTGTGTGAGCAGTGGGCTTCCACCAGGTGACATCCATGGGTCTCTTTCAACTGTAACTATTTATATATGAAACATAAAATCCTTTTAGAGATGAACCTGAAGTTCTTTGAGATCAAGTTTCTTACCTCATTCAATGTCGTTTTCAGATTTTGACTGTCAAAACCTAAGAGAGCAAATGGAAGAATTTTTTATTTAACACACATTTCTGTTTATCAAGAAATGGTTTTTGACTACCTTCAGTCATATATACATGCACGTATACCTCCACAAAGGTGTATTTATTGTATATACATGAACACAGTACTGTTGTCCTTAAAATTGTATTCAAAGATGTTCTGTTTGTTTTAGCTTTTCAGATTTATGTCATTTTTTTGGATGGTTTTTCTTTTTGGATGGTTGATCTGTTTAAACAGGACATTTTCACAGCATCACGTTTAACTAGAACACTTATTTCATCCTTTCTCCTTGGTTCTGAGAGACATTGTGTTTACAAAGGAAAATTTCCTATCTAGTCTAACTCTTGACCAAATTTTCTTTCTCACAAGGCATTTGTTTTCCATAATGATTCAATTGTGAAGTGAGGTTAGTGGAGCCAGATAACATAAAGCAGATTATATACTCTCCTTACTCATATCTCTGAAAATTAGTCCAGTATTAACATTTCTATATACGTTTCTTACACAAATGATTTAGTATTTTTAAGAAAACAACTGAAACTATTTTCCTGATTTTCAATTTCTCATCTACCCAGAAGTTTCCAATTTACTTTTTACAGTCCTCCAATATTTTTCTAAAGGGAGAGGGCCTTAAGATTGAAAAAAAATTGTTTCTTCTCTCATGAGCATGAAGAAGTGTGGTATACTTCAGCCTTTGCACTCCTTTCTGTGTTCCTGTTCATATTGTCATTAGCTATTTGGTTTCAATGAGAATTGGTGTTTTAGAGGCAGTTTGTTCAGTGGCTCTTTAGGCATTGTCTGGCTATTTGCCTGTGCAGATGAGAGGGAAATTGAAAGCAATTTCCTTGGAGGTATATTTTTTGCTGTAGTTGAAGACCCATAGTTTTTTGTATTTGCCTGATTTAAAGCCAAGTCCAGAGGCTAAAATCAAAACTAATGCAAGCTGAAGTTTTATGCTACTTAATTAAAACATCTGCACTGTTTTCTTTCACTGTTACATACTTCTGAAAAACAAGTTCCTAGAGCAATATGGACCTGATATTTTCCAAATTTTGTAGGGTGCAGCATTCCTAGAATAGTCTTAATTCAGTGCACCAAATATACATTGATTATGCCTCTTTTCAGTCTTTGTCTTTATTTCTTTTTTTCAAAGGAGAGAAATAAATGTCTATCTCTTGTGATTTCAGGGAAAGGAATGGAAGAACATGCAAGCAGGCTGCTTCTAGGGAGGGAAGAGACTTGTTACATGAGATACCTGTATTAGAAAGTCATTACCTTAGCCAAAACAGATTATGCTTGGACTTATGTCCCACAGAGCTGAGAATTGTCAAGTTCCAGCTGCTGAGTGGTAACTTCCAGCTTGGACACAACCTCCAGCAGGCTGCAAGAGGGAAGGTGTGGTATGAAACAGGTAGCTAGCAAAAAACTCTCCCCCTAGTTTCTAATGTTTCTTCATGGAACAAGAAAGATCATCATGATTAATTTCTTTCTGAGTGTCCTTGCTCTAAACTGTATAGAAATAGATCCACTCCATGAGCCAGTTAGATAAACTAAAATTTTCTATTTCTTTCTTTCAGTACAATAGGACAGGCTTTTTTCTTCCCCACTTTCTACTTTGCTGGGGATCCAGCAAAGTAAGTCATGCCAGCAGGATATAAAAGAGACCAACAGACTGTCGAACTTCACACCAGCTACTGAGAAAAAGAAGGAGCAAGTAGTCCTGAGAATCTTTTCTTGACACATGAAGGATAAGAAAGTGGATGGGAGTAGTCAGCATGAATTTACAAAGGAGCAGTGTTATTACCAAGGAACTAAAAAGAAAAGAAGTTAAAAGAGACACTGAAAATACAGACACCTATATCTAAATCTAGAGTTTTATATTACAGTAAATGCACAAAACCAAACAGGAGAAACAAACAAACAAAAGATATAGAGGACTTGCTTGCAATTCGGAACCTCAATCAGACAACAAAAGTTTTTGCTCACTCTGCTAGTTCTTTCTACAGCTATGAAATATATGAACTCCTTTAGCCACATTTTTTCAGGGTTCATATTCTATTTATATGTCTATTTCCCTTCACATTCACCTATTGATTCTTAAAACAATTGTTTCAAAAATATCTCTATTTTTACAGCTAGCATTTCTGAGTACTCACAAACATGTTCCTGTGTTTTAGAAAGGCACAGTCTCCTGGACATTCTCCAAAAAAAAGTGACTGCTGTTACATCTCCTGGAAGTAGGACAGCACGCAACAGACAGAAAGTCAGTCAGGATGATGTGGGTGTCTGTATCCAGGTGCTGATAGTGGGGGACTGCAGGGGTGTTCTTTTTGACAAGAGGACAGCGACTGTCCGATGCCAGACACCACCTGTTCCAGCCAGCTCCAAAGTGAACCAGGCCATCAGCCTTATAGCATGGGGAAACAGCACTTTTGTAAAAATGTGTTTAAGAAAGGATGGGATTCCAGCCATCAAAGTGAGGAGGGAGGAAAAAAATAAACACAAGGCATTGACCCTGTAAACAACAAGGTCAGTGAAGAAGGTGCAAGAGGAAGAGGTTCTTCTTTCCAGGTCCCAAAGCAGAGATCCCACTGCAGCACTGCTCCATTCTGGAGCAAATCTGTACCTTGTGGCCCATGGGGAGCTCCACACTGGAGAGGTACATATTTCCAGAAGGAAATGCATCCTGTGGAGAATCCATGCTGGAGCAGGAGAAATATGTGAGGAGGAAGTAGCTGCAGAGAAGACTAATTTTAAACTGATTCCTAAACTCCATTCCCCATCTTCCTGGCCTCCCAGGGTTGGACAAGACGAAGAGGAGTTGTGAGTGAAGGAGTGAAGTTGAGCCTGGGGAAGAAAAACCAGGGGAAGTATTTGTGGAGGGTTGTTGGGGGTTTTTTGTTTGTTTTTTTTGGTTTTTGTTTTTTGTTGGGTTTTTTTTTGGTTTTTTTTTTTTTTTTTTTTTTTTTGGTTTTTTTTAAATTTGTCTTAGTTTCTCACTATCCAAAACTATTTTAATTAGAAATAAATTAAATCAATTTTCCACAGGTTGAATTTCTTTTTCCTGTGGTGGTAATTGGCAAGTAATCTTCCTGTATTTACATTGCCTCATGAGCTTTTTCATCTTATTTTCTTCCTCTGCCCTGCTGGAGGAGTAGCAGTGACAGAGCAGCTAGGTCAGTGTCTGGCAGCTGGCCAAGGTCAACCAACTACATAGGTTAATGAGAAATACTTGGGGTTTGCAACTCTTTTGAAACTGCACCATCTCTTATGTAGATTTTGTAGCAAGCACAAAAGGGTGAAAATCACATGGTATGAAGAACTACACTACTATGAAGTACATTCCCTTTCTTATCTCTCCAAAGTCTGAGGAAGATGAAGGTTTTTATTTCTCATGAAATAGACTATAAATCTCATCTCATCTCATCTCACCTTCATCTGAGAAGAGTAACTAATCCAAAGAAACAGAAGAAGATGCTGAAAAGTCATGAGAGCAGAAAAATTCAGAAACGCATTTGCATGCATTCCTTTGCAAATACTTATTTGGCTCAGAAGTGTGCTGACAGTAAGGGAACGACAAACTGTTCTTAAATCCCACTGAGAAACGTAGAGTGCACCTGAAAAGAAGTGAATGTATATAGCATACGTATAATCAATATGGTCATGGCAGCAACTTGGTGCCTCAGTAGACGCAGAAGACAAGTTGACAGCTTGTAAAAGGTTAAGTTTTATGTATTACTTCCACAAATCTCATAGTGTATTGTAAAACTGTTGCATGTTAGGGTAGAAATTAGTCTTTCATCACTCTATTGCCACTCTAAGCAGGACACTGGTGAAGGCTTCTGTCAGTGCAGTCATTAAGTATCCATATACATAGAATGTTATTCAGGGGATCAATTCATTTAAGCACCTTAGTTGGCTAAAGCTGCATGAAATGAATATTCAATTAAATCTGTTTTGGATTTCATTCAGATATTCAAACAAGCTAAACCTTTGGCTTGTTCATTTGTGAAATAAGGTCTTCTATATGGATGTAAAATAGCTTTTCACAATGGTTAAGCTCTGATCTCTGATCCACATATGTGTAACAACTAGAAGTAGCATAATCCAGGAATTTGAGAAGCTAGCAACAGTATCTACAATGAAGTGCTGCTCCACTGGGACTTTTCACTCTTCCGAAACCACGTTAGGCTAGACATGCTTGTCTTGCGTGTCTGTACTTCAGGATAATGAAAATGCAGCATTGAAACATGGAAGAGTAGTTCCTAGAACACCTGATCCTCCTTTTCCTTTTTGAAATTTTGAGGACTGTTTTTTCTCATGAATTTTTAACAGCTAACTTCAAGCACACATTTCAGAACTTTCAAAGGCACCAACCATTTTAAAATCAGATTCTTCCAGGCTTCCTAACCTAGGTTCTTAGATTAAGCTGGAGATTCACATAATCTCTAGTACAATGTCAGCTACATAGCCTGAAAAAATATGTGAAGTTTTGGATAAATATGACCAAGAACATGGCCGTATGGTTGAATAAGGGATGGTTATCTGTCTAGATGTCTCATTTTACTAGGAGAAACTCATGTCTTTCCAGTGCAACATTCAGCAACAACTAAAGAGGAGAGCTGTTCCACAGAAGCAGGAGGGATAGGACTGCGTCATTTGTTTGGTTTGGAGTTTTTTTCATATGTCTGGAAAATATGGTCTAGCTGGGAGACAGACATCATGGGACAAACTCTTCCTGATGGCCAATTCCAATATCAATAGTTTCCTGTGTGTTGCATGATTAGGGTATTTCACTTAGTGAAAGACAAGTTGTGTTGTGAGTGCTGTCATTAACAGGTGACACAGGTGGAAGCAGGTCCAGTGTATCTCTTTCTGTGAGAAATTACAGGCAAGGGTGCTGTTACTTATGAATTCACTGGAAGCGATAAAAAGTTACCTGCTTAGTAAGGATAGAACTGATTACAAATTTATCAATAAGCATTAAGAAAAACAAAGATCACTCTAAATATCTTTTTAATATGCTTGCAGATCTTTGCACTACATTTTTTTCCCACTTTTTCCTTCTTTTCGTTCATTGGTTGGGATATTTTCAGGAGAGTCATTGTGTACTTTATTTTGAGGATTAACTTCTATTCTTACATGTAATTAATAGATTTAAAGAGATGAAAGGTGGTATCAAAAAGGGTAAATTTGCTAATTGCAATCAGATTCAAATAAGAAAACACAGAAACCCTTAGTCTTTTCAAATGAAGAGCAGTCACCTAATTTTATCACAATCAGATGACAAGGATAAAAATCTAAAATAGAAATTTTCCCACAAAAAAAAAGTAACAGAACAAGTGAGAACCAAATTGACAAGAAGCAGGAAAATAACTTTTTTCCTTGGTTTTTTCTTGTTTCCTTGTTTGTTTCTTTTTGTGTCCAAAGTGAAACATCACAGCTTTTTGTTTACTTATTGTTGTGGGGGAGTTCAAGGGAAAGAAGTAAGTATGTCTGATTTAAGAAAAGGATCGTTCTTTTACAGCCTGAATGGTTCTGGAGACTATTTTTAGACTCTATTTAATTTCTATTTGGTAGAGGCAGGGCATCCTCCTTATCAAAGGATCCCATTGCCAACAGGAGTCTGACATGAGGGTTGACTGTGCAAGACAAAGGACCAGGTGTGATACCAGGAAGGGAAGGCAAGGACATGTCCTGACTGAAAAGGTATGACTGAGCCACTACATGTGTGGCAGGTTTCCTTCCTTGTGGGTCATACCTGATACAGTTTTGAAAGATAAAAAGAATAAAAGCAAGTAGGCAAATAAAGAAGCAATATTACATGATTTTGTGAAAATCATCTGTTTGTCTTTCTCTTCTTCCTTCCTACAGAATACCATAGAAGTTTTACATGTTACAGCAGTACTGTCTCGCTGAGTTGAGTATTACAACCATGTTTAAAAGTTTTCTATCCTTGGAAAAAAGTTACTTTAGCTTTATTTGGTTGAAAAATGCCCATATTACTTGTTTTGTGCTGAAATATCGTCTGACAAGTTAAATTTCAGATTTTTGCACTACAGAATATAGTATAGTTATAGTCTTCTTTGAAGGTATTTTTATTTTCTCTTATTTGAAATTTTCTGCCATATGAACTAATAATATTTCTCAATTTCTTTCACCAAGAGAAGCCTATTACCCCAGGAAAAATAATCATTCATGCTTCAATCACGTGATCTGATTCTTTTTTGGACTAAAAACTATTGCAAAACAAACATCAATCCAAACTAAACTAATAAATCTAAACTTAGGTTAAATAAAAGACTAAATAAATTCTTAAAATATAAGATAAGAATTTACCATTCCTGTGGCCTGGCTTATATGACAGATGTTGGATATATTATATGAAACAAGATATGCTAATTTCTGGTAAGCTAGAGGAATTGATTCATAACATCAGAAGCAGAAAGTCTTAGGAAAAAATAGTTAAAATGAGATTATAAAAAATGTTTTCTTCAGAGTCAAAGTAGGAGCCCCTTCAGACATGGCACAGAAGTTCCAGATCTTTGTTTCTCTCTAGATTTTGCACAGAGTACGTCTCTCAAGAACATCTGTCTTTTGAAGTTATTAACTCATAACTTGAGATTTATGTGTCTGAGCACACATAGCATTATTGGTGTGCACAAGGTTTTGTCCCATCTGTCACATCCTGAGGAGAGATCAGGACATTCCTCAGCCTAAGTTTCTCCAAAGGAAACCATTGTGCTAGATGCTTGCTACATCCTGTGCCCTTCCCCAGCAGCATGAGCCCCTCACAAACAGCAGTGTGATCCCTTTTATAAAGCACCCACCCCTTTGTTATGGTCATTGCTCAGAATGACAGAAGAGTGGTTCTGCTTCCTAGGTCCTTACACAGTTCAAACCCATAGCCTCTCACCGCCTTCAAACTTCTCTTCACCCAGCTTACAAAAAATAGGACTAACTTCCAAGGATGTTTAAAATTGGGTATACTTTTCATTGTCCCTGTTTAGTGGCCACTCATAGCCAGAAAACTGTGTGAGCCTCTGAGAAGGGGAAAAACAAAAATTATCGAATTGTCTTGGGGCTTTACAGTTTCAAAAGCTGGCATGGCAATAAGTTTGGAAACACTTGCATTTCATACTTAGCAGTGAAAAGTGTTACTTTCACAGAATTTAAGAGAAACTTTTGGGTTCAAGGAGAGCTAAATATCTGGGGAGTAGAGGAGAAGAAATGGACCACATGTGCAGTAATACACAAGAATTTCCATGTATCACTTCTTACCATGTGAGCATCCAGGATTTCTGATCCATTTGTTCTATAAATACTGTATTCTCTCCTAGCCTTTTTCTAGTTCTGACTACTGTATTTGCTCCTATTTTACTAAAAGGATACCTAGGGTAGGGAGAGGTGACGGGTCAGGAGGGGCTGGAATGTCTGGGGACAGCAGGGGGAGTGCAACAGTCACATTAGTGACTGTTCTGCTGGTCCCAGGGCAGCTGTAGCTCAGTGTGGGCAGAGGAGAGCAGCTCCCAAAGCTGAACTGCAGAAGAAGGGCCCCTGCCAGCCCTGTGTAGTCACTCAACATCTATGTCCAGAAACAATGGTATCTCCTAGGCTTTCCAAGGAGCAAGGGTTTTCCAAATAAAGCTTTCTGTAGATTATTGTGCTTCAGATCCTGGATAAAAACTGCTTTAAATATTACGTGTTCTCACCTCAGCTGGATTTTAAGACTGATCTGGAAGGGAAATGAATGGTCTAAACAACCCATTGCTACTTCTTATTATTAAAATGTCACCACAACTCTTGACAGAATTAAAATATATCAAAGTAAATAATATTCTGTATTTGTATTAAACACCCAATTGCAATAAGCCACTTTATGGACCAGCGAACTAGAAAATGAAATTATTGTATTATTGTGACTTTTCACTTATTATAGGAAAGCAGTGTCATAAAAATGTCAGCATATTGGCTTTATTTTCACACCTGAAAATAAAACAAAACCAAGAAAATCTGCTGAAGGAGAGTAAAAATTCATTGTTTGAATTTTTTTTCCTAACTCTGGCACTTTGTATTTAGTATCTGCAGAGGAACTGCTTTATGACTGATTAAAATAGCCTTTAAGAGGAATCTCTGAAGAGAAAGCATGCAGACTCTTCAGCAGAGTATTTTCTTGTACATGATGACCATCATTTTCGAAGCCTACCTGGCCTCCAGGGCTCTTCATGGTAAACCTGAATCTACTCTGCCAGTCTCAAGACTCTCATGCTGTGCACCCAGTTCCCTGTGTATGCTCCGTGTGTTCATCCCCTGAAACAGTCCCCTGGAAACATACAGAATTTAAATAACTCTGCAAGATTGTTGCAAGCCCCAGTGCTCCTGCCTGCCCTGTTCCTCACTGGGGCAGTGGGATAAATCCAGCCGCCATAGCAAACCCCACCACTCTTGAGCTCATATATCCCAGAAGTTTTTTTGTGTTGAAGATGATTTTTACCAAAGTTCTTATCATCTTATATCTATGTGCAGGAAAAATGTGTCTAATCTAATTTTATTTGATATCTGACATAATCCTTCCTAAGAAATAAATTAAAAACATTCGTACTGGTATGAAAAGGGACTCCAGGTTTTAATTTAGATTTGGGTAATCATAATCCTGCCTGCTATAAGAAGTTTTTGTTAATATGAATTTAGTTCTTAAGAGATTTTTTTTTTCCGTAAAACCATCTTGCTCATTAAGTCTCTTACTAAACCTGATTCAATTAAAACCTAGTATTAAGCACTGCATCATTACAGTTCACAACTGATACAATTCCTAAAGCAAATTAATATGATCCACTGAAGGGTGGGGAAAATAGTGGTGATGTAAGACACACATTTATTCTGGTGATTATTCAGAATTTAGGAATGTTTTGACAACTGTAGACCTTTCGCCAATATCTTTTTCTGTTTCCTGTTCATTCAACATGTTTAATGAACATTAGCAATTGCAGTTATTACTCAACTTCAAAATTTCCTCTTATAATGTCAAAACCTCTTACTGTGCTTAGTAGATCAGAGTAACACTGGAAATTCTTCATCTTTTTTTTTTTGTTTGTTTGTTTTTTGGGTTTTTTTTGTTTGGTTGGTTTTTTGTTTTTTGTTCTGGGAAATGTTTAGGGTGTTTTTTCTCAGAAAGGTAATCACAAGCTGGCAGATCAAGCATTGCATCTTAGCAAGATGCAATCAGCAAGACCAGTGGTGAATAACGTGCAAATATATTCCTGAAATTAGCTTGCATAGTAATCTACAAGTGGATGGCTTCAAATAACATTGGCATTGTAAGATTTCTGGACTGCTGCATAAAAAATTCACAATAGGAAAAAATGTGTCAAATAATATATTCATAGTGGTTTCAGTGACTTGTTATATATAATGATCTTATTTCTCTGACCTAAATAGCACCTCTGATGACATCAGAAAAGATCTCCCAGCAGAAAACTGAACCCAGACTTCAATCATGTCTTTGGTAAGTTTGTATTTCTAGGTATTGAACTGAAATATACCAAATAAGAGAAAGGACAATACTATCTGAATTTTGAGGCAGTGGTCTCTAAATCCTTCTCTTCATAACTGTTTATTCCTGCAGGTATTTAAAATACCACAGGTGATTCTTGGAGGAGTAAGAACCTGAATTCAGGTGTCTGCATTCATGTCTGCATTAAGGGTCCAGACAGTTGTGCTCCAGATATGTTCAGAAACATTAAGTTAAGCAAGTAGACAAGCAAGACACTTTTTTCATATATGTAATCAGGGAAAGTGGTCAGGGTGCTCCTAGTTTCATGCCAGACTAATAATAATACCAGAGTGTCAAACTCCATAGACCAATTATATATTGAAGTTTTGCCAAAGAATGTCCAAGAAAATAGTGTCCTGGATGGCTAATGAGATGAGCGTGACTTCCTTCTGGACTGAGTGAAAACAAAACACATGGTAGGATTTGGAAGATCCTGATAATTTTCTTCTTCCCCCACTTGGGGTTCTGAAAACCTGAGGTCCTGGTACTAGGAGTATGAGATAGGTTCATAGAAGAAGCTACATTTAGGCTATATGCAGTTTAATATGAGCAGTTTGGCTATAGCCAGCACAGAGTTTATAGCATCAGGAAAGTCTTAGAAAGCAGCACAGGCATTTTCAAGACCGTCTTCATTCTAAAAGGTTTTACACAGCCCCTATATCTCAGAAAGATACTCCCTAAGTGAAAACTATATTAGACACAAACAGAATGTTTGCCTTGCTGCCCCTCTTGCTTCAATGAAGTTGGAGGGTAGAATATGTTTCTTAGTAATTAGGATACATAGTATTAAAAGGATAGGTCTGGGACTCTGGTTTCTTGAGTTGATACTTCATACTACACACTGAATTGAAACCACATTACAGACTTGCCTACAAATAGACGTGCATGGCCAGACCCTGAACAAGGAAGAACTGGCCAGAGATATGAAAGTCAGCATGACCTGGGGCTACAGCTAAGATGATATAACAGAGCTCAGGACTATAAAGAAGATAGCAAAGCAAAAGTAGGACCACAGTCCTGGATCTCAGGAACGCAAACTTCAACATTTTCTGCCTGGAAAAAATCACAGGATGCACCCTCGAGGACAACCTCCTCAAGCTCCCAGCGATTAGAGAATCAAGAAAATGAGGCCCTCTTGTCAGCCATTCAGGCAAAGGCAAGGGCCATCTTCAGGCCATTACAGGCAATTTATAAAAGGCCATGAAGAGTGTGCATGACCCAGAGCATGGTGAACAGCGGTGTGGCACGTATATGGGGGCATGGCATGGCAGGTTGCAAGGCAGTTCAGGCAGGAGGGCAAGCAGGCAGGGTTGCAACCACACTTCTGGTGGTAGATGGTGTTGTGTCTTTTTTTTTTTTTTTAATCCCTAGCAATGGTTTTCAAACAATCAGAAGCCATTGCTAGTAAAAGTGTACTAACACAAACAAAATGCTCCATGAAGCACAAAGCTATCCAAGCCACTGGCTGCATAAAATTTCTGAGCCTGGTGGTAGTACCAGATGAAAAGACACCTGCACACAGTGCAAGCAGGTGAATGATCTGCTCTGTCTGGTGGTAGACTTTAAGGAAGAAGTAGAAAGACTAAAGAGTGTTAGGGAAAGTGAAAGAGAAATAATCTGGTGGAGTTACACCCCTTCATCCCTGAGAAAAGCCTGCCAGGATTCAAATAAGCCCCATGCCTCTTATCATCATGCAGTAGATGTGGGGGAATGGAAACACATCCCTACTCAGGGAGGTAATAAAATTCCTTCCTGACCCCCATCACCTCCCCAGGTATTGCTTCAAAATAGGTATGAGGCCCTGGATGCAGAGGTTCAGGCAGAAGATACCAAAGAAAATAATCTGCGTGGCGAGTCTCCCAGTTACGCTTCATCTGTCAGATGGATCAAAACCTTTTGTATTAAAAGAGTAGTCACAGTAGGTGACTCCCTTCTGAGGGGTGCAGAGAGCCCTGTATATCGCTGTATAACCGGCCCCATCCCACAGGGAAGTCTGCTGTCTGCTTGTGGCCCAGCTACAGGAAATCACCAGGAGACTCCCTGAGCTTATCCAGCCCTCTGATAATTACTCCACTGCTGATTGTTCAGGCTGGCTATGATGAGGTTGACTAGAAGGGCACTGCTGCAATTAAAAAGGACTTCAAGGATATGGGTCAATAGGTTGATGGGGCAGGAGCATAGGTGGTGATCTGCTCAGTCCCTTCAGTAGCAGGGATGAATGATGAAACTAGCAGGACCTACATGATAAATAAGCCAGGATCTGGCTTAAGGGCTCCTGCCATCAGTGGAAATTTGGGTTCTTTGATCGTGGGGCAGCTTTCATGGCACTCGGCCTGCCAGAGTCAGATAGGCTCCATCTATCTAACAAGGACAAAAGGATTCTAGCCCATGAGCTGGCAGGGCTGATTGAGAGGGTTTTAAACTAGGTTTGAAGGGGAGAAGGGGATGCAATCAGGCTCTCCAGGAACAAGCCCAAGGGTGGTAAGCCAGAGTCAGGTGAAATCAGCAGCCCAGCTGAAGTGGATGTACACTAATGCACAGAGCATGGATAAAAACACAGAAGCCAAGGTATGGCAAAAAAGCTATGATACAGCCACCATCACAGAGACATGGTGGGATAACTCACATGACTGGAGAGCTGAAATTGATGGCTACATCTTCAGAAGGGACAGGTGAAGTGGGAGAAGTAGGGGGGTGTGTTGGTTTGAAAGCAAAACCAGTGAAAGACTCTAAGTCAGAAACACAATTTAATAAGAGGAAAAGAAATAAAAGAAAGTAAAATAAAAGTAATAGTAAAAAAACCACTGACAGAGTCAGAATACAACCTGACACCCTGTTAGGGTGGTAGCGGCAGTCCAGATGAAATGATCTTGTTGAAGCAGTGATTCCTGTAGAAAGGTCTGGCAGCTCTTGTCTCCTCTGGGAGTCCAGTGGATAAAAAGCTGCCTGTGCTGTCCCAAACCCTGGATTTATCCAGGTGGGAATGCTTGGCTCCTCCCCCTGGGCAGAGCATCTCCCAATGGGCTGATCTCATTCTATGAGTCATGCAGTGGGTCCTTGATGGCCCATTAAACAGAGATAACTCCCGGAGGGAGTTATCTATGAGTCATGTGGCAAGGCATTGTTAGGCTCGTTAACAGAAGATAAGGAAAACACTGCTCCACCCTGGCTCCAACGGCTCCTGGGGATAGAATACAAACCTTGGGCACAATTTTACATTGTAACCTAGGACAGGGGGTGGCTCAGTATATTAGGGAGGTTCTCAACACTGTGGAACTTGAGATTAATGATGATAAGGTTGACTGCCTATGGGTGAGAATAGGTAGGAAGGCCAACAAGGCCAACATCCTGGTGGAAGTTGGTTATAGACCATCCAGCCAGGATGAAGAAATGGATGAATTATTCTATGAGCAGCTGGAGGATGTTTCAAGATCGCCAGCCCTGGGAGACTTCAACCTGTCAGGTATCGGCTGTGGGAGACTTCAACCTGTCAGGTATTGGCTGGGAACTCCACACAGCAGAGAAGAGGAGCAGAAGAGAGCAGTCCAGGAGCTTCCTAGACTATATGGAGGACAACTTTTTGACACAGCTGGTGAGAGAGCCTACCAGGGATGAGGTGCTGTTTGCAAACAGAGAAGAGCTGGTGGACGTGTGGTGGTTGGAGACCATCTGGGGTACAGTGACCATGAAACAATAGTGTCCCCAATATTCAGTGAAACTAGGAGGGGCATCAACAAAACTTTCACTCTGGACTTTCAGAAGGTGGACTTTAGCCTATTCAAGAGACAGATTTGGAGAGTACCTTGTGAAACAGTAGGTCTGGGAATCAAGGACACCTCACTGTCTCAGGCCCTGAGAAATGTAAACAAAAGTCACCTGGGGGAGAAAACTTGGAGTGAAATGACTTCACTACCTGAAGCTGTAGTTAGAAGATTAAACCCCAATATGCAAAGGGACCAAACTTATAAAAATGTGAAAACTCATGAACCATCCTCCCTTTTGGGTGTAGTTCCTGAGGGGCTCTGTCTGCCTGAAGTGTACCTGAAGACCCTTCAATAAATATAACTGGGTTTTATTCTCCTAATTTTGTCTGGTCTCTGTTTTTAGTTAAACCTGAATAAGGCATGAGTTTCTGGCAACTCAGAAGGTATAAAGAGGCTTCTGGTAAATCCCCTGGACTGAGAAAGGCCCAGCTGCTTCCCTCCCTCCACTGCCGGCACTTCGGGGGGGCAGTGGCCACAGTCCAGGCAGTGTCAGAGCCCAAGGATCTTCCACATCCAACACAGAGGCATGTGAGTAAGTGAGTGAAAAGCAGTGTTTTGTTGTTAACACCTAGGTTTAGTGTTAAGAGATCTCTTAGTTTTATTTGATGTGTGGAAGGATCTGAGAGGGTCCAAGGAGGCTTTTCATTTGTTTGTTGTTACCCTTGTTTGCTCATAAAGTAGGGATGGAATGCCCCCTGAAAGAGTGGAGTTTTAGCACTGCAGTGGCAAGTTTTGGTCTGGAGCCAGTGGTAGCACAGTGAGTTAGGCCCCACACTGCTGGTTCAGAAGGTGTGAGTTTGAGTCCTGTGTGGTTCTTGTTCTCTCTCTCCCTGATATTCGTGTTTGTCTTTAGGTTGCTTCACTTTATTTCTGTGGGTTTTTTCCTGTTTAGTGGACAATGGGGTGTGACTTCTCATGTGAAGATACAACATGAATACCGAGAGATTCTCCTTTAGGCTTAATATTGAAAAATTGGCAAAGAACAACAGGCAAAAATTCATTGCTTTCAAAACCTGAATTGATCAGACTCTCAGAACTAATGTGGCCAACCTATAAATTAGACAACAATGAGGCATGGCCTGAATTTGGCAGTTGAAATGAGGAATTAATATCAAACTTAATTTCTCGCATACACCAAGACTGGTTTTGCGGAGAATTTGAGTATGCTAGTATACTTTTATCAGGTAAGAAAAGGATACTAGGACCTATAAAGAACATCATGTGATGCTTTTAAGAAAGAAGGGGAAAAAGAGATGAAAAGAAAGAGACTGCTCTCAGCCCACCATGTGTGAGGGCAGAGTGGACACGGAAATGGATTCAGTGCCTTTTTGCCTCAGTCTTTACCAGTAAAATTGGGCATAAGGAATGCAGGACTCAGACACCAGACAGAAAGTCTGGAACAAGGAAGACTTGTTCTCAGTGCAGTAGCACCAGGCTAGGGAGCACTTAAATGACATACAGCAGCCCTTGGTCTCTGGCACCTGGCATCACAAGTGCTGAGGAAGCTGGCTGATGTCATTGTGATGCCACTGTTGATTATCTTTGGACATCATAGCAACTGGGAGAGGTTGCAGAAGACTGGAAGAAAGGAAGGGACATTCCTATATTCAAGGCCAAAGGAGTATCCAGAGAATACAGTTCAATGTGTTTATCTCAATTCCATCTGGAAAAAATTTCTAAAACCCATGAAAGAAAAGCAGGAGATTGGAATTAGCCAGCACGCATTTACGAAAGGGAAATAATGCTTACAGAACCTTATAGCTTACTACAATGAGGTGAAGTTTCTTAAGCAACTCCAGCTTCTCCAGAAGTGCTGTGGGAGACAATACCAAAGCCTGTATTGAAGTCCAGGTAGAAACATTCCCCTCAGCTTTTCACTCATCCACTAGGAGGATCACCTGTTCATAAAAAGAGATCATGTTAGTCAACATTGTTTAACATCTTCCTTGATAACCCACATGATGGAAGAGAGTGTACCTTCAGGAAGTCTTAAAGCGGCGTAGAACTGGGAAAAGCTGCTCATACACAGCATGATTGTGCTGCCATTCAAAGCATTCATAACAGGCTGGAGAGTAGGAAATAGAAGGATGTTAAGTTTAACAAATGGAAGAGTAAATCCTGCTTTGGCAATAAATAACCCCAGTCCCTCATTCAGCTGAGAGGCCACCTTGCTGAAGAGGAGTTTTGCAGAGAAGGACCCTGGGTCCTGGTAGACACCTTGTTAATCATGAAGCAATGGTGCACCCTTACAACAAAAAAGGAGAATACTGTCCTAAGGTGCATTAGAAAGGGCATTGCCAGCCCTTTCAACAGAAGTGATGCTTTCTTTCTGATCAGTACTGGTGAGATCATGTTTAGAATACTGTGTCTAGTGTTGGCTCCAAAGTTCAAGCAAGACACACACTTCACAAGGCCTATCCACCTCAGGGTCACAAAGATGATGAAATGATTGGAGCATTTGTCATATGTGAAGACTGCTGTGAGTGTTTAGCCTGTGGAAAAGTCTCAAGGAGCATCCTATTATTGTGTATAACTATCTGGCAGGAGAGAATGAAGAAAGCAGAACTAAACTTTTTTCAGTGGTGCCCAGAGAACAAAAAGCAATGAGCACAAATTTAAAAATAGTAAATTCAGTATAAACACAAGGAAACCTTTCTTTTTTTCAGAGAGATCATCTCCATCTTTGGTGACACAGAAAATCTGACTGGACACAGTCCTGGATAAAACACTGTAGGTGACCTTGCACATAGGATAGAATGGATGATCTTAATATCCCTTCCAACTTGAATGATTCTGTGATTCTGCTTTTCTATGAACCCAAAATGTTAGTGTTAATAATTTTGGAGGAAATGATCACCTCATCATGCTGTTCTAAATCAGATAACTGTCCAAATTAACAATTCCTGCTGGTTGAACAAGCCCAATCACTGCTACCTGACTGGTACAAATTTCAGCGAAATTTAGAGAAAGGAAATGTAATGGAAGCATCCATCAATACTTATTTACTTTTATGGATACATTGTTCCTTCCACATATATAATGAAGTGCACACATAAAGCTTTGTTACAGTTCTGACCCTACCCTAATATGTTGGATTAACTTTTAGTTTTTTAATTATCTTTCTCTGCCCCAGCCCCTCAAGAAAGATAGTAGCTGTAGAAATTTATCTTCTCCATGGCTGTAACTATAGCAACACAAACAGTTAATTTGCTGTCTCAAATAATGTGCACAACTGTCTGACTAACAATTCAGTGAGGACATTGATAAATGATCTCAGTATTCAGGCAGACATTTAAAATGCAGATATTTGTCTGAATTTTAATATGACCAATGGATATTCAAATGATAAAATGTGTGATTCTTAAATGAAATGAAAGAAAACTTTTCCCTGAGGATACTTCTCATTAAAGGTTTCAAAATAGAGATTAATATATTTAGTGGGATAGATTCTCTTCTAGAGATAAAGATATTTTTTTCATATGTTAGAACTTTCTTTTCCTAGACATTGTTTTTTCTTTATTAGCTAATCAGCAAGGGAAGAAAAGCAAAAAAGGTCCTCTCCCTCTCTGTTCTCATCTTCCTCTGCCCCATCCCTCCCCCAAGATAACTGAGTATTCAAGGAAAGAAAAGCAGCTTTTGAAAAACTCAGCAGAACTTAATTACATGGGAAAAGGCAGCGTGTGGTCCACTGTCATTATCATTAATCTGATACGAAAGCAAGAGAAGTCAGCCTCTTTGCATGTTAAATATTTACCTTCCTGATGAGAATTAGCATGTGACTCTCCCAGAGGAACTGTATGTCAGGTAGAAGCTGAGTACATTTTTACAACGAGGTTTGTTACACACAAAAATAGGTATACCAAAGAAACTGCAGAATGTCCATTGCTAGAAATACGAGACAAGGCTATGAGCAGTCTAAGGGAACTTTGAGGTTGTCTCTGTCTTGAGTGGGATTTGTACCAGATGCTCTCAAGAAATCTCTTTCAATCCAAATTAGGTTCTGAGTCCATTGCTTCACTTCACATAAGTCTTATGAATTAGTTCATAAATTAATAAGCCTTCAGCCTCTGTTCATGCTGGATTCTTACTAGAGAAATGAAGGTGAAAGACCCTTTTTTCATAACTGATCCATCTCCAGAATTTCCAAGACCCTGAGGTCAGTATTTACTTTTAAAATAGCATTGCACTTCAAAAACAGATTACCTCATTTATAATGCTTCCTAGTCTTCTGACCATTCATTTATTGCAGGGAATGCAGAACACTGTCAACATTTCACATGTGTAGCTACCTTTCAGCTTTGGTCTTGATTGCATGTGAAAGGTCAAAAGTATAATTATCTGTGCACCGATCTTCTCCACCAACGGAGCCAGATGTCAGTTCCTTTTTCCTGACTTCTTACCTGGCTTTTCACCTGGTTTTCTGGACGGTCATGTGAGATGGATATTCGTGCTTAATTTCTTTCCTCTTGTATCACTTGCATAACAGTATATTCCGTTCAAGTGGAATTTAAACAGTGACTTCCAAAGTTGGCAAACAAGATGTTCATAAGGAAAAGGGCTGTTTTCAAAGAAATTTATACTAGGTGCCCAAGAACTGTACTGATGCTTAACAAATAATGAAACAACCATTCCAAGGGGAAAAAACCTGTAGCGCATTCAAAAATCATGTATTATTTGCCCTCGGGCCCCAAGAAACAAGAGCTCTTAGTTTGTTATTCTAAAAGTCTGTAGTGACTTAAATGTTTGCAAAGTTAAAATTGACCAAAAAACCCCCAAAAAGCAAATAAATAAAAGAATAAATACACAAAAGAAACCTGAACCAACTATTTTCATACTATTTACTGGAAGACCAATGAGGTTCACAAATCCTAAATATGTTCTATGTTAAGTAAAAGAGCATCATGAAAGAACTGGTCCTAAATATTGAAACAAATCAGCTGCCAGCTCCAGAAGGTATTCCTGAGAAGGTAATCTCAGCATGATCACAATTAGAAAAAAATCAACCTCTCACAATCACAACTTTACACTTTTGACAATAATTCTTCAGCAACGGTTTCCATCTCAATTTACTTTAGTCTTTGGAGCAAGTCAGAGTTTCCTGTTTCAGTTTTGTTCCTTGCCATAACTGAAAGCTCAGAGGAGCATCTGAAAAGAGAACTATACCCTGGTTTGTAAGTAGAAAAAAAATGCATTCTAAAAATTAAAGAGTTGGTAATTTCAATGAGACTAAATGTTGCCAAGAAGGATGAAGACATATAGACTCTTCTTCAAGAATTATTAACAAGAAGCCCTTTTTGAGGGACATCTATTCAGACAAACATTGTAAATTTCTTGAGCACCAGGAAAAGAAATATACGTCCCTCATCTCCTGGACAGCAGCTCACTTACTGAGTTACAATTGTGGTCCTGATGTACTTGTGCCCTTGCCCTTCTTTTTGCCCTTGTTCTTGCCTCAGTGGTTTCTGCAGATATCTGTATTTTTGAATGTGTATATTTCCTAAATGTACCTGCATTTTTGCTGTTCAAGAATGTAACTAAGGCTTAAAGGGTCCTGTTGAGCAATCTCTAGCCTGCTACTTTTTTCCCAATAACTTTAAAAAGCAAAGGAAATAAACATGCAGATTTCAAAAATGGTAAGTGTATCCACCACATCAGAAATTTTAACTTAGGTAAACTAAGAAAAAGAGGACCTACATAAAGAGCAGGTACATCAAGCAGTGGCAACTGATGAAGTGCTTTTTAGGATGATTGTGTAAAACAGGAACTGAGTAAAAATGAAGTCAGATTATAGAAAAGGGTGCCTTTTCCATCACCCAATACTACCACTGAAGAAAATAATTTCATACTGAAGAGGCATTGTAAGATCCTATTTCCCTTTCTAACAGCTTTTTTGTTGCCACCCCTTAATTTTCTATTTTTTTCTTGCTGTTACTATGGAGGGGAGGAATCTCACCACTAACCAGAGGTCAGAAAGCCAAGAGGACTTTCATTTAATCTTGGAGTTCTCTGTGCCTCAGAGAAATACTTTACCTGATGGTAAAACTAGAATAGGTTATCAGTACAGAAAACCTGCTATAGGAAAGACACAAGTGAATTGTTTGTAGGGAGCATATTCTCCTTACTTCTACAGGCAGAAATACAGGTTTGGCTTAGAGGTCATAGATGCTTCTATAGAATGAGAAGAGAAAGTCTGCTTTTATAGAACAAGAAGAGAAACACTGCACACTGAAGGGGAAAAATAAAAGCTAACTTTTTATTTTTATATTTTTAGGTAAAAGTAAAGAAATAAAGTCCTGGAAAATGAATTGGCAAAGTCCAAAATAGATTGATGACACAATCTACTTGCCTTTCTGACAGGCCAGTAAAAAACTGTTTAGCAGAACTAAGTTGACCTCTGTCAGGAGCAATGGTGACATCTAAAGGGGATGTATAGGCTTCAGGACTAGCTCTTAGAGAAAGAAGTGTGTCCAAGGCACTGTAAGCACCTAATACCTCAGCAGGAGAAAGTGGTACATACACAAACAACTCCTGATCTGCCAGCAGGTTTGCTGAGATGTAATAGGCAGATACACTGCTGTGTATTTCCCTGTCCTTTCACTGCCACCTAACTTTCTGCAGGGCAGATGACAACCTTCTGTATGAATGTGCACATAAGCCTTTCTGTCATCTGTGCCCTGAGGAGAAGGCTCCTGTTCTCTGAATATACCAGAGCTGATAGAGCCTGAGCTCCCATTGGGCAGGTACTGATGCTTAGTAGTGGTAAAGCAAGAATCCAAAGGGTCTTGAGAAATGAGAAGACATTTATAGGGCAAAAGTGCAACTTGGAATGAAGAGACTTGGAAGTATGTAGTTATATGCATGTGTGTAGGTGGGATGGGGGTGAGAATGCAGGAAGCTGGATTTTCCCCTTTTTCCTATCATTATATTCTAAATAGATGATAAACAAAAATACCAGGCAAAAGAAAAAGAGTTTTGAAAGGGAGAGTAAATGCACCATAAATTAAGAATTTTCTCCCTCTTCATCTAGACTTTTCTGCTTTGTGCACTGTGTAGTAACAGTGATGACATAGTGGAAAAAGAGGGATATTTTTCTTCATTTGCATGGCCCTGTTGTCTTTTTGTAATTTGTAGAAGTTATGAGAGAATGCATACAGCTGCAATGAGGCAGGAGAGGGTTAAAGGCTTGCAAAGTATGCGTAAGATTGTATTTACAACCCTTAATTTCCCATTAAGGGAAGAGAGGACAGTAGACTTCTTTCAAAGTGGAAAATTTAGACTGACTGCAGAAGCCTTCATTCTCACATCTCTTTCTTCTGAAGAAGTTCAGGGCATTATAAGTTCCTTTTCTTCTGCTAGAAGAGCAAAAGTCTCTGGTCCTGATGGTGGCAGGGAGCTGATTACCAAGTTAAGTGAGAATAATTTGGTGTAAGGGCTATCATGCAAAAATCTTTTGTCTTAGAAAGTGAGTCTAGGGAGAATGAATAGATACTAATGGTTGGGAATGCCCAGTAAATGTAGTGAATCAAACACTTCCTGTCTCAGGAATGTATAAGTGGTGCCTGACCAGAATTGGAGAGTTTTAAATTGCTTTTCTACTCGTAAAACCTATAGCTATTGTTAAATTTTTGGAACTTTCACAGTTATTGACAATTTTGGGTGTAGAAAGTACTTCTCCAGACTATTACATGAAAAAGAAGGCAGAAAACTTTTTAAATTAAACAAAAATTATTTTTTAACTTTATTAGTACAGTGACAGTTCCAGCTCCATGGTGTTTCCTTCCAAGGTACTTCCCCCAAGAAGCTTCAGGATGAAATGAAATCTTAGTTGGATTCAAGGAAGTGAAATACTTTAATAAGCTGTCAGAACTATTTTTAAGTACTGTTTTATGCCTATATTTCCAAGATCTCATGAATTAGGTCATGTCAACAGTTGATTTCCACCTGGTCTGGTTAGAGGTTGTGCCAAGTCAGATACCTGCTGCTTGATCAGGAAATTGGACAATTAAGGATACCGGTATCTGTTAAGGACTTATTTGCAAATTCAGCTGACCCCTGTAGCCAAGTGGACTCTTCTTTTACTGTCCAACAAGATTTCAGCATCTGTTATAAATGGGTTTTGGTTTCTCGGAGAGAGTAACTTAAACATGTATAACTTTACTGCAGTTTATGTCTCATCCTTGGCTGGTTTTGTGCTTAAAACTAGGTGAATCAGATATCTAAAATATGACCAGGAAAATAAGAGTTATGGACCATATCCTTAGTTCAAATGACAAAGTCTCGTACTTAGTGAGGAAAATCCCAGGCATTTGGGGTATGGGCTAGGGGCTGGTAGGCTGGAAAAGAGCTTTGCTGAGAAGGCCTTGGGGTTCCTGGTGGACACCAAGTTGAACAGGAACCAGAAATGCGCCCTTGTCACAAGAAATGCTAATAGTATCATGAGAAGCATTAGGCAAATGCCTGCCATCAAGTCAAGGGAGGGATCCTTATGCTCTGGAGTGCTCTGTCCCCTTCTGGGCTCCCCTGTACAGGTGACACATGGACACACTGAGAGCCCAGCAAGGGGCCACACAGATGATGATGCACAGAAGCATCTCTTCTATGAGGAAAAGCTGAGAGAACTGGGACTGCTCAGGGGAGTCTGACTACTGTATATACACTCTTGAAGGGAGGGTGGCAAAGGTGATGGAGTCAGGCTCTTCTCAGTGGTTCCAAGGGCCAGGATCAGCGGCCAAGGGGGAAAAATTAATCAGGTAATTCTGTCTGAATGCCAGATAATACTTTCTCATGGTAAGATTGCCTGAGCCCTGGCACAGGTTGCCGAGAGAGGTGGTGGAATTGTGATCATTGAAGATATTCAAAAGTCTGTGGATGTCTCTAGGTGAATCTGCATGACCAGTTCCACTGGACCAGCCATGAGGTTTCATCAGATGACCTCCATAGATCCTTTTCAACATCAGCCACTCTGATTCTGTGATACCGTCTCTGGGAATATGTACAGAATTACCCAGTACAGCAGTTACAGCAATACAAGTTTGGTCCAAGACATCTTGAGGACACAGCATTGTCCCCAAATATAAAAAAGTCTTGTGAGTGTGTTGTTGTCTCACTGTTGCTGCTCCAAGGACTAGCTTAAGATTTATTATTTATTGTTGTACCTTACACCTTTACCTTACCTCTAGATATTAGAATTATGCATAGTTTTATATACCTCAATATTTCAAATAAATATACTGATAGGGGGGCAGAAATAAACCTCCACAACTAATAATAGTTAGAGTGGTATTTATTTTGATTGGCACTGAGATGAGTGGGGAATAACCTCGCCAAAGACACACATGCCCACTCGAAGGTCTTTCCCCTTATTATTCCCCAGGGTCTTACATTGCACAATTCACCTCATACATATTCATTCCCTGGCCTTGCCCATCCTTGCCTCATATGGTAATTAATTCCATGCCCATCTGGGCTTGCTCAGTTTGCTGCAGTGGTCTCCGGGGTTCTCGGAGGACAAAAGAAAAGGAGTCTTCTTCAATGAACTCTTCACCTTTGTCTCTTCTGTGCGGCTTCTGGCCCTTTTGACATCTTTTCAAGTGGATACTCAGTTTATGCTGTCTAAGGGTCTGTGTTCTCCCTCTTTATCTGCATTTTTAGCCTTGTTGTCCTGGGGTGCTTACATTTTTCTTTTATTATCACTGAGGAGCCCCAGATGCTCTAAAACATACTAAAGGTTAACAGACACAGTGATCGGTATCCACTAAATGCCTTCTAAAATGCAATTTAATATATATTCTAAAGCACTATTTGAAATACATTCTAACATACAGAGGCCCACTATAAAGGATCCTCTAAAATTCTAAAATCTCTGTCTCATATACAGGAAAGTAGCTCATATGACTACTTACTATGTGGTGGTAAATTCATGCTCTCATCCTATCAGTGGAGAAGCATAGCATTTGGGGAAAGGCAATTCTTTGGTTTTCTGGTTATTCTGAACTTTTTTAGCAGAAATGAATTTTCAATAAATGTGTTTAAATGCTACCTCATGGAAGAAAATTAAGAGGTTCTTCCTAAAACAAATTCTAATTTTGTGTGACTGTCAGCTCCAAGATATCATCCTTTACTTGAATGGTAAAAGTTGCTTTATCACCTAAAGCTGTATTTCTGAAAACTCTCTGGAATTGCTTTAAGAGTGACAACCATATATGTTGCTATGCTATTAGAGATAGAGTACATATGGTTATATTCAGACAGATCCACATTCTCTAAAAGAGAATATAGAAATATTTTTAGTGAAATCACTGAATAATTTCTACACAATGCCTGGGAACAAACATCGTGCATGAACAGAGACACAACCAAAGAGTATCAATTTCCATGCTTAAACTGATATTTGTAATGTCTCTATTGGATATAGCAGGGGAAGTAAAATTTAAGAAAGAAGTTAAAAGAAGATGACACTGATGTGTCCCGTCCTAACTCTAATTATTTAATTTTTTCATTGTTTAAAATACACTTTGCATTTATGCAATGAAATAAATCACGTGTCCTACAGGTGTAGTATTTTACAGTGCATCTGATGAGACGCAAATGCAAAAGCATCTGATGAGCCGAAGGGAAGGCTATTAGAGTCCATGTTGAGTAACTATATGCATACAAATTTGAGTTCATATATGAGGAAGAGGGATGATAGCCATGAAGGTCTGAGGCCTTTTTTGCTATCTCACTTGTACACAGTGTTGATGCTAGTAACTTGCACTTACCACTATCCTTTCTTACTCAGTTGGGAACTCTCCAGGACTTCAGTGAGGGTCCACCTCCATGACATCCATTTCTACCCATTGCATCTGATAGACTAACTAATTAAATTGAATTGTTTTGTTTTGAGACACCTTCTCATCCTGTCTGCAGTAATTACTTTATCCCTGAGGCTGGAAGGTGCAGGCACTACATAGCAGAGCTCAGGTGTATTTAATGAGTTGACAGTAGTCAAAATATTGAGGATGTTATTTTGCAGCTGATGTCTCTGGAAAGCTCTTGCAGGTACTAAGTATCATTTAGTGCACTTAGAAGTGCAGACTAGGATGCAATTCCGGATGTCAGGAACTGAACAATATTTGTTTTTCAAAATGTTCTTTGAGATAATAATAATTATGTGCTATCATTTTGATCAAGAGATTACTGAAAACCTGAGAACTTGCAGTTAATGAGGAGGGGAAAGGGAAAGGGGAAGGGAGGAAGGGAAGAAGGAAGGAGGGAAGGAGGGAAGGAGGGAAGGAGGGAGGGAAGGAGGGAAGGAGGGAGGGAAGGAGGGAGGGAAGGAGGGAGGGAGGGAAGGAGGGAAGGAGGGAAGGAGGGAAGGAGGGAAGGAAGGAGGGAAGGAGGGAAGGAGGGAGGGAAGGAGGGAAGGAGGGAAGGAGGGAAGGAGGGAAGGAGGGAGGGAGGGAGGGAGGGAGGGAGGGAGGGAGGGAGGAAGGAAGGAAGGAGGGAAGGAGGGAAGGAGGGAAGGAGGGAAGGAGGGAAGGAGGGAAGGAAGGAAGGAAGGAAGGAAGGAAGGAAGGAAGGAAGGAAGGAAGGAAGGAAGGAAGGAAGGAAGGAAGGAAGGAAGGAAGGAAGGAAGGAAGGAAGGAAGGAAGGAAGGAAGGAAGGAAGGAAGGAAGGAAGGAAGGAAGGAAGGAAGGAAGGAAGGAAGGAAAGAAAAACTATATGCAGATAAGCTTCAGATAATCTGTTATCACAATCCATCTGGTTAGTCAGCTATTTTGGTGCACTGGTTGCCATTTAGGAAAACTGCACTAACTTCTATGTAACCCATAAGATGCACTGGGGTGTGGAATCAGCTCATATGCAACAGTACTGCCACACATTTGAGGCATACTTTCAAGTAGAGGCTCTAACTCATATCCAGATACATGCCTTCAAATCTTAGTGGTAAATGTACATATTATTGCTACCTTCACAGTGAGGATCTGTTTAGACATTTTACTGAACTTGGGCCTTGTATCCCCTTTTCTGTACTCCTCTTTCCTACCTATCTACCTAACTACCTATCAGATTTACCTTAAACAAGCAGCTAGGGTCTTGGCAAAGGGATAGTGAAGGAGTTGTGGTAGGCAGAATGTTTTGCTGCTGAGAGATCCTGTGAAATGGTAAGTCATTTTAGGCTTGCATGACTTTACTTCTGTGCAAAATAACTAACTGTTGGATACCACTGACAAATAGATCTAATGCTGTTGGCTGACAGTGGTGCACTGTCTCCTTTTCTTCATCCTTCAATAATGTGATTGATTGATTGATTTTTAGTGGAGACTCACTAGGATTCATTCCTCTTTTAGATGGTTCTAAGATGTGAGGGCACGTTTAAAAATATCAGTATAATTCTACAGTGTTATCCAGACATGAGGACAGTGTAATTAAATGTAATTTTCTTTTTCTTTTAGACAATGGCCAAGCTAACTTTTGCTGTTATGTAGTAGTAGAATTTACTACCTAATGACCATGACCTACATCAAGCTTAAAGTATGAAATCAAATAATGCATGTCTTTCTCTGTCATATTTTTTAGGGTTGAGGTTTTCACACCTTCTCAGTTTTAGATTTAATTGCTTAGCAAACTATAATATATCTAAAATCTATCTATTTTTTAATCAGACTGGTTTATTAATAATATATTGGCTAAAAATATTGTAGGAGCAAGTGAATGGAAAGTAAATATTTTCATTGTGGTGCATTTCCTTTACCAAATAAATTCTGTGTTATTAGAGTCTTGGAAACATAAACTTATAAAATATAAGTAGACTGACAGAGTTAGGGAGTTTTCCAATACTCATATTTTCCCAAAGATACAATTCTAAATAGCTTGTAGTGGTAAAAACCCATATGAAAAAATGACTTGTGTATAATAATATTCAAGGTTTATGTAGAAGGCAATAACTATAACACTACTGTTATAAATACTCTACTGCTAATCAAAAAAGAGAAAAACAGTTGAAATTATTTTCTATAATGAGCATTATTAATGCAAATTAATTCAGAATAGTGTGCTAAATATGGTAAATATACAGAAAGGCAAAAAAAGTATATCCTGTCCACACGTGATAATATCCAGTTTACTAAGGTATATCAGCAGTCTTTACTGGTAAGATGAAATAGATACTGACAACTAAGCAACTCACCTACACATACTGAATTTATATACCCAAAATAATCCAAGATCTGTAGCAGATCCCAGTCCACAGTACTGATCTTCCTGAATCCTATACTTTGACATTCTTACTAATCATACCTGAATTGAAGTACAAGACAAATGATTAGCCAAAAAAATATTTATTCTTCAATGGCTTTGGAAAAGATTATAATTAAGTAGGTTAGATTTTCATGGTCATAAGTAAAGCTTTTCATTCAACAGTAAAAAGAAATTAAATCTAAGGTTACATATTTCTAACATCCTTCATATTTATGTGAGAATGTTCTTTGATTATATACATTTATTTTTAAAGAACCTCTTTTAAAGACATTTGAAGCTCATATGTTGAAGGAAAGAATTACTAAAATATGATGGGAAACAGATATATGACTAAAGTGTAATTCAATTTTATTAAGAAAAAAAAAGAATCCTGAAGATCTCTCTATATTCTCAATTCAAGAATAAATAGACACTGGAAATTTACCATAGATATGACATATTTTGGCTCAATAAATCATGTGCTGCAATGCCACTTAAAACAAAATAATGAGTGGATTAAGGACTTGATAAGAACTAGAGATTCATATGTTCAGAACATGTTATGTTCTTAGAGGAAATATCATCTGTATAGAAGCTTACCAGGGAAGTTCCTCAGTGATGGGTAGACTAAATCTAGATAATATTTTAATGCATTTCAAAGAAAAAAAATACGCAAATGTTTGTGAAAATTTCTGATGGCAAAAATCTTTAGGCTGTAATACTCCAGAATACAGTTAGATATCATGTATAAGGAATAGATGACCTCAAGCATAAGGGAAAAAATGAAAGAGAAATCTCAGTGCTATAAAATGCAAGCTCACAAATTTATGGATTAGTGATATTCCTTTAAGTTCAGGATCACTGGCGAGCAGTTGCAGAAGAGGAGAAAAAACCCTTGTACTTTTTAAAACTATGTCTCCATGATGCTGCAAGAATAAAGAAGAAATACTGGGGCATATTTACACCAGAGACTTCCAGAGGAAGAGAAGAGCTAGCATCAAAGTAAATATATGTATCAAATTTTTGTTAAAGTCAAACTGTAACAGGTTCAGAGAAGGATCAGCTGAGGATTGGACAAAATACTTTTTTACTTATGATATTAATGGATTCCTTTGGGTTAGGTTAGGAAAAAAAAACCTTTAGAGAGAATATAATTATTGGTGTCAATAAAAGTAGAGGGATCAGCTCAGATAGGTTTTACATTTTCCTATTCCTCCTATTGTCACATACATTAAAGTGAAATTAATTGTAAGAACACCACATAATTGTCTTATTATTTAAAAGATTAGGAAATTTGTCCTTTTTTAAAATAAAAATGCAAGAAGTTATGTCATTCAGTTCAAAGTCAGAAAATATTAAGACTTTCAAAATTATAACAGCTGAAATGTAGATCAGCAAATGCACACCACAGAGTAAACTTGTGTGAAGTTTATTTTTCGTTCTTCCTTGCTGCAGCTGAGTCTTGGGCCAACATATCATTTTAGCTTGTTCTGGAAGTGTATCTGCCACCTTCTGATCACAGACTCTATGTCCCTCACCTTCACAAATATAAATTCAACTGGAATTCATTGGTTTCCATCTGAGATTCTGAATCCTGGGACCAGATAGAGTATTTATCTTATTGTTTATAATGAATGTGCTTGTTAACCTAGACTTACAAAGAAAGATCTGTTCTGATCTTCCAACCATATAACTGTTTAAGTTAGTTTTGAAATTGCAGTCATAATATATCTGATAATAACTTCAAAGCAGACATTCAGAGAAGAAAGGATCTCTATTTTATAGTTTATCACTTGTGCTGGTTTGAAAGCAAATCCAGTGAGAGACTCCAAGTCAGAAACACAATTTAATAAGAGGAAAAGAAGTAAAATAAAGTAAAATAAAAGCAATAGTACAAAAAAAACCACTGACAGAGTCAGAACACAACCTGACACCCTGTTAGGGTGGTAGTAGCTGTCTAGATGAAACAGCCTTTTTGAAGCAGTGATCCTGTAGAAAGGTCTGGTAGCTTTTGTCCTCTGGGACTCCAGTGGGTAAGGCTGCCTCTGCTGTCCCAAACCCTGGATTTATCCAGATGGGAATGCTTGGCTCCTCCCCCTGGGCAGAGCATCTCCCAATGGGCTGATCTCATTCTATGAGTCATGCAGTGGGTCCTTGATGGCCCATTAAACAGAGATAACTCCCGGAGGGAGTTATGTGTGAGTCACACGGCAAGGCATTGATGGGCCCATTAACAGAAGATAAGGGAAACACTGCCCCAGCTGGTTTCAACAGCTCATGAAGATGGGGATACTTTGGGCACAACTTACATTGTAACCTAGGACATCACCTTTCTTTTGTAGGTGCTTCTATCTTTAGGCTGATGTTCTGGAAACCAAACTTGTACTGTTTCAGTAAGACAGTGCTGCTCCAAGTATCTTTTAAACAAGTTGGTGTTTATTTAGTAAAATGTGCTGGATTATTTCTTGCTGTTATATACTGTCTGTAGCACATTAAGAAATGAAAATAAATCAAATTTATGAATACATGTCTTGTGTGTTTCTTACTCAGATGTGAGGGGACTGGAAAATCCTTTTTAATTCTTTAGTTTCCTAAATGAATTTATGTGCTCCTAAAAATTTCAAATCCATCCTCAAAAATTTAGACTTAGTTATTCACATTTATAGATTTTTTTTTTTCAAAAAAGATTCTCTAATGGTTTCAAGCTAGGTTCTGAAACTGAGCCAATTCTTTGACATCAGTGGAAAAACTTTCATTAAAATATATTGCATCATATAAAACACATAAAAAGTCCTAAGGTAATTAATGCTATTTGATTTAATAGGTGAAGTCTGGTAAATAAGATGTGAACAAACTTGTTTTAAAAATTTTTGCTTAGTAACTTTCATGGCTTTGATTTGTGATTTATATGATGCCTCTAATTATATACAGAATTTACAGATGAAATTAAAGAGATAAATATCAATGACAGAAATGTTAGTTTAAATGTTAGTTTAGGTCAAAAGTCTTGTTTTAGAAAAAGTTTGAAATTGCTTGAATTATTCTTCTCTCAAGATCAAAATAAAAAATAATTACGATGTTCCCTGAGTTCTCAGCCTCTATTTTCTACGTATGACTGAGCCATGAAATCTCAGAACAGATTTCCATATGTGTTCAGTTTCATACTGTGTTATGTACTTTATTCCATTTTACTTCTTAAGCACCTCATTCAGTAATTCTATACGGAAGGGTATGCAAGAAAGAAACATTTTGTTGGAAAGAAACAGTGATGTAACTTAGAAATATATTGTTCCCATACACACATGGTTATCTTCCTTCTGCCTCCACTTTCAGCCTTTTTAAAAAAAAGATATATGGTGGGGCTTAAGTCTGTGAATCACTTTTCTTACACTGGGTCATCTCAGTGGATATCTTTTTGACTTGACTAATTGATTAGGAAAAGTACTGCATTAATGCTAGTCTCAGTCAGTAATGTTTCTCTCCAGGGTTTAGAAAGATGTAAATTTTATTATGGACTGATGGCTTCAGCCCTTCAACTTAGTCTGGAAAGAGATTCCATCACCAAGAGCTATAAATAATCCACTGCAAAATGAAAGCAGTGTTGCCCTCAAGACTAATGGGGTTTTTACTATTTTTGAATAAGGTAATTAAAATCAAGGTTATTTGCAGTTCTGCCAGTGTACTTACAAATCTTGATCAACATCATAAATCAAGGAAGTTTCATTCAACTTTAAGTACTGCTTCTTAAACTTTAAAAAAGTTCTTCTCACAAGGTGTTGATATACTTGGCTATTGAGGGAAGGTATACAAATCTGTATGCAAATCTGTAAAGCAAGTACATTGCAGTGACAGCTTGTGTTTCTATGCATTTATTTCAGTTGAAAACCATTGCTTGGAATTGCAAGTCTACTGATTTGTCTAATTTACGTAAATACCATGAATATCCATTCTGTTCTCAACAGTCAAGTCCTAAGCAAGAATTGTCACATAATCTGTTATGAGCCGAGAATATTTCTCTTCCTTACTATTAAAAGACTATCTTCAACTATTGCTAGAGTCAAGTTTATGAAATTTGATGACTTAATTTCTCAGTAGGATGTGTCTTAATTCAGTAAAAATTAATCTGTTTAATGAGCTGGAATCTGATGGGCCAAACTCAGAATGAAATAATTTGACTCTTGAAAGATAAATAGAAGAAACATGATAGAGCTTTAACAAAAATACAAACAAACAGAAGTAGATGCATAGAAATTCCTCTTAAGAATTATACTAAGAAACTCTTCAGAAAGAGGTCATTAGGAGTGACAGACATTTCTCGGCCAAAAGACATCTTCCAGCTTTACTCTAGAGCATTCTACTCTAGCATTTTTCAGTCATTTTTGTAAACACTAATAATATTCTTATATGACATACATTATTATTATAAAATGTTTGTTGATTTGAAAAGGAATGCTTCCCCCCCTGCCCCAAAAAACCCCAAGCAAAAAATCAAAACAAAACAAGAAAAAAAACAACAAAAACCCCATGCATGGTAAACAGCATGAATAGCTGTGATTTCTTTTGTATATTTTTTAATGAAAAAAACACCCCACCTCTAAAATCTTGTCTGTCTGTTCCAGTTTAGGATATTCTATGATTATATGATTCTAAGCACAATGTTGTGTACCAGTAAAAATATCCTATAATAAAATTACTTATATATTCTCTTAAAATTCCTTTCTCTTTGCCAACAAGAGGAAAAAAAAAAAGGTAGACATTTTACATGTTAGGTTTCTGGCTCAGATTCTTTTATTTAGAAGAATATTTTTATTCATGTGAAAATTAGTGCATATATGTGCATTTAAACTTTCCTTCCTTGACTCTTCTTGTAAAAGAATGGCTCAGCTTTCAGCTTTTTATTTTCTTTCTCAGTTTGGCAGACAAAACTCTAATTCAATTACATGTATGGTCCTAATTAGCACAGACTAAGGCAGAAGTAAGAGTATGTGATATCTCAATGAAATCACAAAGTAAATGCAGATATGCTGGACTTGGTACTTTTAATTTGAATTTGCTGAATTGATAGCACACATATACTTTTTCTAAGACAGGTATATGCTATGTGGATATTATTAAAGAGGAGAGTGTTGCCATAGCAAAAAAAAAAAAGTTTAAAAACAAGGGAAAAACAACAACAAAAAAAAACCAAATGAAAAACCAAACAAAACCAAAAAAAGACATCCAAACAAACAAAATAAAAAATAAAAGAGAGAAGGAAAAGGGAAAATGCCATTTGTTTTAATAAGTCCTGTTCAGGGTCAGGCTGAACTTGTGTTCCAGCCATTAATATGGATCTTTTGTTCTTATAATGACTCTGCTACTCAATAAATAGGAATAATGACTCTGGAAGGGTCCCGTTTCACTTCACAACAGAGTATATGCCAGAATGCAGGCTTGCATAAACGAAGCTATGCAATATGGATGATTATTAATATTACCTCTGTTTCCTGTATATCTAATGTAATATCTATACTGAGAATTTATTTGAAAAGGAAAGGGTATCTATCAGCTACTGTGGAATCAAATATGCTAATGTTACAATTTAAGGATTAAGGTCACTGTTTACCTGCACAGTAAGTCTACTTCTTCAAACAGAACCATTATGTTTGCAGCAGTATTGCTACTCCAGCTACTAATTAACTAGAAGGCATCCTAGCTGACATTATTCTTTAACAGGGTAAATGACCTTATGTCCACCATGAGGGATTATGCTATTTGTACAAGTTTTTGTACCGAGTAGTTAAAAGTGTTGTTTTTAGCAGTGTTCACTGATCAGATATTTACTTAAGCAGCAGTTAACAAAGAAGGAACTTTGACCTCTGTTTCCAAAATTAAACCTGCATATTGTGAAAGACCCATGTATCATGAGTACACATAAGAGATGATTAATTTGATTTCCATAACGATTGAGTATATTGTACCTTTCAAATTTGGGTCAGGTGAGGTTTCATGTTTCACTTATTTCTAGAAGGAGGAAAAAATATATTCCCATGCATCTTACTTGAGGTGTCACTAAGGGAAAAAAAGCAGTTTGTGTAATGTGCCAATTGCTCTTTATCTCAGAACATTCAAAAAACAAAACTATATATTCAGGGTTTTTTCTGAAGAAGTTGGGACAAAAGTCCAGACATGCCATCTCTGCATCCCTGTCACCCATTTTGAATTAGGGTCGTCTCTGTATCCAAGTCACTCATTTTGGATTGCAACTTAAATCAAGAATAGGTAAAATAAAAACTGTTGATAGATGTCTTATTAATGCATCAATGATTTACTGACTCATTTCTAGCCAGTCTGGAAATCCTCCATGCTTTGTCTTCTTTCTAAAAATTCTTTGATTCTAGATTCTGTGATCCTAAAAGGAACAATAAGCAAAACTTCTCAAATGTATAGGACTTATTTTGCTAGACCCTTCAGATAATGAGGGAAGAAAATCCAACAAAAAACAAGGTGGTGACAAGAATTCTAAGTGCTAATCCTCGACATGCCTGTCATCAGCAGTTGGTGTACAGGAATGGGTGATGTTGGGTGAAGAGTGAGTTAACATGCCCCAATAAACTGATCTCTAAGTCTCTGTTAAACTTCAGAAATGACAAAAGATCTCCATTCAGTGACCAATTACCTAAGAATAGGGAAAGACAGCAACTACCCTCCTGGGAATGTTAAAAGTTTTGTCTTTGCAACCCTTTGTCAGAACAAATGCAGGTTTTCAGATAAAATATTGTTTTCAACAAACTTATGGAATGTCTTTTATACAATTTTCCACTCAAAAGGAAGCTGCTGGCAGATTGTTAAAAAATAAGCAGAATGTTACCCAGTCTTACTAATCTTATTAGTTACCAAGATATTCTTTACCTGTTAATGCTGAATATTGTCAAAGAATCACCTCTCCAGAGAGCTAAGAGCTCAGATAAAATTAGGTGACATGATGAATACTATTCATAATTTTTAATTCTCTTTAATAGTATATGTCTCTTCCAGAGCTGCTGGCATGCTGATAATTACATCATTCATCCTTCACTCAAATGTGTTTTAGACTGCAAAGAAACATGAGGGTGCTTAAGGAACATGTGTCCTCTGCAAAAGTCAGCTGCATACAGGTTTTCATACACTTACTTATATTTACTTTTATTGAGAAACTTGAGCATCATTTTTTTGCAATATTTGAAGTAGCACAGTAGAAGTGTGTCTTGCTTTAAAACAATTTGAAGGAGAACACTCTGCAATGCATTGCCTCCCTCTCTAGGTTCAACCAATTCCTTTCCACTAATAAGGAATGCATACAAGTAGATTTAAGTGGAAAAACCCAGTTTACTAAAAAGTGGGACAGCAACAGTCAAGAATCAGCAGATAATCACCAATAAAAAACTGCTAATTCACACAGAGTCCCTAGAACAAAGGGAGATCCAAAACACCAGGGGTGCCCCACCAACAAGGTGTTCTGCAGCTGAGCATATAGTTTGAAGGACAGAGGAAAGACAGCGTCGGTCTTCCCCCACTGCCTCACTCTGCTCATCTCCCCAACACCGGCTGGCATTCTCCGGATCCAGAGGTTAGAGCTCCCATAGGGACTTCACCTTTCTTGTGGCAAAAGACAGCAGAAGCAGTCAAGGCAAGGAGGTTGCACTGGGGTGACTTGTGGTATTCTCTCCTCAGCTGGGTGCCTAGCAAGCTGGACTGGCTTGATGGAGTGGGGCCACTTGCTCTCTCCCAGGAGACAGGCAGGAGCCTGTGGGATACGCCCCCAGGCAGCTCAAAACCAGTGTGTGCAACCTCTGAGACAAAGGGAAAAACAAACAAACAAACAAAAGTGAAAACAAAAAGAAAAAAAACACCCTCTGCCTAAGGCAAAAAACCAAGAAGACAGGAAGGCAGAAACAACGAAGCAAAAGAGTAGGAGCTGCCTGCTGGAGGAGACTTTATAAGCACCTGAGGAGACTTTAAAAGCACCCGCGGTGCCACTCCGCTCCAGCTTCCCAACTGCAGGGCTTTAAAGAGACTGTAACTGTTTGGGGCACAGGCAGATATGGAATACAGTAACATTTCAGGTTACCCATGACAGAATCTCAAAGTCGTGAACTTAAACTGTCAGAGAAAGAGAGATCAGCATTAAGCATGATTCATTACTGTGCTATTGATGGGAAATGTCTGTTCTTTAGGAAATCAGCTCTAATCAGTGTCATTAGAAGTCATGTAGATTAACACAGGCACCACACTGTCAGTTCAACAATCCACGGCCATCAAGAGTGCCTAGCTTCCACTTTTAGTGCTGTCAGTAGTCATCCTCACCTGCTACTACTTTGACATCAGGGACAAGCAGAGTTTTTAACCTGCTGTGCTCTCTTAAAACAAGTCAAGGTTGGCATGTGTTAGATGAACATTCATATACACTCAAGAGTTAGGCAGACTTCTAGGACAGATTTTGATTGATATATTTATTTCCTTGCATGTGTATGCTCCCTGGAAACTTGAGTTGGTCAGCTGTACAGCTTTGTTTGGGCTGCAGATTCACTGATTCTCTCCAGCTTGTCTTAGAAGTTCCAGAATCCTATTGAGTCCATTCATATTGTTCTAGATACAAGTTTTGTAATCGAAAGAAAACGGCAGGAATGCAACAGGTCTTGTGATGGCAGTCTGTAGATGTATTCCTTTCATCAGACGAACAGCAGCATTTTCACCAACTCTAAATTTCAGAACTCTAAATTTCGGAACTTACCAAGGCAGGGAGAGCAAGGCTGACATATATTACTGTGACACACATTACTGTGACACACATATTCAAGACAATGTCCCTGTCAGAAGAAAATGAGCACAACAGCTTTGCACAAAGAAGGTAAAATGGTGAAAAAACATTCCAGGAGCAATCAGAATTATAGTTTAGAAAGCAAACTGGGAATATTTGTGAAGCTTGTTCATCAGTTCAGTGTTGTCTGAGATTTTTGACTCACTCCCCTTTTGACTCGCTCCCCTGCTTTTTCTTGACTCACTGGAGCACATCCTACTGTCTCTCACCCACATATTATCTGTGTCAACTGAATAGATAGTTGCCACAACATGGAGCTCTGTGTCTGCCTGTAGCAGCAGAAAGGAACACAGGGTGTCATTGGAGGTACCAGCATTCTATCCAGCATTGTATGATTTCCTCTTTCACAAAAACATCAAGGGCAATAAGAAGCTTCAGTCCTCCTAGACACCAGATCTTCAAATGACTGTAGGAAATGGCTTCTGAAATGGTTCACAAAAGAGTTACTTTTTATTACTAACTTCACTTTACTGTTTACTGTCAGTCATGACATACAGTTTTGATAGGATGTATCAATAACCTGCTCTACAGGCAGGAAGAACATTTCTCATCCAGTGCTAGTAGTTATTCCTGTTGGAGGATAACCAACTGCTGTACAGGCAGTATTTCTGGCATCCAAGAATAGAAAGGATGTCAAATAAGAAGGCTGGCCTGGCACTATTTTATTAAGGAACATTAATTTGGCTTTCTTTTTTTTTCTTTTTATTTTTGTCCTCAAGAATCCTTGTTGATAAGACTTTAACACACTGCTACAAATTTGTTTTCAGCTGACCAATATGAGCTTCTGTGCATTCCCTGTGGGCTTTCACTTAACAAGAAAGACAGAGGCCTCACAGAGTTTGAAATACTATTTATAGCTTTTCAGTGACCTCTGGGTCACTGGTTAAAACCTGAAGAGAGGGCCAAACTTCACAAGTGGTTGTTAACTTACCAGCTTACTTCAGTTCCAGTAGTAAGAAGAAAGAAGATGTCCTAGGTTACAATGTAAAATTTTGCCCAAGGTATGTATTCTATCCCCATGAGTCGTTGGAGCCAAGGTAGGGCAGTGTTTTCCTTATCTTCTGTTAATGAGCCCATCAATGCCTTGCCACATGACTCATAGATAACTCCCTCCGGGAGCTATCTCTGGTTAATGGGCCATCAAGGACCCACTGCATGACTCATAGAATGAGATCATCCCATTGGGAGATGCTCCGCCCAGGGGGAGGAGCCAAGCATTCCCATCTGGATAAATCTAGGGTTTGGGACAGCACAGGCAGCTTTTATCCATTGGGCTTCCAGAGGAGACAAGAGCTGCCACTCTGGACTGCCACTACCACCCTAACTAACAGGGTGTCAGGTTGTATTCTGACTCTGTCAGTGGGGGTTTTTTTGTACTATTACTTTTTTTATTTTACTTTTTTTTTATTTTCTTTTCATCTTATTAAATTGTGTTTCTGACTTGGAGTCCTTCACTGGTTTTGCTTACAAACCAGCACATATTTTTTGGTGCCCAACGTGGGGCACGAGGTACTGAGAAAAGTCAGAATTATAATTTTGGAAAAAAGACACCTGTTCATGATGATGCTCAGCATGTTTACATGTGTCTTGTACCTAGCTCTCTATATCTTTCCGCACATGGGGCAGTATCTGCAGATCTTAATATTCTGGTGTAAACCAGGGTACAGCACTAAAATTGCTTTATTGGTCTATTATGTCTATTGCATGATAACCTCCGAGGCAATGAGCACAATTCAGAATATGTACTCAATTTTTTGTCTTGTCCTGGTCTAGGATGCTTTGTTTAGGGTCTCAACAATCTCACCCAGCCACAGTGGGGAGGGGTAAAGAATGATTTTTCCAGTCTTTCAGGCCTGATACAGAAGTTTTTAGAAATATTGAGTTCTCTCTGGATACCAAGGACAGCATAATGTTGTTGTTAGTACTGCTTTCTCTTCTCTGCACAGCCTGCACCATGCTTAAAGTGCAGCGTTCTCTTGAGGCAGAGGAGAAAAGAACCAAATGCACAGCAACAGCCTTCGTGTCTACACAGATTGTCACAGAGGAGAAAGGAACCAAAAGCCAGGCAACAGTGTCTGAGTCTACTCAGACTGTTACACAGGAAACTGAAGCCAAAAGCCAGGCAACAGTGTTCGCATCTACACAGACTGTCACAGAGGAGAAAAGAACTGAAATCAAGGCAACAGTGCCCACGTCCACGCAGACTGCCACAGAGGAGAAAGAAGCCACATGCAAAGCCACAACATCTGTGTCTGTGCAGGTTGTCACAGAGGAGAAAGAAGCCAAAGACGCCAGCATCTCCACACAAACCATCACTGAACTGGAACAGCCTAAACCGGTAGCAGTTGCTCCTGTTCAGAAGAAGAAAGCAAAGAGCAAATCAGTCCGCATAGTGACTGATGAGGATGCAGCAGGACCTTCGCACCTTCACACAGCAGAAGAGACAGAGCCAGAGATCATCACTCGCTCTCTGTCCCTGGGTGAGCTACGAGACCTGAGGAGGGCATTCACCCGCCAGACAAATGAATCCGTCCTGACTTGGCTGCTCTGTATCTGGGACGCTGCAGCCAATGACACCATTCTGGATGGAAGTGAGGCCAGGCAACTGGGATCGCTGTCCCGGGATGTGGTCATTGACCAGGGGATTGGGAGAACCCAAGAAACTCTCAGCCTCTGGCGATGACTGCTAACAAGTGTGAAGGACAGATACCTTTGTAAAGAAGATCTCCAGGTGCACCAAGCAAAGTGGAACACAATGGAACAAGGTATCCGATACCTGAGGGAATTGGCTGTGCTGGAGATCATTTTCTCAGAGGACGAGAGATTTCCTAACAGCCCAGATGAAGTCCAGTGCACATCACAGATGTGGTTGAGATTCGCACAGCTTAGACCAGAGAGGAACTCCCGTTACCTGGCAACGCTGCAATGGAGAGCAGGCGAGGACAGGGTGGGCATCTTGGTCAATAAACTAAGAATTTATGAGGACACTGTCACTGCCCCATTTCCTACCCATGTCTCATCCGTGGAAATAAGGCTGGCTGAGCAAATCCGAAGCTTGATTAAAGAAGAAATTTACCACGTCTCGCCAGAACCAACAAGAGTCTCTGCCATTAAGAGCAGGCGTCCCCCAGCCAGGGAGAGAACATACACTCCACGAGGTAACCTCTGGTCTTTTCTTCGTGAGCATGGAGAAGACATGAGGAAGTGGGATGGAAAACCCACCTCCTCCTTAGCAGCCCAGGTACATGAACTGAAAAGAGAGACCCCTACCACAAGAAGTTCGTCTAGAGTCAATGCTGCTCCAGTCTCTCGAGCACAAAACTCCAGACGGGATAGGAATGGTGATATGACTGATCCTCTCAAAGGAACCTCAGGAACATATTTACAGGAAGAGAGTAGCGTGCACCATGACCAGGAATAAGGGGGCCCTGCCTCTAGCCAGGTAGAGGAAAGGGATAATCGGATCTATTGGACTGTGTGGATCCGATGGCCTGGCACATCTGACCCACAAGAGTATATGGCTTTGGTTGACACTGGCTCTCAATGTACCTTGATGCCATCAAGGTATGTAGGAACAGAATCCGTTTCTATTTCTGGAGTGACAGGAGGGTCCCAGCAGCTGACTGTAGTGGAGGCCAAAGTGAGTTTAACTGGGAATGGGTTGCAAAAACACCCCATTGTGACTGGCCCAGAGGCCCCATGCATCCTTGGCATAGACTATCTCAGAAATGGATATTTCAAAGACCCAAAAGGATATCGTTGGGCTTTTGGGATAGCTGCTGTAGAGACAGAGGGCATCAGACAACTGAATACCTTGCCCAGTCTCTCAGATGACCCCTCTGCTGTGGGACTGTTGAGAGTTGAAGAGCAACAGGTACCAATTGCCACAGCAACAGTGCACCGTCAGCAATACCACACCAACAGAGACTCTGTGATTCCTATCCATGAGATGATTCGTAAACTGGAGAGCCAAGGGGTGGTCAGCAAGGCTCGTTCACCTTTCAACAGCCCTATATGGCCAGTGCGTAAGTCCAGTGGAGAATGGAGACTGACTGTGGATTACCGTGGTCTGAATGAGGTCACGCCACCACTGAGCGCTGCTGTGCTGTCGGAACCCAGGACATCCCTTTGGATGTCCCGGGCGGTCCGAGACCCCAGGAGGGGGTCCAGAGACCCTGGAACAGTGATGAAAACACCAGTGCCTTTGATTTTAGCCCCTGGGAGCGATTGCCAACATTATATGAAGAATTACAAGTCACAGGTGTGTAATTAGGGTATTAGATAACTTATTTTTTTGTATTAATGTGTATTTTGGGGGTTCACAAAGGGGGCTCAAGGAGACAAGATGGAGGGATTTGGGTGTGTCCCTTGTCTTTCTCCTTCTTCTTCTTGTCCTCCATCTTTGGGTGAGGTGGTGGCATTTTCTTATTGGTTTAGTGTAAAAGTGCACAGTTTAATAAAAGCAGTAGATATTGGTATAGTAGTGAAAACAGAGGGGACGTAATAATTAGTATAAAAGATTACGGCCGCCCATGAGCGGGGCAGATAGCCTTCGGCCGCGGTGTAGGTGACACCTACGCTGGCTGAAGGAAAAATATTTAAGAACACAATAGAATAAACAACTCTGATAAAAGAATCAAAGCGTCCTGATTCTTTCTTCTGGCACGGGGCTTGGAGAAAAGGACTTTACCCGCAATTCTCGGATGGCTACCAGCCCGGGATCCGAGACTGTGCCAGACATGTTGGAGCTTCAGTACAAGCTGGAGTCCAAGGCAGCAAAGTGGTATGCGACCATCGACATTGCCAATGCCTTCTTCTCCATTCCTTTGGCAGCAGAGTGCAGGCCTCAGTTTGCTTTCACCTGGAGGGGTGTGCAGTATACCTGGAACTGACTGCCCCAGGGGTGGAAGCACAGTCCCACAGTCTGCCACGGACTAATCCAGACTGCACTGGAAAAAGGCGAGGCTCCTGAACATCTCCAGTATATTGATGACGTTATTGTAAGGGGGAACACAGAAGGAGAAGTCTTCAAGAAAGGAGAGAAGATTATCCAGATTCTACTGAAAGCTGGTTTTGCCATTAAGCGAAGTAAGGTTAAGGGGCCAGCTAGAGAAATCCAGTTCCTGGGAGTCAAGTGGCAGGATGGTCGTCGCCAGATACCCACAGAAGTAATCAACAAGATCACCGCAATGTCTCCACCAACAAGCAAGAAGGAAACACAAGCTTTCCTAGGCGCCATAGGCTTTTAGAGAATGCACATCCCTGAGTATAGCCAGATTGTGAGTCCTCTCTACCTGGTTACCCGCAAGAAGAATGATTTCCACTGGGGCCCTGAACAGCAGCAAGCCTTTGCCCAGATCAAGTAGGAGATTGCTCATGCGGTAGCCCTTGGCCCAGTGAGGACAGGACCAGATGTGAAGAATGTGCTTTACTCGGCAGCTGGGAACAATGGCCTGTCCTGGAGCCTTTGGCAGAAGGTGCCTGGTGAGACTCGGGGTTGACCACTGGGATTCTGGAGTCAAAGCTACAGAGGGTCTGAAGCCAACTACACTCCCACGGAGAAGGAAATCTTGGCTGCCTATGAAGGAGTTCAAGCTGCCTCAGAAGTAATTGGCACTGAAACACAGCTGCTTCTGGCACCCTGACTGCTGGTGCTGGGGTGGATGTTCAAGGGAAAGGTTCCTTCCACGCATCATGCCACCGACACTACTTGGAGCAAATGGATTGCCCTCATTACACAGCGTGCCTGTATTGGAAACCCAAATTGCCCTGGGATTCTGGAAGTTATAACGAACTGGCCTGAAGGTGAGACTTTTGGATCATCCTCTGAAGAAGAAGAGGAGCAAGTGACACGTGCTGAGGAGGCCCCACCATATAACGAGCTACCAGAGACTGAGAGACGATATGCCCTCTTCACTGGTGGTTCCTGCCGAATTATAGGCGCTGACCGGAAATGGAAAGCTGCAGCATGGAGCCCCACACAACGAGTTGCACAAGCTACCGAGGGACAAGGTGGATCGAGTCAGATGGCAGAGCTTAAAGCTGTCCAGCTGGCTTTGGATATTGCTGAACAAGAGAAGTGGCCGAGGCTCTATCTCTACACTGACTCATGGATGGTAGCTAATGCCTTGTGGGGATCGCTGAATCGCTGGAAAAAAGGCCAACTGGCAGCGCAGAGGGAAACCCATCTGGGCTGCTGAGATTTGGCAGGACATTGCCACCCGAGTAGAGAAGCTAACCGTGAAGGTTCGACATGTAGATGCACATGTACCCAAGAGTCGGGCTAATGAAGAGCATTGCAACAATGAGCAGGTAGACAAAGCTGCCAAGGTGAAAGTATCACAAGTAGATCTAGACTGGCAGCACAAGGGAGAATTATTCCTAGCTCGTTAAGCCCATGATGCCTCTGATCATCAGGGAAGAGATGCAACATATCGATGGGCCCTTGACCGAGGGGTGGACCTTACTATGGACAGCATCTCACAAGTCATCCATGACTGTGAGACCTGCGCTGCAATCAAACAGGCCAAGCGGGTGAAGCCTCTGTGGTACAGTGGACGATGGTTGAAGTACAGGTATGGGGAAGCCTGGCAAATTGACTACATCACCCTTCCCCAGACCCGCCAAGGCAAGCACTATGTGCTGACCATGGTAGAAGCAACCACAGGATGGCTGGAGACCTATCCTGTGCCTCACGCTACTGCCCAGAACACCATCCTGGGCCTTGAAAAACAAGTCCTGTAGAGACACAGCACCCCAGAGAGAATCGAGTCAGACAATGGGACACATTTTAAGAATGGTCTTATAAACACCTGGGCCAAAGAACATGGTATTGAATGGATATACCACATCCCTTATCATGCACCAGCCGCCAGGAAAGTTGAATGGTGCAATGGACTATTAAAGACTACCCTGAAGGCACTTGGCGGAGGGACCTTCAAGAATTGGGAAATAAACTTAGCCAAAGCCACCTGGATGGTCAACACCCGAGGCTCCATCAATCGAGCTGGTCCTGCCCAGTCTGAACCCTTGCACACAGTGGATGGAGATAAAGTCCCTGTGGTACAAATGAAAGGGATTTTAGGAAAGACTGTTTAGATTAATCCCACCTCAGGCAAAGGCAGACCCATCCGTGAGATTGTTTTTGCTCAAGGACCTAGTTATACTTGGTGGGTAATGCAAAAAGATGGAGAAACCCATTGCGTACCACAAGGAGACCTAATTTTAATTGAGAACTAGAATTAGTGTGTAAAGTTTCGTTCTGTGTATATATGTATGTATCTGTGAGAATGTATGATGTAGATGGTGATAGAATAAGGGGTGGATTATGTCCTAGGTTACAATGTAAAATTTTGCCCAAGGTATGTATTCTATCCCCATGAGCCGTTGGAGCCAAGGTGGGGCAGTGTTTTCCTTATCTTCTGTTAACGAGCCTAACAATGCCTTGCCACATGGCTCATAGATAACTCCCTCCGGGAGCTATCTCTGGTTAATGGGCCATCAAGGACCCACTGCATGACTCATAGAATGAGATCATCCCATTGGGAGATGCTCCGCCCAAGGGGAGGAGCCAAGCATTCCCATCTGGATAAATCCAGGGTTTGGGACAGCACAGGCAGCTTTTTATCCACTGGACTTCCAGAAGAGACAAGAGCTGCCAGACGTTTCTACAGGAATCACTGCTTCAACAAGACCATCTCATCTGGACTGCCACTACCACCCTAACTAACAGGGTGTCAGGTTGTATTCTGACTCTGTCAGTGGGGTTTTTTTTTTGTACTATTACTTTTATTTTATTTTACTTTTTTTTATTTTCTTTTCATCTTATTAAATTGTGTTTCTGACTTGGAGTCCTTCACTGGTTTTGCTTTCAAACCAGCACAGAAGATATTCATCATTACTGTTCTCAAGCAACAGCATTATTTTATAATGTAACTTGACAGTATGAAGTGCTTTCCAGTTTTGGAATCTGGAATAAATGCTAATTAATTATGCCTCCCAAAATCAGGTTAAGAATAAACTAGATGACACCAGTGTATTTTTTTTCCTTGGAGGCATTACATTCCTCTATCAAGTCCATGAAAATACAACTGTATCAAGGGAAGTCTAATCTGTCACAACATCTTACCTGGTAACTTGTTAGTTATAGCTTTTTCAATTCTAATATCCACTTGAAATATCCACTCCACAACTATTGTATCTGGTGCAATGCTTTGATGCAAAATGAAGAACAGTACAGAAAGATCTTCCTCATCACCAAATAGCGCATTTATTAATTATAATAGTAATTACCTTAGCCAGTGACAGCTATTTTTTTTTCTGTGAAATACAAAGTTTTGTGTGATTTTCAAACTGTTGTTTTGGTTTGGTTTTTTTTTCTTATAGTCTTTAATGGTAGTCTTTTTAAAATCCAATATTTCTGATATCCAATACCTTTGGATGCTTATAAAAAGTTCTCTATTCAAAGTGGATAAGCAAGGGCAGGTATCATGTGAGAGACTGTCAGGGTTTAGAGGTAAAGTGCACTTGTTTTGCATTCTTCGTCTCTGAGTCAAACAAGCTGTTTGTGCTTAATGACTCTGCAGACATGCAGTAGAAATATTATCTTGAAAATTTTATCCAAATTTTTGACATCTTGGAGGGAATGTAGGAAAAATAATGTCCCGCTTATTCTAACTATTCCCAAAAATACTGGATGTAGAGGAGAAAGAAGATAAAACATCATGAAACATAGAAAGAACTATAAAAATAAAAAATAAAAATAATTCTAAAATTATTATAAAAAATAAATACATTTATTTATAAGTTGAGAAATGCAAGCAGAAGGTACACCTTTTACAATCAACATTTTGGCATGATGTTTTCCTACTTTTGCTGTTTATTCTTGGTTTACATAATTTCTAAATTAGAAGATGTACTGTATACATGGATCCTACCTAAAATGACAAAAGATCCCACCTGCAAAAATACACACTCATTAGTGATTCCATTTTAATTTAATTTAAGTTTAGTTTAATTTAAATGTAGACTGAAAATATATTGTTTTTATATATCGCCAGGACTCAATGAAGTGAGGAAATAGGTGAATATGAAACTGCACGTTTGTTGACTAATTTGCATTTTAAAATAACCAGCATATCTCTTCAATGATAAAGTTTTTCATATGCTAGACTGTGTATGTGCCTAATGATTTTTATATTATTGTGTGTGCCAGCAGAGAAGATGAGTCTTGAAAAAGATCTTTAGGTGGTGACAAAGTAAGCCTTACTAATGGATTATCAAAACTGGTCAAACTCAAAGAAAAAAAATGAGGCTTTGAGTACACAAAATTTATCACAGAGAACAGGAATAGGTCCAATTTATTAAAAAAGCCAACCAACCAACCAGTCTCCAAACAAATGAAAACAAAAAAAATCAAAACAGTCAATGCTCCAAAAACCCCTAAAATAAAGTTTTTACTTATAAGCAAATCCAGAGTTAAAAAAAACAGAGTAACCAGGTGTCCTTCCAGGCTAGGTACTGATTTGAGGGAAGGGGCATGGAGGGGAGGACTTACTGTTTCATAAAATAACACAGGATGTCTCTGAAAGAATGAATGAAATTATACACAGTCTATAACTTGTATAGGAGGGTGCTTTTTCACTTTTGTTTTTGGTGTGGAGGGTTTTTTGTGTTTTTTTTTTTTTAATTTATTTTTTCTCTCACTTGAATGCATAATCTGGGAGCCAGAACAATGCAAAATCTTCAACTAAATCTAAATAGCTACCTTATAGTGATTACTATGTTGCAAGAACTCTGACCTTGTATGAAACTGCACTATCTGAGTGTGCACAGATAAATTAGGGCATCTGCTAGGAGAATTATCTCTCCCAACTTTTCACATATCATGCTATGCAGAATTTCATTTTTCCCTGTCCTTGTGAAACCACTGACAAAGGCCATCAATATCTTGTAGGACATTCACAACTTCCTGAGTAGCTCCACCTTCCTAGCTCCTCAGCAGTGTCAAGATTATTTAGCATTCTTTAGTCTCTCTTAAAGCATGCTGGAAAACAGAGTAGAGAATTGTGCTTTACTGTTCATCAGGTTTTAGTGTTGTACTGGGGTTTCAAGGATAAATAAATTATATACTCAATCCCTGCCACATGGAAGCTGAGGTGCCATTGAACTGATGGGCATCTTCAGAAAATGACTGTCAATTAAATATGTTGTTTTAGACATTAATAGAAGTAATTATCTTTTGTGTCTGGAGAGAAAGCATTAGCACTGAGAGGGCATGATAGGTCCATAGAATCAGTCAATAAAGGAAATATTTTACAGTTACTTGACCTGATTACAAAAGATGGTGTTAGAGCAAATGTTGTGTGGCAGCATGTAGCACAAAATAAGCCAATAGTACTAACAGGTTGAATGTCATTGAGAACAAAAAGAATGTTGGCAACTGTAATTAAATTAATGGGATTTAGGGGAATAGTATGAACAACTACTACAGGATCAGTTTCCAGTATTACAAAGAAAGCTATTATTTATGAAACAGCTTGACTTGGGATATGTTACAATGTCCTTAGGAAACAGCCTTGAAAGGTAAGATTAAGCACGAATTTGGACATGAGGAGTTTGATACTCATTGGCCATCCTTATCTCAGAGTACCTCATCCCAGTCAGAGCCAGCACACAGACCATCCATCTGTTCCAACTGCAGAAATTCAGTATACATTTTAATTAACATTCAGGCTGATATAAGCATAAACAATTAAGTAAGCAAGACACAAGTATACTTGCAAGCAAGATCAGTAAGTATACCTTTGCCACTAATTTTTTGGCGGGTGTTTGTGGAATAATATAGTTGTATAATTCCTGACTGAATAAAGTGGTTAGGGAGCCTGGAAAGCATGGCCACACCATCAGTTTAACCACAAAAATTTTTGCCCCACCATACAGGATAACGAGTCCTTTTATTTTTTGCCAGTTTTATAACCTGACTTTCTCAATTAGGAAGAGGTAAATAGGCTTGTAATAGGGAAAGAAAGGGGAAAACAAAACGACAAAGCATGACTGTGGTTTCTGAGCGATGTCAAAGCAGAAAGAGCAAAGGCAGATCAGTAGAATGGGCTCTCTCGGGGAAATACAGCCTGAGAACCATGAACTTCAGGATCAAGGAAAGCAGCCATGCCAGAAAGGAGAGAGATCATGTAACTCTGATGGTGGTGAAAGACAAAAAATGCATGTTTCTTTCTCTTTTATGTTTTCACTTTATTTTCCTCAGTTTTTGTGGTTTGGTTTGGTTTGGTTTGGTTTGGTTTGGTTTGGTTTGGTTTGGTTTGGCTTAGTTTAGGGTGGGGGTTGGAAGGGGGTTTTTGATTTTTTTTGTTTGGTTTCAAATTCAGTTTTCATGAATTTGATGTTATGGGTGCATTTTACCTCAGTCAGCTCCAAGAGCTCATTTAGAAGCTGGTATAATCAGTCAGAAGTGACAGAGATATGATTTGCAATGAAAATCCAGAAAACCCAGCCTTCTTGCAGTCTTCTGATAAATAGGAAAGATGATCCCAGTCCTCTGAAATCTGGAGGGTCTTTGTGCTATATAGAAATCCATGTACTAAAAATACAACTGCAAGGCCTTCTGTGTAGAAGGGGTTCTCTTAAAGCTAGTAGTAAGAGTTCCTGGCTTACACTAGCACCATAGTTAGATTTTATAAAGTTTTTCCGGTTTTCCTGTTTTTTCCCTGTTGAGGGGAAAGAGTGAGTGAGGTGGCTGTGTATGTGGGGGTCCCACAAAGAGTAGTTCAGGAACACCTTTTGGATACCCACTCACCTTTGGGGTAAATAAGCAGAAGGTCATTTGAGCAGAAGTTTTTGAGATCGGGGGAAACATATGAGAAGGTCAGAATAGAGTATAAGTGATGTTAGAGAGAAGAATCAAAAGGGTTTTGATCCAAGACTGGTTTATTATTTCTTCCCCCGCAATGTTGGTAACAGAGGTAGTCAATAAACTCAGAAGTTTGTGAAACACTTCATTGATCCTGCCTCAAGACCTTCCAAAAAAACTGGGAAAGTCACTGAAGAGTCTTGAGGCATTCCTGGAAATTATTTGAGTAACTTCAGAGCAGATGTTGTTTCCAAAAGAGGTAAGTACTGGAGACTTTTATTTCTAACAAAGTAAAAGTTTTCTTCCATATGTATGCCAATGGCAAACTATAGTGTATCAAAAGCTCTAATGGTGGCATTTAGGGAAATGAGGGCCCAAGCAGTGTGTTCCTCAGTCCTTCTGGTGATGGGAAAGTGTCTAAGGAGAAAGACTGTATCATCAATTGTTTGCAGAGCTGGTGTCAGCAACAAGATTTTGGTTTCTATGACCATGGGTACCTCTTCAAGGATCAACATCCACTTGGAAGAGATGGGGTACACCTCACTAAGCAGGACAAAGGTCTCCTTGCCAGTAAGACTGAACTATTAAAAAAAGTTTTAAATTAAGATCCCCAGCACACGAAGGACATCGAGCTGTTGAAGGTCACCAAGATGGTCAAAGAGATTGAGCATCTCTCCTGTGTGGAAAGGATGAAAGAATTGGGATTTTTCAGCATGGAAAAGGAATGCTTTGGGGTGGCCTAATTGCATTGTGCCAGTAGCTGAAGGAAACCTACAAGAAAGGACAGAGGGAGACTTTTTACAAGAGCATGTTCTAGTAAAAACCAAGTAAAAGGACGTAGGGGATGGTTTCAAACTGAAAGAGAGTGGGTTTAAATTAGACAGTAAGGAAAAAACTCTACTGTGAGGGTGGTGATGATGTAGAACAGGTTTCCTGAAGTAGTTCTGGCTGCCCCATCCCTAAAAGTGTTTAAAGACACACTGGCTGGAGCACTGAGCAGACTGGTTTAGTGAAATGTATCTTTGTCCATGGAAAGAGGGTTTGAATTAGATCTCTTTTAAGGTCCTTTCCAAATCCAAGCTATTCTATGATTCTGCCTGGGGAAACGGATAATAAGCCAAATGAGAACTCATGAGTAAGGCTTAAAGAGCAGACCGATAAGGGTGACATAATGGATGTTGGTCACCTGATCAGGAAGAACAAGTAGATGAGTCTAGAATTTGACTTCAGATTCACAGGTCGTGCTTCCCATAAGTAAATTCAACTACCCTGATATCACTTGGAGAAACACCACAGCAAAAAAATAGCACTCCATGACATCCCTGAAGAGCATCAGTGGCAGTTACCTAAAAGGGAGAGGAGTTAATGAGGGGCTGTGTTGGACCTTGCACTCACAAACAAGGAATGACCCACTGAGGGTGTGAAGGTCAAAGGCAGCCTTAACTGCAGTGACTACAAAGTGGTGAAATTCATCACTGATCCTGAGCAGAGGGAGCAGGGCAGAAAAAAGACCATAAATCTGGTCTTCATGAGAGTAGCTTTTGACATCTTCAAAGATTGGCTTGAAGAATCCTATGGAAAATAATTATGGAGAAGAGTCCAGGAGAGCTCACTGATTTTTCAATCACTTACTTCAGGCTCAGGAACAGCTGTTCTCCCTATTTGTCGGAAATAAAGCAAAGATAACAGAAGTATGCAGGGCTGGACAAGTTACTTCCAAGAAAGCATATAAAGAAAGGGAGGTGACCAGGGAGGAATAGAAAGACACACTATCTGAGTGCAGAAGTGTGTGAGATTAGAAAAGATAAAGCCTGCCTGGAAAAAAATCTGGAGCATAAAGAAACACAAGAAAGGTTTCTACAGGAATATGAGCTGCTAACGGTCTTCACAGGAATATCCACTGATGAACATGGAAGAGATCTGGGCATAAAGGATAGATAAAAAGCCAATATACTCTGTCCCTTCTTCAGCTCAGTCTTAATTGGTAAGACAAGCCTCCAACAATTTCCAGGCCCCTGGGACCAGTGGGAAAGCCTAGCATACTTGAAAGTTTTCCTCAGTTGTAGAAAGATGAGACCAGTGGACATTTAAACAAGCTGATTTCACACAAGCCCACATGTCCTAATGGCATATACACACTCGGCCTGGGGGAGCTGGACTGTGTAATTGTGAGAATCACAATCATCTTTGAGAGACTGTGGAGATCAGGAAGAGTTTCTGAGGAATGGAAGAAATCAAATGTCCTTTCCTTCAAGAGGTAGGATCCAGATCAGTAGTTTAAATTTGGCAGTTACTGCATTGCTACACAGTAGTTCAATTTGCTCTACCATTTAAGATCTTGATGTCTGTCATCTCCCCTTACTCTAAGAAAAATTTTCAATGATAAGACTGCCCATGCAGCCTTTTAGTTGTATTTGCCAGGCCTTTTGCTAGGATCACAAGTCTGAAAAATACCTTTGTCTACTGGACTCCGTTTTGTATATTAATTGTTTAATATATTTAATTTAATTGATTTAATATATAACATTTAATTGATTAAATGTTACATTATTTCTCTGTGCTTATAAACATCCTTCTCTTTGAGGTGACAGAAACAAACATCTTTCTGCAAACTTTTTAATGACTCTGCAGCTGGTATTTTTCCATAGAAATCTCCTCACTATCAACTTGCTCTAGTCCTTGTAATGGTCTGTGTAACAAAGTCCTATATTTCCTGGCAGGCAAAACTCCAGTTTTCCAAGTATTAGCAAGGAATAAAAACTTTGCAGTTATTAATTAATCTATGACATGGAACTTCATGGTTTAAGGTTGATAGTAATTCTTTTCATGAGAATGGAAGCCATTTTATTGACTTCAACTGGCATTAACTCAGGTCCAAGGCCCATCTGCTTCCATTGGTACTTCAAATGCTGTATTTTCTAATAAGGTGTGGGTTTAGTTCAAAAGCTTTTGAAGCATGCTTTGACAAGCAAATATTGCTTTTTATTTATCCTTAAGTTTTCAGAGGACTACATTTTTGTAATCATGCTTATTTCTGGGTCACATAATAACAGCAACTTTAACACTGGTAAATCAACCTCTCTCTTCAATTCAGCATAATAATTGAAGCTTTATCTCTTAATGTAAAAAGTAAGACAGGTGTCATCCATGAGTTCATACAATGATGATTATGAACAACAATATTGGAAAAAAAGGTTATAGAGGACACGAGGAAAATTTTTCCTTATTTATTTCTTTATATATATGACATACAAATCAGTTGGTACTGTATAACTAAGAAAAATCTGTATGTTTTCTTGATCTAGTAAATTGTCTTCCCAAGTGCTAAATCTAAGATTTTCAGTGGACCTGATCTGAAACTGAATTTATTTTTGGTCATATGAACAGAAAAAACAAGGTTCTACTCTGATGCTTTGGACAGAGAAACAACATTTAAATGCATTTTCCTGTTTTAATTTTTGAAAGATGACTGTGTCTTGCAGGTTTAGGCTATGACTTGCAGGTTGGAAGGCGTGGTGGCATGGAAGCGACCAGGAAAATTTCATCAGATCTTTTATTAATAATATATGTTGGAAAGCAATTTACTCTGGCTGTGGATTGTCATTTCTTCTCTGGGTGGGTTTGAATCTATATCTATTCAAACTCCTATTAGACAGAAGCTATAACTATCTGGTACCTATCCTGTGAGTTTTGAGGGGGGTTTTTTTGTCCCGTTCTTCACTATAGAAGAGTCTATTTGTGGTTTTGTATATTGTGTTTCTGAAGTGTCTTGAAGTCACTGTCAGCAATATAAAATCCTGAAGAAAAGAGCTTGAGAGAAATTTGAAAACAGGTATTTTTTCCTTTTACTAAAGTAGGAATTCTACCACAAGAAGTAGCAAAGATGAGATAGATATCAGAACAGGATTTCCAGTGGAGAAATATAAGATCTTGACGCTTCTTGACGCTACCCATGTTCAAATTTTCTACAAAAAAATATTTCTCTGAAAGCTTTGTTCCCAGCTTACAGGCAATATTTATAGGCTTTAACATACCTAGATGTTACTACAAACTGACTATAGGCAGGTGAAAGACATGATTGGAAAGGATATAGATTACTTGTCATGACTGTGACCCACCCGCAGGATAGAATTGTCTCTTTCTAGGAGAAGCAAACACTGAGAAGCAGTGTTGGAAATGTAATGCTACTGAGCGCAAACATTTATTGTGAGTTCAGCTGATGTTTCTCAGGATAATCATGAAATGATTGTGTTCAGAACACAACTGAACATAAACAGGTTTCATGTATACCCAAAAAATCAGACCTGCCACAAAAGCTCACTACTTCTAATGCTCTCTGATTTTGTTTGTGTGAGGAAAGATGGAAGAGCTGAGCCTGTGCATAATCTATTTTTAATCCATAAGCACAGAAAGCATTTCGCTACTATTTAGGAGTAAGGCATGAGCTAGAACCTCCTGTTTTCTTCTTTTTAACATTCAGAAGCTGAAACAAGTGACAAAGTAGGAATATATGGAAGACAAGAAAGACCTGCTCCTTCTCACTCCAAAAATTCTCTCTGTCCATGCATGGCATCACAGTGTGTATTTACATTTACCCCCTGAACTGAGGCTTGGACACTAGGCAGAGGTGTGTGATTTTCCATTTTCCATGTCAACTTAGTTTCATTAGGCAAATCTGTGGTTCAAATTTAAAACTCTTTTTCCTCTTCATGTTATGTATGTAACTCCTTCTTTTTTTTCCTTTTTTTGAATCCTTTTCCAAATGTCATTGAAAAGCATCAAAAGATTGGAGAATTCAAAGGAGTAGAGCTAAGGAAAACAAGTGAATAAGAAATATTCCCTTGTTTAAGGAATTAGCATACACTGAAACATTATTAAGAAAGAGAACAGTCAAATAAAGCAGAGAAGTTATTAATAATCTAACTTGAAGAAAAAATTCTATCAGCTGTGACACACTGTATCAGACATCAGAGAATGTGTCCACAGCCTAGGAAGTGAAATTTCATTCATTCCTCCAAGTATAGAACTACTAGTTTCCCTAACAAAACATCTGAGCCCTTTCAACCTCAATTCCAGCTGTCATGTTCAGAAATATTGTGACTTCAAAAAAAAAAAACCCACAAAATGCAAAAACCCACCCCACTCCTCTGTTCCTTGCAGGTCCCTTAGGTCATAATTGTGATCAAAAAGCATGCAGACCTGCCACCTTTAGTTCTACAAGCATGGAAGTAAATGAAAGACTTTGGTTTCATGAAAAGTGTGAAAGGTGAAAATACTGCCCTTGTGCTGACAGCAGTATATTGGAACTGAAAAATCTGTAGTCAGCTGTAAAACATTGTAATGTCAATTATGGCTTGAAGAGGATCTTTTCTTGACTGAGAAATGCAGAAACCTGCATAATCAATGCTACGTTACTTTTAGGAATGTACTTAATATCATAAAGAAGTGAGAGGAGATGGTTCTTTCAAGTCTACATATGTGATTGCATTTAGGAAAGATTACTAACTCTTCAGAGCTGCCATCTTGAATTTTCTGGGGAGAGGAATGAAGGACTTCACTTCCTCACTCACCAGAACATCGTTAAGAGCCTGAGCTATGTCAACAAAACATTGTTATTGCTTACTTGTACCACCATGGAATTTCCATATCTAGGAATTTTATTTTTATCCCTCAGTTTATACATCATCCTAGGATTTGAGGAATGCACATGTCATTCCAGTTTCTAAGAATAGTATACCACACCTCAGTAACTAGGAAGGGAACGTGACAAGTAATCCCACTGGGCACCACACTGACCATGGTCAAAAATTGTGCCCTTCCCAAAAAGAAGGACAGCAGTCCTGTCGCTTCATTAGTAAGACCTCTGTCTGCAGATCGAGGGACTTGATTCTTGTTCTCTGTCACATCTCTGCCACATCCATTAAGATGTATTAAGATCTGGGCTTCCCAGGGACAAACAGAGATACTGAAATGTGACCAGCAGAGGATCATAAAGATGTTGAAGAAACTGGAGCATTTGTCATGGGAGGAAGGGGTGGGAAGAGGCTAGGAGCATTGGGAGAGTTAATCTGGAGAAGAACAGGCTCAGAGAGATCATAAAAATATACAAATATTTTATTGGATGAACCAGACTCTTTTCAGTAGTGTCTAGTGGCATGAGGAGAGCACAAACTGAAAAAAAAAAATTAATCCAGAATTCCAGTTAAACAGGGGAAAAAAAAACCAAAACAAAACAACCAAACCACCACCACCCCAAAACCTGAATTCCAGTAAAACACCCTTTTTACTGTAATGATAGAGTCAAACTCAGGCAGAGGTTTCCTGGAGCTGAGGAACCCCCATCCTTGGATATATTCAAACTTACCTGGACATGTCCCTCCCCGGGCCACCTGCTGTAGCTGACCCTGCTCTGAAAAGGGCTGTCTCCTGAGATAAGACACAGCACTGTGGTGCTGTAAATCTGCAATGCATGTGTGTTTCTTCATGTGTGTTTCTATGTGTATGCATATTCTCAGAAGAATTGCAGCCTTATAGGAAAAGTCAATAGTTGACAAGGGCAAAAAAGATTCTGTCTGAAGTGTTATATATCAAATCTGCTCTCGGACTGGCAGTGAAGTAAGCAGGAACTTTTAAGTTTAGTTGAAAGGAATTATAAAAGAAAAGCGCTGAAACATAAAAGGTTAAGGGCAGCTGCCTTTGAAGAGTTCAGTGCACTGCCTGCCACACTGCTGGTGTGGTTTAAGCAAATCAGAAGCAAAGGTGTTTCCTTATCTGGAATGTTAATGAGGGGGAAGCCGAGCGCTTTGCTAAGCAGAATTGTGGCCTGCATGGTAATTTGTCAGTCTCTGACAGTATTATGCTGCTTCAAAAGATGCTGCGACATCCTCAAACTCAAAACTATGAGAGGATGACAATTCAGTCACAGAGGAAGCCAGGGGCTTTCGACTAACTTTAAATAGTTACGAGACAATGTGAGCTTTAATTCTACAATCATCATAGTGTTTGCGGATTTTTTTTAGGAAAATGGGATCATAACTTGTTAGCAATAGCATACAAGAGATATGAGTGAAAGACAAGTACTATGGATGCTTGGAACAGCTGATTAAAAAAATATAGGTTTTTTAATGAAGATATCAGGCAGACTGTAACAACAACAAAAAAAATTCTAAGTCTACTACCATGCCTGGTTTTTCTGCAACACAGTTACTTTTAGAGCAGCTGTCAAACAGAAACAAAGTTCCTATAAGTCTAACAAAAATTTCATATTAAATCTTCTTCATCATCCTTAGCCTTTATTTTACAAGCAGCTAAAATGCCCACTATGAGTGCTAGAGCTAGGGCACTAGACAGATAAATAAATAGCTTCATAGTTACCAACAAATACTTCACTTGGCCCACAGATCATGGTCAGCTTTGGATTTTGAAGGGAAACTAGGAAAATGTGGTAGATGCTTTTATCTTCAAATATTTTGATCCCTTATTTGGAAGACCTTGATTTCAGGAGGTGTTCGATTTTAATTATACCGGAGAATGTGTACTTTTTGCTCCTCTCACATAAAAGCCATGGGAGGAGACAGAAATCTTTTTGGCACATTTGGGTGAAACCCACACTGAAAAAAAGTGTTGTCTCTACTCTAGAACTGACTTTTCTACTGACATTAGAAAAAATGTGGGCAAGGAGACCATGGAACAGATGGATATTGTTTTCCTAAAAGTGTTAAAGGTCATTTAAGACAAACAAGTTGACGTCAGTGACACACTGAGAATAAGACAATTAAAATCAAATGGCCACCGAGCACTCTGCTAAATTCAGAGTTCAATCTGTAAATCTAGAAAGTAACACTGTAGAGTTCTCCCAAAATGATCATGAACAGCCATTAATGCATCACTAAATATAAGCATAAGAAGATTAGTCTGGTTTTGAATATCCTAATCTTTCCAAATCCACACTGCAAACAAAAAGCAGGAATGGGAATTTTCATTTTGTTTGTGTGACATCAAAATTAAAGTGCATGTATGCGGAACTTTTGCTTGAACAGATCTTCTTAGAAAGGGAGGGTGCAGTGCCAAATTTGTGCACTGCTCTAAAAGATTGGGGCGGGGGGTGGGGTGACTTAAATCAAAAACATTATAAAACACTATGAAATGTACATAATGGAAACGGAATGATGTTGACAAGCTTTCTCCCCTTCTCACTGTTATCCAGGACAAATATGACACCTCATATTAATGACTTGTTTAGTGTATTATCAGTACTTCTAGCAAAAGTGAAAAAAATATTAAAACTGGTTAAAAAACTAATGAAAGTCTTGCTGGTAGCTCAAAGGATTTTATATAAACATTACAGCTCCAGTATATGTTGTGAAAGGGGCTCATGGTTTTTAAAGAATAAGGTCATCCATGAAGACTTATATCTATGAAGAAACTTTTTCATGAGTACAGTCAGGATATATGAAAGCTATGATTATCCTAGTGGTCCCTGAAAATTATCTATAAACAGACATATCTCTCATTCACTGCCTCTTACCAAAGTAGGAGGTATATTGACTGATGGTAAAATATACTAGTGTTATCTTCACCTTCTGTGGCATCATGTTAAGTTGAATGCTGATTGATATATTGGACATGTATGATGCCTTCTGACTATGTTTTTCTGTTGATGTCCTTCAGTTCAGGTTAGTGGTGATTTCCTGATGACTGATTTGTTGTACTTTTTAAGTCTCATGTGTTTGGAATGTTTGGAACTCTTTCATGGAAAATATCATGAAATAGGTCCAATCATAAGTAATTGATATAAACTTTTAAACGGTTTTCTTTTCTTTTTTTTTCCACAAGCATTGTCCTTAAAAAAAATAGTGCAATACTCAATCATCATTGCTGAAAATGGTACACACTTTCTGTTAAGACATGCATATTCTGATTTGAAGTACAGTTTAAGATCATTGGACCTTTAAATTGTTTGTTTCCATATGATACATAAGCAGTGCTCTGCCAAAACAATAAAATAGGAAATACTTCTCATCTCTTTTGCTTAATATTTTCATATTACTTAAGTTCCTCCAGGTGCTATATGTAGCACGGTAATTTCTCTTCTTATATATCTATACCTCCCTTCTTCATTAACAAAACTCATGAGACTCAAGCATGCTTTTTGAGTCTAGATAGCTTTGTTGTACATTTACAAGAAGTTTATGAATGTGTACATTGACATTTATAAATTGGTAGGTGTATCTGGTTTTATTTATGAAAAGTAATACATGTGATGTGCTTGCAAATTAAAGCAAGTTACTGATGAAATTCCTTTTCAATTAAAATTGACTTTCACTGAAGCTTTCATTGTGAAAGTTTCTAGGATCTCAATTATGGTATATGTGGAACTTATTACATAACAGTGAAAATAGAGTAAACGAAAGAAAAATAAAGTAAAATACAGAAATGAAATAGAGACAAGTAAAATGAGAGGGAGAGAGGCAGGCAAGCAAGCAAGCAGGCCGGAAGGCAGGCAGGGAGGCAGGGAGGCAGGGAGGCAGGCAGGCAGGCAGGCAGGCAGGCAAGCAGGAAGGAAGGAAGGAAGGAAGGAAGGACAAGAAAAAAAGAAAAGAGAAAGACTAAAAAAACCCAGCTAAAAGGAAAAAAAGAACTGAAGGAGGAGAGAGGAACTGGACTTTATTGAATTCTTTGCGGGGGCAGACAAAAGAGTTGAGAACTTATGGATAAGAACTGAGGGACAGATTAATATGGGTGATGGTTGTGGGTGTTTACTACAGGCCACCTGTAGTAAGGAGGAGAAAGTTTATGAGGCTTTCTGTGAACAGCTGGAAGCAGCCACAGAGTCACAGGCCCTGTTTCTCCTGGAGGACTCTAGCTTCCCTGATATTTGTTGGAGGGACAACATGGCTCGGCACACAAGGTCCAGGCAGATACCACAGACCTCTGATGATGCAGATACAAGCAGTGGATGAGCCAACAAGGAAAGGTGTGTTGCTGGACCTTCTACTGACAAACCAGTAGGGATTGGTTGAAGATACGAAGGTTTAGGGGCAGCCTTAGCTGTAGTGACCATGAGATGGTGGAATTCAAGATCCTGCATGGAAAAAAAAAGCAGCAAGCAGGACTAGATCCCTAAGCTTATGGAGAGCTTACTTCAACCTCTTCAAACACCTACATAGAGGAATCCCCTGGGATGGATTAGAAGAGAAAGATGTCCAAGAGAGCTGGTCAATATTCAAGCATCACATCGTCCAAGCTCAAGACCATTGTATTTCCATGAGTAAGAAATCAGGCAAAAGAGCCAGGAGACCTGCATAGGTGAGCAGGGAATTCTAGTAAATCTCAAACTAGAGATTGAAGATTTTAAGAAAGAAATTTATGGGACGTGTTTTTATGTTCCTACAAGGGAGGACTGTAGGAACATCCTCAAAATATACACGGATTTGATAGGGAAGGAAAAGGCCCACTTGGAATTAAGTCTGGCAAAGGATATCAAGGAAAACAAGCAGGGCTTCTAAAAGTACATCAGCAGCAAAGGGAGGAATAGGGGCAATGTGGGAACACTGCTGAATCTGTGGATGTCCTGGTGATGAAAGATACAGAGAAGACAGAGAATAAGGCTGGAGAAAGGAAGACTTCCTTATGGTCATAAAGTTGGGTTAGAGATCGGCTAGACAGACTCAACACCCATATATCCATGGGCCATGATGTTGAATGTGCTAAAGGAGCTGGCAGATGTTGTTACTAAGCCATTGTCTATCATCCTTGAAAAATAAAGGCAAACAGGAGAGGCGCCTGATGACTGGAGGAAAGACAGTGTTATGGCCATCCTCACAAAAGGAAAGAAGGAGGACCCTAGGAATAGACACTTTAGAATTGCACTTCTGTCTACAATGGGGTGAAATGTGAGCTGACCTTCCTGAGGGTTGTTTGTTTGTTTGTTTGTGTTTGGTTGTTTGTTTTATTGTTTGTTTGATGTATTGTCATCTCCTGGTTCAAGTACTTTAAAAGACTGCATCTAAAAGGCATAGAAGCATATTCATGACAAAGTTGAGTACAACTGAATAGTTTGAATACTGAATATTATTTAATATGGAGAGTACTTTAATTTCATCTGCAATTCTTTATTGCTAAAATTCTCAGGAAATATCCAATCAGCTTTGTTGCTCATTTAGAGTTGATGTACTAAGGGCAAAGATTTGTCATCAGTGAAGATTTTTCAAATCACAGAAACACATGTTAGAAGAGAGCAACTCACATGAGAAAAATGAATTAGTGCCTACTGGCTTGTGCTTGTGACAAAGAGCCAGAACTGACTACTATGATTGGGACACAGACAGGCCAACTGTGAAATCACTGGTAAGAAAATAATACCTTTTTCTTCCAATCAGTGTATAAAGAGATATTGAAAATGCCCAAGATAGTGTTGTTACGAGAAGAATAAAAATCTTATTGTGAAAGACTCTGCAAATATTTGTCATTTATTTTGACTTAACCATTTATATCTTCAGCCACCTGTGTTGTCATTTTCACTAATTGTTTCAACAGGGTGTCAGTCAGTTAATCTCAGTGTTAAACAGAATCTGTTGAGCAGTTTTGCACTGCAGTATTATTAACCCCATTTTCAGAATAAGCTTACACTTCTCCTTGTTGCACTGAGAACAATAGACAAGTATAGAATTCTTTGGTTTAAGACAAGACAAAAAGTCAAAATACTTTCTTTGGAGGAGGGGAATAAAAAATGGGTACTTCTTGGGGTTCTGGGTCAAATAGTGTTTTAAGATTTGAGGAATAATTATCTCCACGTTGAGGTCATATAGGAAGACAAGGCACATCATATTAGTCAGGTGAGAAGAAGTCACTTAACAAACAAGTTCTGTATCATTGAATATTTATCTAAGTAAAGAACCTGATGCTCCTAATTTCAAACATGGAGTTCATGGGGTTAAGAAATTAATCATGTGGGTGAAGCATTGTGTTTGAGTTTGTAGCATTTCTAAGTGTGCACCCAATAATCAACAAAAGTCTGAAATTCAGACTTGGTATTCACAGAAGATGAAAATATCTTCTAGCAAGCATTACAAATAGATCAGAAAGTAATTTACAAGGGCAAAAACTCACTGAACCAAGTTTATTTCTAGGAGAGAGTTAATCAAGCATTTGTATGCATGCGCTGTACAGCTACGCTTTATTTTATATTTTCTTCTCTCTCTCCTTATGTCTCCTTTTCTAAAAAGAGAAAATCTATGCAGTTGATGAACCTACCATTTATGAATTCCTAAACTGAAAGAGAGACAGGAAAAGTACGTATATGTATATGTATATGTATATGTATATGTATATGTATATGTATATGTATATGTATATGTATATGTATATGTATATGTATATGTATATATTAGTGAAGAATGCCAGGCATCAGATAACAAAAACAGAATAAAAGTCTAAGGCCTATATTCAGTACAGCAGGCATGAGGAGCATGAGCACTAAGAGATCCTGTGTGTCTGAGGGGACAGGTGAAAGGATGAACCTGCAGCCCTTGATTTTAATAGTTTATCAGTGGAGGAGAAGGAGGTGATAGGAGCGGGAAAAAGATGATATGGATACTCAGGTATACCTACTGCTTTGTCAGCAAACCGATTGACAGCTCTGACTTTTCAGGAAGCTGGTAAGCGCTTTGGAGGGAGTGAAAAAGGAAGGGAAGAACAAAAAGAAGGGAGAAGAGGGAAAGGAGAGTGGGAGGCATGCATGCAGGCAGGAAGGAAGGAACTTTTAAATCACCAAATCACCAATTTTTTTTTTTTTTTAAGAGGAGCTGGTGGCAAGAGAAAGAATACAAACTAAAATTCTCTCATTGTTTTGAAATGTGTATTTGGCACAACTTTAGAACTTTCAGAGAACAGTCTGAACTGAGAGATCTCTCAAGATTTCTAATACCTGAACTTTGTTTCCACACTATCCCACAAGATGGATGTGCAGTGTACTTACCAAGTACATTATTTTGCAAGGATCAGAACTCAGGTTTGGACTCACCCCTTCTAATCTATCTAGAAATCATTCAAAGCCCTTTTTTTTGTTTCTGAGAGAGGACACAAGAATTCTGAAGGTGGCATTTCTCATGGCAAATACCAAAATACAACATGCAATTTAACTAGTCTGGAATATAAATTTTTTAAAAATTGAAGTATTAGCACATCTTTCCAATTTAATATGAAATTATGTCCACAAAAGCAAAACATTTGAGTGCAAAGAAAAAACTGATCTTAGCAATGAGATCAGTCTTTTACATATCTAGTATAATTACAATTCTTTCAATTACACATCCCATGATTGCCTTTTTTCCATATGATCCAAATCTAGCCAGTGATCTATATCAAGCAATTCTCATCTTCAGTAACTGAAAGGTAAGAAGATACTGTCCTAAGCAGCAGATTCAATCTTTTAGAAATTATTCTTTGTCTTGCAAATGGTATTCTGTGGTCATGAGCATCCTCCATGAGTCTAAACCTGCAGTGTCAGAGCTAGGAGAGTTTAGCTTAGGTTGAAAACATCCTAAAATGTAAAATCAGACATTTGAGCAAACAGGACTGGACTACACTTTCAGCTCCAAAGATAACTACTTCACCTCTATGCGGCCAACATAGTAGATAGACCAGAAATCTGATTTGACGATGTGACAATAAGGAGCTACTACGTTGTCAAGCAATGGGAAAATGGGAGCAAATAAAAAAAGGTTGTCCTTGGTCATGTAATGGTGTGACCGTCCTGCCTTCCTGCCTGCCTTCCTGCCTTCCGCTTCAATGCAAAGCCCACCTTTAGAACAGCCTGTTCAAGTTTCTTTTGAAGCTACTGAGAAATGGTCACATTAAAAAAAAGAAAAAAAAATCATTAAAAAGTTAAAGCTAAGAGAGTGTTCAGAAAGTTGTTCTTTGTCAACTCTGGCCATAAGTTATGGCTTCCCAGCTGAGACAGTCGTCTCATAATGTGAGACTTCATCCTAATTCAAATGATCTGTAGAACTGTATGATGAAGAAATCCTTGAAAGACTTTGTCAGCCACAGTTTTTTAGACATGGTTTGCCACTAGCAACAGAACTACGTCTCCTTTTTCTTTTCTCATATGCCTTACGTTTTGCATATTTTATTTTACTTACTTGACAAGAAATCATATGGGCAAAATATCCAAATCTGATTGTGAAAAGGTCAGGAAATCACAGAATCATTAAAGTGCCCAGGTTGGAAGTGACTCAGAAGTTCATGGAGTCCAACCTTTCGTAGGACAGAGGGCTCCTACTGAACCATCCAGCACCCTGTCCAGCTGCATTTGGAAAATCTCAAGAGACAGGGACTCTGAGTTACAGACTGCCAGCCTTAGTAAAAAACACTGATCACCACCCACTGAGTGCAACCTGTTAGCAGTTTTCTATCCATCTTGCAGGCTACTCATCTGTGTAGTTACAGGTTGGGCTTGAAGTCTCTGGAAGATTCCTTTTACTTTATTCTCAAGTAAAAATCATCTTACAAAGTAGCTTTGCCCTGCTCAGTAGAAACCATTTTAACACTAATCTTTTAAGGGGGATTTAAGTATTTAACTTCAGGTATGCAGGCAGTTCAAAGAACCAAACCCTGAAACTTTGGTTCCTATTTGGAATTTTGTAACACTTACTATGATTTGTGGATTTAAACCAAAATACTTTTGTAGGCATGTATCATATATAGCATATAGCATGTATTTTATCTTATGTGTGTCAGCTTTGTTTCCTTCTTATGCAAATGTCACCTCTATAAGCTGTTAATACTTAGGAGTGTGTAGATCTAGCCCTTTTGTCCTCTGAAGTATTTCTGATGCACTGTCTGGTTCAGTTCCCTTCAGTTCCCTTCCTTTTGTAAAATAAAACCTAGCTAAAATATGAACAAAGTAAATGAAGCTGTAATTGTAAAAACATATCTCTGCCTGGTGAATGTTTTTGCCTATGGCTTGTTAACTGTTCTGTGCAGTAAAAATCAGGTTGAGGAACTCTGCTGGATGCTTCTACAGAGTTCACTGCATTCTTAGTCTGTCTTAACCACCAGTTGAAATACAGAGAATTTTTCTCTCTTGGGTTTAAGCATTTTTGATCATTAGAGAATAGTTATATTGAGTAGACTTGTTAATTAACATCTTGCTATATAAACAATATATGGGTTTATTTGCTGGTGCTGCAGTAGAAAACCCTTATGTTTAAACACTGAGGGACAACGTCCAAAATTACTTCTAATTGGATAGACCATCTCATTGGACATTTTGTTTGCCCTTGTCAACATTGTCTTGCTTCCACAGTCTCATTTTCTTCACTTATCAGGAAAAAAAAAGCTACTTTTCATTAGTAAAATCCATTTTAAGGTCTGCAGGAGGTAAATTATTTTTAAAATTAGTTTTTTATTTTATTAGTCAGGTTGCATTGTGTCAAAAACATGTTGGAGTCAGTGGCACTTCATTTGCCCTTGATAATATTGACACAATCACTCTGTGTCTCTGTTCAGCATGACACCGTTAACCCTCTGAGACTACTAAATATTTTTAAAAAGACAGCAGGCAATTTTTAACTAATTACTTTAGAATAAACTCTTACAGTGTGTTTTATTTCTTACTAGCTTTATTGCTAGACAAAGAGAATGTAAACAGCAATTTAATTAATTTATCATACGAAAATTTAGAGGAGAAACACTAGAAATCAGATCTAGAGTGTTGTGTGTATCCTTCCAGAAACTTTGGCCAATGCATTTGACTCTCAAGTACAGTAAAGTAAAAGAATCAAGCACAAATTTGCATAAAGCAATACTGGCTGCTTTGGAATACAAAAATAATAGGAGGGTACAGTGAAGCTTTTTAATACCACCCGTAGTATGTAGGAGGTTATTAGTTTCCCCTGTGATACACACAATTTTGAAAATTTACCCTTGCTATCCTGCAGTTTTTCTCCTGGGATTGTCAAATACTTAATTACAATCCTGATCTGTAATTCAGTATACTAGAAAGTGAGAAAGAACAGAACTAGCTTCCTTTAGGAAATTGGAAATTTTCTTTGTAATAGAAGCATATTGATAGAGCAACTTGATAAGCAAACCAAGTTTTGCTTCTGCTCAACAGACTTACTAATAAATACATTAGTGAGATCATTAAAACCATTATTGTAGACACTTTGTCCCTTCATCCTTGCTGAAACTTCTGTATTTTTACATATCAGTTCATAAAGACGTTTCCAAACTGTTACCATATAGCAATTTAAACTCAGAGAGATATTGTGTGAAGTGATGTTATAAAGCTGAACAGTCTTGGAAGATGACATCATAAACCTGAGAGACAGGCATTATTTTCATGACATGACAGTAGAGTGTAGTTGATTGCAAAAGAAATTAATGAAGATTTATTTAAAATTCTGTATACACTGAAGCAGACCCATCTTCTGAGGTTACCTCTGAAATTAAAAGTAGGAATTTGGTGATGGCTTTGTTTAACATTACATGCCAAACTATTAATGGATTTATTAAGCAAATGAATGAAGCAACTAGAGTAGTTATTTATGCTACAAAGTTTGATATGGGCAGACCATGAATACGGTTTGATGTGGACCAGTCATGATGACAAAATACAGAAAAGATGTGAAGACAGAGCTTCAAGGTGAAAGGGCATTTTTAGTGTTCAGGAGAAGGAAGCATGGGGAGAGAACAGTGAATAGTGTACAGTATGCCTCTGCATACTCATCTCTCTCTTGAGCTAAGTAACAGCTCCTGACCTGCTGCCTCTATGTTTTTCATTCACTGTAAAATGCCACATTTGAAAAATACAGGTATGTCCTCACTGGAAAAAGTCTCTATGAAAGTATATTGGAAGATAAAACATTGAGGTAGCTCATTTACATCTTTCTAATATGGAGATCTACTAACACAACTGTTTTATAATATTTTCAAGGGACAATATTAATTTTAAGCTGTGATGTGTCTCTATATGTTTCAGTATTTATTGTGGCTAAAGTGTCACTTGCCAGTATTTGGTCTCTGTCATAGTGGTACAAATCAAGGGGATACAAAGATCACAGATCAATAAAGGTGACACAGAATATACCACAATGTGTTCCAACTGTTCATGCTAGCATTCTCTATGATCTGACTTCTGTGCTTAAGTCTTTTCCATAATGCAAATATCTTCTGAAAAAGACATCTGCTGCCTTTGAACACTTTCATGGCTTGTATCCAGCTCTCATTTGGCATTTCTGTAGTGGTAACTCGCTTTCTCTATATTGGTGGTAAAGCATTGCTTACCAAAGTGTTTCTAAAACTGACTCCAAGTGACTTCTAATTCACATGTTCATTCATCTCTTTCTTATACATATACTGATGAAGATGACGAGAGCCAAATGCAACACTCTATTCTCCTTTCTTTTACAGGGTTATATTGTTGGGCTACCTGTGTTGAATATGTATTATATGTACTGAGCCACTAATAAAATACTAGTGAAGACATGCTTTATGCTATTAGAAAGTTTGGTTCAATACGAAATTTAAATCAAATTTGTTAGAGGAACAAGCCAAAATCCCTAGTGGATTTTGTAAAATCCAGTAACCAGAAAAAGAAGTATTACTACCTCCTGTACTTTCTCATGTATTGACATTTTGGTGAATGATGTATTTGCCTCTGTAAAAGGCTGGGATGATGTCACTAATCACTAATTGTTGGTTAGAAAATCAACATTTTTCTAAATATTGTCAAAACGCACTGTTGCAGATTCTTTTCTGCTTCTGATATTTGACCAATAGAATTACTGAAACCATTTCTTACTGCATAAATGAGTAAATAATTTTCTATTCTCCACTGGTTTTTTTCTTTCTCCAGCAAAGACTTATTATCTTGTAGGCACAGTTAGACTTACAAGGACACAGACATTTTTATCTGAGTCCTTTCAGATCTATCAGCAATTGCCTATAAGTCTCTGCAACTCTATAACTTGCAGTTCTCCAATAGAGCTTAGCTGTGTTTCTAGTTTGCTTTGTAATGTCACCATTACTTTCTCCAGTACTTTCCTACTAGTGTAACATTTGAGTTCATTTTTATGGTTTGTTTTCCTGGAACACACCCAAACCCTTCAAATACAGTCTGGTATGCTGTAAACATGTCAGCATTCACTTCTTCCTGCTTTACAATATTGACTCTACATTTATGCTTGTTACTACTGTCACACCAAGAATTGCTTATAAGCCAAACACCACAGTGTGAAATAAGTGTTTTCTTCTGTTCTCTCTATATAGAAAGTACAGTTCAAGTAAAATTTCCCAGATGCTTGCTTTTCCTTATATGAAAGAAGACCTGATGCTGAACAGGGTTGTGCAGCAGTGTTTCTTGGCAAAGTCTCAATGATCTGGTCCTTTTTTGAAGTACCATAAACATGCACATTCATAATTATCACACTTCTCTTACAGTCACTGCACATTTTTGATAAACAGTTGTACTGGCTAGATTTCCAGCAATTACATTCAAACCCAAAATACTGTGTGAAGAAGGTTTTTGTTCACCATCTGCTGTACTCTCTCATGTGTCAGTTGTGCAATTCTAGTGAACTTTTATGTATAACTTCCTGCTTTGAGTCGTAATTGGACTTCATCATCTTTCCTCTCTCACACCATTTCATGGGCAATAGTGTAAAGCACTGAAATGAGCATTGTAAGTTAGCCATTACAGCAAGCCTGAAGATGGTCCTCATTTTTCATGGGGTAGGTATACAAAAAATGTTGTGATGATTTTCCCCATATGTTACAGAAAACATATTCAATTTCTTTTTATAAAAAGAATAAGTTCTTAGAGGTTACTGTCCTCTGCTTTTACTTAGGGAATGTTTGGCCACAACGACTTGTCTTGCAATGTATGCAATGATTCTTCTAAAGACCCGCACACAACAAAATGATTCACATCACAGTTAAACTTAGAAGGTACTTTTAGGTGGCTTCATATGCAGCTGTAATTGTACTATATCTATTTTCTTTTGTGCAAAACAGGAGAGACCCCTACACACTTTTTGCCTATAGTTCTTTCAGACTTTTTTTGTATGTACTGCAATAAATCTGCTTCCAATCAATGAGAAACGCTTCCTTTAAAAAAAATCTGCTTCTTTTTAAACACAGGTTTTTTTCTACCACATGGAGAAATAACATCACATATTTTCTTATGGAGCATGTATGTAATACTTTTATGAAATCTGTCACAGAGCATGTTGGTGGTATATCTGCATAAGTAAAACATTACTTAGTGACACACAATCAGACATGAATTTCCCAAGAACAGTGGGTACAGGTACAGTGTGTGGATTGCAATTCATCTTCTAAGATTTTTGTTGTAAGACATTCACACACTTCACACTCGTACAAACCAGCCACTGCCCCATAGACCAGCACAGCCCAGTCCAGCATGACAGGTCCAGGACACTCAAGCCAACAGCTGGACAAATGACCTCCATATACCACAGCTGCAATGCAGGCTTTGCCTTAACATAGTGTTGGACACCTGTTGATGTGTGTCCCTAAGTGAGGAACTGCTGTTTTTACTGTTATGTTGCATGTCGGGTATCCAGCATGCTCTGAGGATATGGCTCAGGGCCAGTCTCTGTGATTCCTCATCTGAGGCCATTTGGCAGCTGTCACCAGGGTTTTTGTCATCTGCTGTTCCCCTGTTCCAGACGTCTTACACAACTGTGAAGCTTGCATTGGTTATGTGACAATTTTTTTTCTGTTGCTTCTTTGTTTTTCAGCTCATATTTTAATTATCTAATCAGTTAGAATGCACAAATTTTGTCAAAGTCTCCTTTGTCTGAGTCCTCAGGTAGGCTTTGCCCCAGTAGCTGCAATGTTTTCTTATGTGGTGTAAAAGTTTGTTCTGAACTTAACTTTCTTGGTGACAAGCTGTCACTCATTGCACTCTGCTTTTGTAATCGGGTGTCAAATTTTATTGGTGCATTTTAAGTAAAATGGTCCCTGCATTTAATTTCTATCATCACAGTTTCTTAAATGTGTAGAAACTCTCAGTAGATACATGGATATTCGATACATGGATATTCAATTCATTTCCTATGCCATCTTTATTAAAAGTATTAGATCCATGCATACTTTTTTCATACAGCCAAACCAGATTTGTTATACTCTCAGTCAATACAGTAATTATTTTGATTAATTTGATTCTTATTTATGCCATTGTTCTCATACAGAATCGCAAACCACATTCATGAGCCCAAAACGTGTGAATTACTAGAAAAGAAATGGAGGATAGCATTTCCAATCTTACCTAATTTCAGAACTTCAAAAATTATAGCAGAGCAGATCTGGCTACTTCCATTCAGTGAATGCGCATTAAATACGAACAGACATTTCTCAGCTTGGAGGAAGAATGTGATCATAACTGCAACCAAAAAAGACCACTTGAGATGTGTGATCCAACCTTTGTGATGTGCCAGATTAATTTTTGCTATTATCTTAATCAGAAAAAGACAGCTTTCTTTTTTTTATAGTAAATTAAGTGTTTTGCTAACGAATGATTCATCATAAATGTATTTAGTTACTTCCAGTAATGATGTAATAAGAGTCTGAGGCTTTGAAGGGGGAGAGGATGGGACAAGGTAGTATATTTAAACTATATTTAATAGCCTATACAATATATCATCAGCAAAATCATAAATACCAAATGCACTGCTGTTTGCCTTCACCCATGCTTTATTAATTGCTATACTTTCAGTAACCTTATAAATGTTTCACTGTATCTGAAATATACATTCATTATGCAATAAATGATTGAAGCTCAGTAATGGGTTTTCCTTTAAGCATAATTTATGATTTGCCTTGGCAGGCTAATACCTGGAAACTGTTTGCTGCTTCTGCCAAAGAATGCATAAATTTTTACCAAAAAAAAAAAAAGAAGAAGAAAAGAAAAGTAAGCTTATGGTTAAACTATGGAGCTGTAGTTTATCCAATGGGCATTATGCCTAAGCTCAGAAAAGAAAGCCTCAAAATCTTGTAGCACACATTTTGTACAACTGTTTCTAAGCATCATTGATTTTACAGGTTTCCTGAACAAAGTCCTTTTCCAATTCTCTCACAGAAAAATTGTAAGTATGAAGCTGTTGTAAGTATTTCAAGAATGCAGTGTCTTCCACTTGAAAATCTTGTTGACAGTTGAACCAAGAGGAAATGTGTGTTTATAGTTAATAGGAAATATGCTTGAAACATGTCATCAGAGTGGTCTGTGCTGCATTGACAATAAAAATACAGAGTTTTGACAGGCAGTTTTCCTATTGAACATAATGTTCGTAAGTTCAATCAGAAGGATTTTAGCTCACTGCAGATTTAACTAACTTAGAAAATGATGGAATGATAGCCAGAAAGATAATTATTACAGGTAACATAATAATGAAAAGAGGTAGTAGAAGAGAAAGGGGAAAAGGGAAGGGAAGAATAAAAATTCTATGCATTCAGATTTTAAAGTACATTGAAGAAAAACTAAATTAAGCAACCCCAGAAACTAAGATGAAAAAACACTTCATTTAGCGTCCATTCAAAATACTTTAGCTGGCAGAATTCCATATGGGATGTTAAACTGATTCAAGTAATGAGATTGATGCAGAACAGACTAAGGAAACAGACCCTCACTGTACCTGTCTATTCCCTGTGTTAGAAAGTGCAGGGATGACTTTCTGTGCATTGTTCAACGTCTCTGCATGCTCACAAGCAGGTTTTGGATGATGGTCTGTGCTCTCAGGCTTGTTCATGCCACCTGCTTACACCATGGTGCTTGACACCTGGACTACCAGGTTACTGATGACAGCAATAACTTAGCAGACAACATTCAGTCAGATGTCACTCCCTTCCAAGGAAGATGCAGTCAAACTTAGGATTCTAAAGGCCTGCACCATGTCCTTGATTTACCTTATGATATGGAGACATTCTCAGATTGATGACTTTGTTAAAGGATCATGTTAATTTCCTGTCTGAATCTTAACAATTGCCTAAACCCTAAATTTCTTAGGTATATCAAAGATGGGAAGGATGGGAAGGCATATGCCTGAGTCCTGCTAACATGCTGCTGCTGTCCCAGTAAAGGATTGCAAACTCTCTCTTCAGTGACGCGTAGAAAGATAGAGCAGTGGCTGGCAGGTATCTCAGTTTTGTGTGGGAGAAGCTTTTAGTAATCCAAATGTCTTATTACTCGCAATTTTTTTGAACAGTGTATAGGAGCTTACCAGGAAAACAGGCATTTATTACTCTGAGAAGAATTCAGCATCTGTTTTTCCTCACTTACAACCACTTTGACAACTTTTGGCTTAACTAATTCACATTAGGCAGATGGAAAATACTAAAGAATGCTTTTTAATATAAAAAGTTGTTTCTTTCCATTGCATAAAATGTTTCAGTTCTTACTGAATATGTCTAGATGCCAATCAGATAACAGAAAAAAATTGCCTTTTGAGTACCCTGGGTTTTGGCCTAGCAACAATTTATCCTTAATGATGTGCAGATGACCAGTTCCTCATCTGGAGAAAGTGGCCTCCTCAGAACCAGAGCTCATTGCTGATATTCTTCCAGACTGGGTTAACAGTTAATAAGTTCTTTTTCTGTGTAATTCATTGATGGAGCATTTTCATATGTGTGTTAAGCCATCAGCGAGAGAGGTTCCTATGTAGGGGTATTAAGTCTCCAAGTCAAGACCTGTAGCAGTGCTAATACTTTTCTTTAGACCATATAGCTGCTCTGAATTGTGAAAACAAAACCTTTCAGACACATACTGCTTTAGATCACATCTAAGAACAGATCCAGATGAGTATAGACTGAGAAGCTATGCTGCACTCTACTTAATTAGGTGTACAGTACTTACTAGGGTTCTTTTTTGACATTTTTCAATTCAGTTGATGCTCATAAAAATGAATCCAATAACCAGAAAGATGAACAGAAAATATATTTTAAGAAGATTGTGTTTTAATAAGGTATTTTGGACTTTCAGGAAAATTTGGCAAAGCTGAAATGAATTTTCAGATAATTTGTTCTCTATGAATCTGTGCTTCTGCTAAGAGCTTAAGCTGAAAAATTTGAGGCAGTTTTATTCACACTGAATAATCCAGCTTGCAAATAGAAAATTTTAAATAGTCTCATTCTGTCTGCTGAAGTCACTACTGAAGTGGAGAGATTTTTTTTTTTTCTGAAAACACTTATACTATACAAATGTCAAGGCTTAATTCTACTTTAAATTCTTTTATATCCCAAAATGATCTGGCATGTCAGGAGCTGGTCTGAACTTTTGGCAGTACAAAAAGGTGGTCCTAAGTGAAAAGGTGGTCCTAAGTGAAGGAAATACAAATGATTTTTTTACTTGTTAATAGTTCTTAATGTATATAGTTGTCTAAGAGCTCTTGTAGGATTTACTAACTATTTTCATATTTATTAATTATTATACTAGGGCTGTATCATAAGATGTCTCACATGCTTCTACCTTGTCTTGACACAAATTAAAAAGTCCAGGTTGCTATTTCCTTTACAGAAAGGCAATATATTTTAATGCAATTGCACTCTCGTTACATAAAACATTATGTATGTCAACTCTGTTCCTTAACATATTCCTTTAATGAAAGTGAGAAAAATTTTCATACCCTTATGATTCTGGTATGCATTTTGGCACTGCACATTATCTCATGTTTTGTCTGTCCACATACTCTACATCTCCTTTCTGACTTGCAGCTGGAAGCCCAGGACATAGAATATAATGACTTGCTTCAGGCAGTAGAGTAGTCACGGAAGTAAAAACTTTACTGGGTGGTATCCTCTCCTGGCATTCAATCTGTGGCAGGTGATCAAGGGCAAATAGGAAGCCAGGTATCTTCACTCTGACAGCTTCAGCCACAGGATTGAGGCCAGTTGCAGGAAAACTGTTTGGAATTAGAGGTCTTCTCCAACTTATTTCCTTCAGGGTATGAGACAAGGCAGGATATTCTACCTGTTCAGAAGCTCCGGAAAAACTCCTGCAGTGGAAGGACTGAGTGGGAACAAGCAAAACCAAAGTGGCAGGAGTGGCTGAATGAGATGTACAAAAAGGTTCAACTTAGAAGTAGGAAAGATATGACATAAGTCAAAGCAAAACTAAAGAAAATCAGAACGCCAAACATATTTCCCATTCTTGTGTTTGGTTTAGGGGTGAGGGAGTGTTGGGGGGCAGGATATTTTTACACTTTTTTTGGTGCAAGGGGTGATGAGCTGAAAGGGGAAGAAATAACTGATGGATCTCAGGAATAATGACTATGAAGTGCTGAGGTTTTCTTTGAAAAGACAGAACTGAGGAGTTGGTGACAGTTACAGCTTTTCAGCATTTTCACTTTTCCAAACCAAGCAACCAAAGGGAAGTATAACTCTTCAGGACTTAAAGCTCCTTAAATTGATATTTTAGGATTAATTTCTTTGATTTCTGGCTTTTCACATAATTGAACATATTTCATAAGGGCAACCACTACAAGAAAGTTCATGACATCCATTAAATGAAGCATAGCCCCTGAAGATACCTGATTAGACAACTCCTGACCACAGAAGGAGGTATTAAAAAACTGTCCAACTGAATGAGATACTTTACTGTGCCAACTTCAATCTACCATTTCTATCAGCCCTAATTATAGTCAGGTAATTCTGTTAGCTTCTGTAATACATTTTAAGCTACAGTACTTACAAGCTAAGAGCAAGTACTGCTCTTTGATGGAGTTCCCATTTTCAGAGCAACCTTTTCATTCTGTGAAGAAAAGAATTAATAATTATTTTTGCCATGATGGAGGTTTGTTGAGTTTTTTTCTATTATTGGAATATTTTACACCAAAAACCAAATAGCACTTTGTTTACTTGACAATATTTGCAATGTGCCATCAGACAAAAAAAAAGTGAAAAAGCTTATGTGAAAAGGAAAAAAATAGCTTGATATGCAATTCTCAGTAAGATACAGAAGTCAGTGTAATAAGATATTGTGCTTGCTCCATAACACCAAATGGTAGACAAAGTGCACCTGTAGGCTGTTTTTAAATGTTAGACTGCTATTCAGAGAAGTGATATTCTCCACTGTAGTCAGCAACTTGGCAAACCGGAATGAAATTCAATAATTTTTCCTTATTTGGAAAGAGAATAATAAATAGGAACCATAAAGTAGAAATGAGGCTGAACCAAAAAATCTTTATTTGCATTAGCTCATTTTTTACGGGAGTTTGAAAACTTTTCTACTAAAAAATCCTCAAACCTATATTACCTATAGTATTCTATATATCTTTTTGATCATACAGATGCATGACAATTATACATTATGACAAAACTGTCAGGTGAGAATTACATTTAGGAAAGTAATGGTACTGTTCTAATGCAATATCTCAAAAGGTAATTCTTGATACATAAATTCAATACAATACACTATTATCGAAAGGTATCTTTCCTTCAAATATTCCCACAAAAGTCAATACTCGTTAAAAGGTGCGTTTTCTCCATTGAAGTACATCTGTGTCTACCTGACCTTTAAAGGCATTGCATATATTTATGTACATATTTAAATCTCATACTTACACTGTTCAGATATATGTCAGAATGTTGCTTCCTCAGTGATGTAAAGAACTTAGAAAGGAAGTGGAGAGTGGCTTCCATTTGTGATAAAAATGTGTGTATATTTTTGTGGTGGATAAACGTTTTGCATCATGATGTCAGTACTGTGTATCACACGTCTATGTAGGCCTGTAGAGAGAAGCAGTAACATTCTTAAAGGGGTACAAACACACGATGGGTACAAAGACATGGGACTTTTATCCTTAAACAAAAGAATGATTGCAACAAGACATTTTGATGAAATGTGGGCTGGAAAGTGAAGCTATCAAGAACAGTGGCAAAATTTTATTGCAACTAGCACATTTCTGACTCTGAATTTCACATTGCTTTCTACTTAAATGTATCAAAAAGGTATAAAATTTAGAAGTTCAGGCAAATAATATTAGTCTTTAAAACAGTAATTTGCAGTTCTTTGTCAAGGCTTTTGAGGTAATCTGGAGCTTTTTCAATGCCGTGTGGCAGTCAAAAAACACAAATTCCCATAAAATTCTGGGAAAAGGGAACCAAGGGCCAGGCAGCCTAGAAAATGAACAAGAGAGGCAGCAAAAGTTTCCAAAGCAAGAAAAGGAGCACTGAGGACTGAAGGATTTTTCCAAGCAGGCAGTTCCACTGTCCTGTTGCTGTAGCCTCAAAGAAGGGAATTACTTCCTATTCATTTATTAGAGGCTTCGGATTCAATTGTCCTGCAGTCCTGTAAAGGGCATTCTCTTCCTTCTACCTGGAGTTCTCATGCAGCAGCACTGGCAAGCACTTTAACAGGAGCTGAATGAAGAAGGGAGAGGATAGGACTCCATAAAAAGCAGAGTGACACAACAGTAAGAAGTGGAAAAAAAACAAAGGAGAAGGAAAAAATTGGGGAAAACAGATATAAGAAAGAGATTAAAGAGTAGAGACAATTGGAGAAATAAAACAAATACATTAGTGGAAGGGAAGAAAATGGAAGCTTTTGATGGGATAAACCTTCAACCCACAGCCATCTGTAAATGAATTCCCAGAAGTACTTAATTCCTGTAATAAAGGTTTTTAATTTCTTGATGTTATGCTTACCAGCATAAAGGAAAACCAACTTGCATATAAACCAAGCAAAGAAATTACTAGTATTAGTAGAACTGAGAATCAGAACCTTATCATTACACATCTAACTGTAATAGAACAAGAAAGAATAATAATGTAGCTAAATTTGTTATACACATTTCTTAGTTTGTTCCTGCTCTCTTGGTGGTATGGTCACCTTTTCCAAAGCCTGTGTCTGGTGACAGAGCAGATGTTATGGTGAGGCATCAGCATCCAAAGTCCTCTGCCAAAAGGAATATGACATGCACATTGATCTCTCCTGGGATCCCTTTGTAGTATTTTTTTAATGTTTAATAATATCCTTTTATATCTTTCCTTTTTTTCAGGAGCTTGACACTATATATGAATTCACTACGTGATGCCTTTATGTTTGGTTAGTACTATCTCTTTTTTTTTCATTGCTAAACCATATATCAGTTTTCTCCACTTCCAGACCTGCATCTCTCTTAGTGACCATCACTGACTTGCTTACGCCTTTCTGTTCTTCAGTGCCAAGGCTGTGCTCCATGACTTACTATACCATGACTGTTCATTTTAGTGGTCCTCTATACAACATTTCATATTTTCACTTATGCCAGCACTTCTCTGCTCTATATCATTGTGTTACAGTTGTAAAATTTTAATTTTACACTAAATAACTCCTGATTAGAGTTATCTCTATAAAATTCAATGGAAAATACTGCTTTCAAATACACCAGCCTGTCATCAGACAGTTGAAAAAACCTGGACACAGCAATCTATCTCTACAAACTCAGCCATTGCAAACTCCATACAAAGTTGGCAGTTTGTTACTATCAATCATAACAATGTTATGAAGCCACAGGACTACAGTCTCTTCTGTAATCCTGCCTTGTCCTCTGTGATGCCACTGTTTCTGGGTTTCTTCCGTCCATGTATGTATTGGGAAATTGTAGAGATGCTGTCTGGGCAGCTGGATGAATGAGTCCTTGTTTGGCTGGAGATAAATGGAGATTGATCAATGCCAAATATTGACAAAATTGTAACTCATACAACATTAGGAGAGCAGAAAAAGGCAACTATTACAGCAATTTAAATATGACACAGGCATTTTGAAAGTGTTTAGCAACCACGTGGCAAACCCACTGCCCTTGGATAGGGCACCAAGATTCTTGCAGATTAGTGAACAGAGCTGGAGAATTTTGAATCTCTAGGTCTTGTGCTATCTTTTAAGGATTGTTAAGAAAGTGGCCATCTCATCCAGCTGCTCTTGCCAAGGACTTTCTCGTGCTAGCCCTGACATGTGTGCCCAGGAACAGGAGTCTCTGTCCAGCCCAAGGGATGCATCTGCTGCTGTCCCATTTGCTGGTTCAGCCAGAGGTGAATCTGAGCACATATCGCAGGGACACACATAGACATGAACATGGACATGCACAGAGGAGGCACACACAGAATGCTGACACAGCTGCCACAGGCAAGACGATGCCTTCAACATCACCCAAAGAGAGAAATCACATAAAACTCAGTCATGTGAGTCCTCTCCTCTTGGGCTGGAAGAGGCAGGATGTCACAGTGCACAGAAGATACTCTCCAAGTTTACAAGCACACAGAATTTGTGTGTCCTCAAGTGTCATGACATCCCCTCAGTTCATCCACTGACTCTGCCTGTATCCTGGACACACTTTATGGGCCCCTTGCCCTCTGGCTGGTTCAGCTCAGTGCTCTCTAGGAAAATCTTGACATTCACATCTTTGTCCCACAGACACCCCCATACTCACAGGTCCCCCTGGCTAGCTAGTGCAGCCTGATGTTTGCTAGTGAATACACACACATCCTTCCCACGTGGTTACTCGGTTTAGGGAAGATATTGCCACTTGACACTCACCAGCTGCCACAAGACCCGTGGGTTGTGACCAGCAGTCTGCTTCAGCTGCCAGCACTGAGGATCTCAATGGACTCTTGTCACATCAATTTCTCCACAGGTGGTTTCTTGGAGTTCATGCAACTCCTGCTCCAGTGAATGGAGGTTAAAGGCTCCAACTCACTCCAGCCACTGGTGTTATGATACCCCGTACAGCTGTAGCTGGCCCCACAGGTCAGAGTTCCTACAACTTTAGCCTGATTCCTGTGGTTGGTCCCAAATTTTATTCACACACAGAGGCCTTGCCTGTAGCTAACACTTAGACCTTGCAGCACACATGTACAGAGATTGAAGCATGAGATTTTGCAGAGATAATTAAGAAAAGATTTAGCAAAAAACACAAGAAGGTAGAACAGACTGGTGATGAGGTGCAGGGCTCAGCCAGAAATTAATAGAGACTTCTTCTGTTTTAAAGGAGTGATTATTCCCTTTTATAAACTCTTTTTTGCCTCCCTCCTACTGTTTGTCTTGTGGTTCTCCTTCCTTTGCACATCCTTTCATGGGTTTGTTTACCTCTCCCAGCCCAGGCTCTCTCCTGGTTTGTAATAATATCAGCTGCAAAGTCCAGGCTGATCTTCCTTCAAAGGACATCAGCAGTTTCCTGCTAGCCCATCAACTGATGTGATTGGTGAGGTGGTTTTCTTGTCATTGTTTCCATTTTTAGTTTGTTAGACATGCATATCTGTATATTTTATTTCTGGCTTCCCTTTTTTCACTCAGTTTCCCACCTAACTACATCCATGAAACTGTGTTGGAACAAACATTTTTGTACTCTTACATATCCTCATCAGTTACTGTGAATGGGCAGACTTGATGTCTCTCACCGTTTCTTATGTTAATCAGGTTTCTGTCTGAAGTTCCTTGTTTAAAGTTTCCTCCTTATTACCCACTTTTTCCATAGAAAAGGGCCCTTGGCTAGATGCCCTTAAAGGAGCAGACAGTCTCCTTCACACAACAACATCCGAAAAACATAAACAAATTCTGCAATGGCTGCTGATAAACTGTTAAGTCAGCATTGCCTTCATTCAATGAGGTGGTTCAAGTTCAGCTATCTCAGTGTTCCTTGGTCAACAGTGAAGTGAAAATTCAAGGTTCTTCTCTGGTAGCATAACAATGAGAACCATTCAAAACAAGTATGACTATGTGGACTTAAAGAAACTTGAATACAGCTAAATAAATTAATTAATATTTAATATTTTTATATAGTTTAAGCTTGAATTACTCCCAATAGTCATTACTACAGATTAATTGCTTTTGGCCTACACTAACACCATTTCATTATAGCACCTAAATTTACTGGTTTCCTTTCCATTGTTTACTTGACAACAATGAGATGACACATCTACACATGCAAGGAGTTACCAAAAAATTCTCTCTCACTCTCTCCCCTTCTTAATCTATGTCTCTTTCTCCCTCCAAGGATCTTACAGGTTTCCAGCTAGGTATCCCCCTCTTTTATTTAGAAAATCATTATTATTCTAATCAACCCTATACCAAATCTCAGGTTATGTGGCTGAGAACTCCTCTAGGCTTCCTAAGTGAATGAATTACAAAAATAGGACATCTGGATAATGTATGCATTTTCTCAAATGATTTGGGTTTTCCCTATTGGGTGACCATATCCCTTTGTGCAATATTCTATTGAACTATATTTTCTTATTGTCCTCCAAAAAACTTATATTACTTTGAAGTTTGCTTTTCCAGTTACTGATGTCCAGTTTTTCCTGACTTGGCTGTAATATTTAGCTATTAGTTGGAAGACAAGATGGTATTTTATGAACTCAAACTTCTCACATTTCTTCATGATTCATGTAAAACAACTATATAGACCAATAAAATGACACTGCCTATTTTCTACTTGGACCTGTCTTATGAGACTGAATCAGAAATTTTCAGGAACTCCTTTAACATAGTTTCTAAAGCTGATTCCATGTGATTTAGGGTAAAATTTGCATTGCCCTGAATGACACCAGAGATAAAGTAACAGGCTGAATCACTTTTAAAAATTTCTGCATAGTTGAATTTCATGTCTATAAAGTCTGATCAAAGACTGACTTGGGCTATCCAAGAGTTTTCTTACTTCACCAAGCATATCAGGGCAAGGGATAAAAGAAAAAGTTCACTTCCATTTCTGATATGGATAATTATGGATAAATATTCTCACTAGAAAGTATAGTGACAGCATGCAATATCCATTACTCTACAATTATCTTTTCTTGACTCTCACAGTACTTGAGTCTCTTGGTTAGATTGCAGAAGGATGCTATCATGTCCGACTCCCAGTGCTCCTCTCCTAACCTGTGACTTCAACTATCAGTAGTCACTAATTGTAATTATTCTGCTGCCCTATAATAGAGTGGCTGGGGAAGAAGAGCACTGCTCTTCATTGCAACTGAACAACCGATAACAGAAAAGATAAAATTATTCCTTTGCTATACATTACATCCAAATCCCTAGGTTTTAAGGAAAATTATCCATTTTTGGTGTATCCTTTCTTTCTTTTTGAAATTTAAATGGTAAGTTTAGAAGTGGAAATATTAGTATTATATAAAGTACCAAATGACTGACATATGTAGAAGGTAGCTTTAATCAGAAGATGTTGTTGGTGGTGTGGCATAAAATCAAAATGAAAGGTCATGGACACAGTGACAAACAGGAAACTGAAGTTGTTTCTTTGCAAAATTGTATTCATAAGTGTGAATTACCTTTGTAATGTTCAGAGAAGGATGTCTCTCTTTTGCTTTAACCTCTTATTTGAGATATTTCCTCTGACATAAATACAGTTCTGACATACCTTGAACAGGAAAAGAGACTTCCAGTATAGTATTATTTCCAAAGGTAGGTACTACATGGTGGACAGCTCTTGAATAAAGCTAAAGTGAAAACAGAAGGACTGAAATGCTACATGACGTAAACACTTCTCCCCTGAGAAAGGTATGTGGAATTTCTCATCTATATGGCATAAGATGCAATGAAACTGAATAAATCCATATTAACTTTTAATCCAAAGTGATGCCTTTGTACTTGAAAATCTTCTATGTGCAATAACATAATACAGTTACTAAAAGAAAGCACTTGGCCAGGAACATTGTTTATAAAAACTGGTAGCTTTCCTGACAAGTAATCAAAAATCTCATCTAGGGTGGGACGTTTCCCGGAACAGTCACAGTGCTGAGAAAAACACCTAGCACAAAAAGTGTTCTCTTTGTTAATAAGAATCTTTTATTTCAAGGAGTCACTGAAATCCTAACCAATATTTGCAAGAGAGTCCCTGACAAGGGCCTGTTAGAAAGAGAAGGAAGTCAATAAAAGTAAAGTGTAAGTGTAACATTAATGGCAGGTTCTTGCAGCCATTTTCCCCCAAATTATACCATTCCTATTCAAATACCATCTCAAGAGTCTCAGACAGTGTCAAGTGCAATCATTGTTATTGCAGTTGCCAAGGTAATCAATTGAAATCATAATGAAGGGAACAGAAGGAAATCAATAGACTCTGAAATTACAAATAAAGAGGAGCTATCGTTTAAAAGCATTTGGCTGAAATCTTCCATATTAATGGAGTCAGAAATGGCTGTGTCATTCAGAAGCAGTGTGGTGCATAATTCACTTGAGTGCATTAGAACACCTAAAAGCTATTGCAGCAATTAGTGCTGCCTACCAAGAAAGTGTCCACCTTAGAACCATCACTGAATTGTTTCTTTGATTCCAATATGTTTTCATATTTAAAATTGTGATTTATTTTTTCCTCAAAAAAGCCATCATGATGTAATATCAATAAACATAGTGTCTATCCCATAACTTGTTGAAAAAGTTTATCTAATGTGTGCTAACTCTTCTGGAGTTTTCTTTCAGTTAAAAGCCCTACCCAGATGCAGCTGCACTCTAGTAGATTTTACATCCCTTAGGTGCCCCAGTGTGGTTGTTGAGACAGACACTGCACTCAAAGTACTTCAGTTAAAAACATCAGAAGGCTTCAAGCATCAGCTCCTTGTTATCTAAAAGTCTCTCGTACCTGTTCTCTTTAGTAATCTCATGGAGCAGGTCCACAGTCCTGGCTCTTTCTCCACAGTCTTCTGTCTTCCTTCTGCTGTTCCAGCTCACTCTTATCATGGCGGCCTAACCCTGTTTGTCCTACGTACAGCATCTTACCTTTTCTAGCCCTTGCACAACCTCCTGTCCCTTCCTCCTCACAGCACAGCCAGCAGACTCCAACTGAACTCCCTCCTCCTTATCACACCCATAGCCGGGAGGGCAAGGCTGTTCCCACTCTTGGATAATTAACACAGCTGCAATATATCAAGGGTAAGATTGCCTTTAGTACTATCTCTCTTTGTCTCCCCAAAATCTGTCTCCCCACACCCCAGTGACTGTGGGATATTCATACCTAATGGCAGTGCTCAGCACTTACAGTCATCTTTTAAATAGAAATTACACCCATGTTACTCATGTATGTATGTAATTACATACATGTTACTCAATGCAAATACATGGAGTGTACATTGCTGCATTCAGATGAAGGCATTTTAGGTGTGGTGAAGGGAGTATTGTTCTCTTTGGGCAAGTAGGTCAGCAGGATTCTTTATTTGGCTTCAGAGAGACAAGCAGGCAAGAATGAAGCACTGAATATGTGTTTCTGCTGTGAGTGCTCTACTAACCAAATGTTGCACTTTGCAAGGCCAAGTAAATAATTATTCTAGAGGAGAAGCTAAGCATGTTTCCATAGTCTGTTACTGCATTCACTCGAGAAGAAGAGGACATGGGTCCCAGCTCATGAACCAACTGGAGCAGGGAATTGAAGTATCCATTGGAGCAAGAAAGCCAGCTCTCAGAGCTAGCCATTATATTATGCAGCTATGTCCTCTCCCTCTATCCTTCTGGTGAGAGAGGTGGTGAATATTTAATAGTTTCATGCAAAATGGAACAGTTTCTAGAGGAAGGTTTGAAAAAAACCCTATAACATCCGACAGCATTGCTCTTAGGTGTTTCCTGTGCAAAGCAAATTACCATCATGTGGAAAAATTAATCATTTGAATTCTTTCCAAAAGGAGTACTCATACTACCTAAATGCTTCTGAAGACGGAGAAAGGCAAGGGTCCACACTGCAATTTTTCAGCTGCATTCAGAAAAAAAAGATAATGGGGGTCAGGTGTTTTTGCTTTTAGGCGGTTGCTCTTATCTCATTGAAATGTGACTTAGCCATCTTAAGGAAATTGTTCTTAAAAGTCAGATAGAAAGAATGGGAAGAAAAATTAAGAAGGGACCTCCTTCCTGCCTGAAATACTAATATGTCCAAATACTGAGCTACCAAGATATTTTTTTCTCAAAAACACTGATTGGTTTTTGCATGGCATTTAATAAAACCTTTCCATTACCAATTTCATAACAGCAATTAAAATTCTCATCAAATGCATCTTAACTGTTTATAGTCTTCCACTAGGGAGCATTTTCCTTGGTAAACATCTGCAGTAAAAGACTATTTAATCTCCACAAGTGAAACAGTCAGTTTTGATAATTCATCTCTTCTACTGTCAGTTTACACTGAAATCTTGTAGAGATCTGGTCTTCTGCAGCAGGTAAGTTAAGGTGCACTTTGGCTTGTTCTGAGAGGAGAAAAAGCCTTTGTCTTTTTTTCTGTCACACCAACTAAAATTAGATCTGATCATTGTGTGTCTCTGTGAAGGAGTTCAAAGCACTTTGCTCTGCAGTCCACAAATACAAACTGCTAAGAAAAGGATATCTGGTGGACTGACTTATTTGAATGAGGATAGTGAAAGAGTACATAGCCATGCAACAAAAATAAACGCATAAAATACCTTAGTATTTTACTATACTAAGCATGCAATCACTAACAGTAGTTCCTGCCTTTCTGTTTGTATAGATTTATTAACAAAGGAATTGAAAGCAGAGTGTTAAAAGCAACAATCCCCCTCCCTTCTCTGGAAAACATTGAACAAGTCATGAAAAATGTCCTTCATATCATATGTGAAAAATCAGGTATGTTGGGTTTTTTCCCATCTCACAATTGTAGTCTCTGGGGTTCCTTTAGCTCTCATTGTTCCAAGTTTGTGATCTCTGGGTTGTCAATTTCATTGATTAATATTATCAAAACCAAACTTGTTGCCTATTTGAAGATTCCAGGTTGTGCTATCTAGTATCTCTAGATTTGCCTTCTGGCATCTGTCTCCAGCTTGGAAGATCTGAATAATTTCTCACTTCCTCTTCTTGATACTCAGTTCTCACTTTCATCACCTACAGAAGCATCAAATCTCCCACCTCTTCTTTATTTCCTTTTCTTCCTGGGAGGATTACAGTTTTTATTGATGATAACTGGAGCAAGTCCATCTAAAACAGAAGCCTGAATGCCATTTTTATTTTTAAAGAAAGCTTTGCAAAGGAAAGAAAGCTACCTTATTAATGTCGATAAAAGCTAGGAATAAATCAAATAGATATTTATCCTTTAAATAATGTACTGAATGTTTCTCTACTGTAAAGCCCTCACAGCAGATCAATACTGTTTACACTATTCACTTGCAGCAAGCAGTAAATGTCTTTCACTTCAACAGTTTCCAGCCATTTAACATTGTTAAAAAGACAGCTAAAACATCAGTTGGGAGCATTTTTTCCTAAACTGAAATGGATCGATTAGCTTTCATGGCATTCACTGCAATGATTGTGAACCAGGATTATGAAAGAGGTAATATGGGAGTAAAAAGGGAAAGAAGTCAGTGCACCTCTTTTAAGTTAATGAAATAAATTGCATACCTCTATTCAGAAGTAAATCTTCTTGGAAGGATTGACTTCTTTATAATACTGTGTTAATAACTACTTCTCTACACGTGTAGTATGGATTGTCTTTTAAATTGGTTTTGCTATACGTATGCAAAAGCAATGGCTCTGAAAGCCTGGTCTGTGACATTTGTCATGTTCAATCAGTTAGGCAACAGTGTAAACTTCTGATCAATGCCACTTCAGTGAGAAAAGGTATTCATTATTAGCAAACTCTAAAAGAACCATAGTTCTATGGTAACTAAATAGAAAAGAATTATTCTAGGCTTCTTGGAGTTTAAAAAAAAAAGTGATTATTTAGTTCAGCTAATGAATGCCTCTTTGTGACCTCCAGTCAACAAACCACTGTTAATACTGTACAGAGAAACAATGGCAAAGTTAGGACCATTTTAGCACCTACACTGCAGATGAGAAGATTTCTGATTGAATAAAAAAGACCCGACAGGAATTCAGCATTTTTCTTAATCAAAAAAATTTTCTTTTTCCCTGACTCTCTTGTCTGTCATTTTTTTTTCATTTCTTCATTGTTTTCCCTAATGACTGCACTGTGTTTAGAAACAAAAAATAAATTTAAATATTAGCCTCTTGCTCTTTAACTAATTTTTTTTTAAACTTCAGCTGTAGGTGACAATATATGGCTTATAACAGAGTACAAATCTGAAGCCAAAAAGAAAAGAAAACATGAATAGGTATTCAAAAAGGCTTGTGATATGCAGATACTTATGCATACCTACAAAGTATCAGAAGATGATAAGTTAAATTGTGTAGACAAATGAAAATTAGAGATATGATATTTACAGTTCATACCACAAATCCATTTTCCACCAATTACTATGTAACTTCTAGTAAAAAATAGTTAACAATATTGAAATTTGTTTCGGGAAATATTCCAAGTCAATGAAAACCTACTTGGCAGGTAAAGCTGAATTCACCATTCCTTTGATATTCCAAATAGTAAAATACCTTTTCAAGAGCTTAGTTCTTCATTCTTTTTCTGTGAAGACAAGCTGAGAGAGTTGGAGTAGTTTACACTAGGGAAGAGAAGGTACTGAGGAAACCTTATAGCACATTCCAGTACCTGAATAATGCCAACATTTCTTGTTGCCTGGAAAAGCACTTTTTACAAGGGCATGTAGTGATAAGACATAGGGAGATGGCCTTATGCTGAAGGAGAATAGGTTTAGATAAGATCATAGAAAAAATTCTTTTCTGTGAGGATAATGAGGCACTGAAAGTTTACCCCAGAGAGATTGTAGATTCCAACACTAGAGATGTTCAAGACCAGGCTGGATGTGGCTCTTGAGTGACCTCTTCCAGTATAAGGTGTCCCTACTTGTATCAGAGGGGTTAGATCTGGATGATCTTTGAGGTCTCTTCCAACCCAAACCATTCTACAACTATATGATTTTATGATTAATTACTCATTTCCCACATTTCCCACGTCTTTCCTAAAGTACAACCATCGTCACTTTTTGAAGGTATGAACATTTCCTGACAGTAGGGACTGTAGCTCTTAATTTAACTATGGTCTCATTTCCTCCTCCTACAACCTTTCACAGTAGAATGCTCTTCCAAAACCATGGAAAAGTCAGCTATATAAGAAGTGGTATCTAAAGACCTAACAATCCAAGGTTTCTTCAAATAACAGTTTCCTGAGATGCTCAGTGAAATCTAGGTAGGGCAGAATAGTCTGTATTTTTGGGAAATCCAGTAAAAGAATGACAGTTTTGATATCTTGCATCCAGTAAACTTCCCTGTTCCTTGTAACACTTGAGACTGTTGATGGACAGGGAGCTGTCATTAGTACTGCCATTTGCGACATACACAAGGTTTGTTTCACATCTATCAGCACTAGTCAGCATTAGGATATAAATGTCACTTTTTACAAACAAATAAGTTTTCAAACCCCACTAGCTTAGTCCTTTGTGGTACAAGATAAAAATAGGCATGCTATGAGGAAAATTATGCATAAATTATTTTTAGTTTAAATAAGATGGAGATTTTATGGATTTGGGTCAACAGAGATCACACTAAAATTGTTCATTGCTTCATTCTAATGAGTTTAAAGGATGGCTGCTCTATTTTTCCTTCAATCTATTTTTGTCCTGTTAGTATGTAAGTGCAGTATGTTACTGTGGAATAACACAAGCTGACTCCTGAAAAAAAATTAATATAGGAGATGGTCCAAAAATTTTGTTCTAGACTGAGGTTGTCTACAAGGGTAAACATCAGATTATTGAAACAATTGCCTTTCTGAATATAAACCTGATATTTTAGCAAATATATAAGATGTGGTCAAGTCTTTCTCCAGCAGAAACACCAGATTTGCCTCTAGGTAGACGCATCTATTCCTCCAGGGAAATGTGAGTATGAATCTAGTCAGACACCAGAGACCACTTTGCCTAGCCCTTTTGCATTTTAAACTTTTTGCAATAAAGTTTGGAAGGAAAGACATTGGAACCTCTAAAAAGGTCAAGCCCTGCTCTGTCTGTGCTTATGTCTGAAAAATTAATAGGTCTAAATCTCCTAGTGCCTGCCCTTATTATTTGTTCACAGTCAGATAATTGTACCTGTGGTCCCTTTCAACTGGAGTGGATGTATTGTAGTGGAAAAGAAAAAACAGAGGCATCTGGGTGACCTCAGCAATTCGACTTGCTCACATGCAGTGACAGAGGCAGAAGAGCAGAGTGTTTACTTGGTCATCCAGTCATTTTCCTTCTTGAGAATGTCACAAGGATGGTCAGAAATCTGTGTTCAGCACAGCACCATAGGAAATGCAATTTCAATTTCTTCTCAGAAAAACTACTGTGAACTCAGATGTTCACCCAACTGCACTCTGGAGACAGCGTACCTTCATTTCAGTTCCTCTTCAGAAGGGACATGTAACTACAATGTGAGTAAGAAAGTACTTACAGGTTTCTGAAAATATCCCTCGAGCCCGGCTGGAAAGTGGCTTCCAGCTGTTCCCGGCTAGCCCTGGCTCGGGATACTTCCAAACTCGGTTGGTGGCAGCAGGCGGACCGGCCACCACCCCCCCGGTGGGTCAGAGCTGCACGAGAGATGTCGGTGAGGCTTGACGAAGGTAGGAAGCGAGGAGGCTACTTTGTGGCTAGATGGTTTTTATTGTCACCTGCCTTTCGCAGGGGAGCCACGCTTCTCTCTGAGCCTCTCTCAAGTGTCGCCACCAGAGGCGTATATAAGGGGTTGGGAGAAGGGGGTGGACACAAGAGGGAAAGCCAATCAGGGAAATATGGATGTCACACAGACAGCGAATGGGAAACGAGGGGTGGGGGTTCCCCAGCCTGCTCCAATCTGGGACCGAGTCTCTCCAAACACTCTGGAAGGAGAGGAGGGGCTTCCCAGAGAGTGACAGGCTGTGAAGAACAAAGGCAGGGGGAAACCAAATGGGGAGAAATACAGGGGGGAACTCGGGAAAAACCATTACAGAACTTATTAATATTAACAATAAATAAAAAGATAGAAAACACACCGCTACAGGTTTCGTCTCTTAACTTTCTTCTGCAAGGTTAATAGAAGCATAGCATGTATGAGTGGCAGTGCAAGTGTTGTCTATTAACAAATATTCTCTTACATTAAGGTGTTCTCATTAAAAACTCCCTGAACAGAAAAAAAAGGCTAAAACTTAGCCTTTAAATCCATATATTTGGCTTCAGTACTGAGCAGATGAATGTATTATATAGCACATCAAAAAGTAAAATAATTTCTCCGCAAATACAAAGAGAAATAACACCAATCAAGACCCCAAAATTCTAAATAGCTACTACTAATTTGCAAGATATATGTTTACATGAAAGAGGAGGAATATATGATAATATACTATTTGTCAGCAAGTTTTTGTCAGCATATTTTTTAGATTTTCTTTTGCCTTAAGAGCTTCCTTAGATGTCTCTACCATACTTATTATGGACAATGCACTTGCACTTTGAAAATATAACTTGGGCAAACATACCCTAAATATAATAATTCTGTTTCACATTTAAGTTACTAAAAATGCCAGGTTACTTTTCATGGAGATGCCTTTTCAAAAATAGATTCTAAAAAATTAAAACATGCCCTTTGTGTCAACTTCATCAAGCTGCCAATAGCTCTTTAATGGGATAGTCTGCAGGCTGATTGCCTTTTGCAAAAGAAGTTCTTGGAATAGATATAACTTGAACCAAAAAAGTACACTTTAGGGCTTTTTTTCCTAAAAAGTAAGGCAGTTTCTCTATTCGGTCCAAATTCAAACTGGATGAATAACACTGAGCATCCTTTATTCCCTTCTGTCTTTTCATTGGTTGACAGATTCTTCAGTCTTTGTAGAGTCAATGTATATGTATCTGTTGGCAAAAGAAACCATTCCTGGAGGTGTCACTTATTGGTGTATGCCACTCAAATATTTCAGGATATTTAGGCCCCTATCACAATAAATATAAAATATAAAAATAAATAAAGTAGAAGTAAATATTAAAAAATATATTTTCATTTAAAAAAAAAATTGTATGTAATTAGGCTTTCAAGATACTATTTTTTTTGAAAAGGGCATAGTTAAAATAGGACTAAAGCCTCTTTGATCTGGTAAGACCAGGCTGGGGAACAGAAGGAATGTGTCTTGTTGGAGCAGGGGGTAGAACCAAAAAAATATTAAGGTCTTAGTTGACCAAAAGCTTTGGGTCAGGCTGCTGATTGCTGTATTGACTGCTTAGATTTTCTATCCTTCTTAAGTATGACAGGTACTATTTTTTCTAATCTGGAGGCAGTATATCTGGGGAATCCTTCCTGCAGTTTTTGTTGTAAAGACTCTTTGGAGAGAGTGCACCACCCTGTTCGTATTTCCAGAGTTGACTGAAACACAGATGTACAGATGCACTCCATCAATTTACCCCAGGCTGATGCATTTTTAACTTGTAATGTGAGAGAAGCATTAACATAATTATTGGTCTAAACCAGTGATTTAACAAAGTTTCATAGTAAATGTGACAGTGGTTTAATCAGATTGGATGGCAAGAAGCTCTTAAGTGTTTACTGCATAAAGAACAGGGTCAGGCAGAACTGTTGGAGACCTGGCTGTTGAGTCATGAGGTTCAGAAAGGACCCCGTTGCTTTCTAAACTCCTTTCATGAGGGGAGCTCACATGCAGCTGTATCCAGATTTGGTCCCAGACTTGGTCAATGGTTCTTATCTGAATGATGACATGGGCACAATCAATCCTAGGATTTCAAAGTCTAGGATCCTATTGATCACTTACCAAGGATTTGTTACAACAAGGAATCTCTCAGCCTTGAGGAGAAACTTTAAGAGGTGTCCCTGCTCAAGGGGGATATCCTGGCTGCAGCCTGCTGTCCCATGGGAGAGATCAACAAGCCCTGGGCTGCTCTTTGGGGAGGAGGATGGTTGACTTACACCAGCTGTATCTGGGGTTGGCACGTGCTCAACTAGCCCTTGCCTGTTGAATAAGAATTATGGACCCTTGCTTCTCAGATCTGCTGTTTGTACTGAGGCATGCAAAGAGGTTCAACGAAGTGAGTGGCACAGCTCCATGAATAAACTGAAATGGTGACAGATACTTACAAATTCTCATTTTACCACTAAGTCCAGATATATTAGAATGTTAAAGAGAGGCTTGTTCATATTTAAGAACTAATATAGACAGCACCCATGCTGCGCAATTGCAAACACCCTATTGCTTTTCGTAAGGGATTCAGAGTGCTAAATATTTCTTTATTAAATATATATAAACACTTGGGTACAAATCTGATCAACTAATAAGGATTTCCCAAAAGTGACACATTTCCTTAATCACCTTTGCAGTTCAGCTGCTGTTGCTAAGAACACTGCAGAGTCAGGGATTTTCATGTCTGACTTTTAGTGGGTGTGAAACTGGAATAATAATTAATAATTACCTGTCTTGCAAGGATGCTGTGGAGGTCACATAGTTAATAATTGTACAACAGTTCTAATGTGTGAAGTGGAATGAGATAATCATAACTGTATTAGAATCTTCTGTATAAGTTCTTGCATGTTAAATTTCTGTAGTACAGTGAGATTATTTGCTTCTGCTTGTGAATGAAAGTGCAGGACCAGTGCAGCACTCTGAGAAAGAAAGTTCAGAACAAAAAGCAGATCAAGGAGTTTTCTTTTAAATGGCCATGTCAGTTCTATCACTGGCATAGTCAGCAGGCAAGAACTAGCCACATAATATAAAGCAGAGCTTCAAAGAATGATAGTAGCCCTGGAGATTTTGCAGCTAATCACAGATGATTAATGGGGAAGTTATTTTACAAAACCAACTACCTTTTCTTTTTGATTGCTAATTATTCATGAAAGACTAAGAACAAGAGTACAATGAAGCAGGACAACACATTTTTAAGCACTACAATAAAAGAAAAATTGATCACCTAGTTAGTATGCAAGCAGCTAAGTACAACAGGGTCAGCTGTGCTAATTTGAGAGTCAGATTGGGAGTTTAGCAAAGCCTCTCAGCGCCAAGTGGCGTATTTCAGAGTTTCAATTAAAGATTAACTGAACAGGTTTGCACATACCCATGTATGTCTCTGATGGGATGCTTGCCCATTGACATTGTTACCAATTGTTACCATATCAGAAAACTGGACTATTCCAGCAAGCATACCATCTTTTTTTTTTTTTTTAAACACATGGATAGGTCTTTTCTATGCCTATGAAGACAGTGTTTCCTGACAGATTTGCATCTCAAAATCAGAAATATGTGAAATATGTGTAAGCTTTTTTATTATTCATACTTTACTCTTTTGCATTCTTTAAGAGTGAATTATTCAATAGGGTAAAAAAATCAAAAAGCAAAACCAGAACATAAAGATCAGGTAAATATTAAAAAATATTTTAAAAATCAGGTAAGTATTTAAACAATGAAATAAAATCTTCCCCACTCTTTTCTCTTTAGAGTGCAATATCTTCAGGGCTAATATTTTGTATTAGCCCTGAAGAAATTGAACATTTCGGTTTCACTTTACCTTGACTCATTGGATAAGCCAAGCTGTTAGATTTGTTGGGTTGGTTTTTGCTGGGGTTTTCTTTGCCTGGTTGATTGGTTGGTTGATTTCTTTCTTTGTTTGGTCTTGGTCTAGCTTTTTTTTTTTTTTCAGTCAGTTGTTTGGGTTTTGATTTTTTGGTTTTTGTTTCTTTGGAGGTGTTTTGTGTGGTTTTGTTTTGGGGTTTTGTTGGGTTTTTTGGTTTGTTGTTGCTGTTGTTTGGGGGTTTTTGTTTGTTTCTTTATTTGTTTCATGAAAGAATCCCTAGACCATATAATCCTGATTCTGTTTTATGTGGATGACTTATTACAGGAGTAGTCCCTAGGCTTCCAAGTTCCTCACAGAGGCAGAGATGCAGTGAGGCCTCAATGGGCTTTTAATCTTATATTTAAAACAACATAAACAAGGGTCATCTACATGAGAGCAAAGAAAAGAAATAAAAATGCCAAGCTACACCACATTCTCAATTCTGCTACCTGGGTTGGAAGCAAATTTTGTTCTATAGAGGAAATACCAATTGTATTTCTGTATCAAATCTGCAATTCCTTCAGGGAAAATAATGTAATTTAGCTGTGTAAAGAACACCTACCTAGTTTTATGTTCTATTGAAGTAATGGTATTGACTAGGACTCCTGCCATTTTAATTGAAGGAATAAAGTCTGAGGAAGAATCTAAAAAATGGGAGTTATTTTATAGGAAGGGTTTTGAGTGGTTTTTCTCTGCATATGCTCTTCTAAAGTCAAAGCAGAAAAAATTAACTGAAGGAGCAAAGAGGTTTTGGTGCAAATGGCCTCTGCCATTCAGGGAGAAGGTAGCAGGACTGAGGAAAAAATCCTTTGACTGATGTTGGGTTTGCCACTGCAAAGCAGTGAGCAAAGAGTGACAAATTTCTGCTCCAAAAGAAAGAGTCTCTCTCAGCTCATCTGCAGTGCCACAGCAGATGTATTAGAATTCTCAAACAGCTGATTTTTTCAGATTTTACACAGGACTGGCAGATCCCATCTATCACTACACCATAAAATTGCAGACCCCAGATGAGACAAGAGAGGTTACAGTTTGAAAATACATCCAAGACCATTGTCCTTTCCTTTTCCTGTCCTTCACTTCGTGAAAGGAAAACACCAAAGCTATAAGGTATCACAGAAATTACAAGAAGGAAAGCATTTTCAGCAGTCCTTTGCTCCCAATCCTAGATCAATCACTCTGACTCTTAGCTGAGCAAAAGGGCATCAAAATTAGATTTGAGTGTGACGAAGGTTTAGACGGAAAGAGAAGATTCCTTAAGCAATTGAGCCTATTAGAAATATAACCAAAGCAAATGCACATGGGTAAATATGTCTGCCTCTTTATTTGCCAGTGTTCCTACTTCCCAGACCATATCAAATGGGGTTACTGTAAGGCCCTCTGGTAACTGAAAGAAGATACCTGCAGTGGAATTTGTGAGTTGCTATTTAACTGTGGAATTTAGCACTGCAGCTGATATTACATTTTAGAGGCATTAAAGAAGCTTTTGCTGTAAGAAAATAATAATAGTAATAATAATAGTACACTTATGGTAGAAAAAACCAGCTGCAATTCTGATTTTGGTGAATCAGAAGTAATTGTCATTATCTCACTCTGAAAATATATGAATTAGTGGAAATAAAACCTCGTTACAGTTTTGCCACTCCTGTTCTTGTTCTTTTCTGCTGGGTAAGTGATGCAGTACAGTGACCAAAACAGCCTGCTTGACTCTATAAACACATCGCTCCTCTCTACTAATCAGCTTCCTGGAATTGCCAGTTAATGTCTCATCTAAATGGATTGCCCCTATTTTTAAGGAACCGTTCATGAGATGTACATGGAAGAAGCTCACTCCTAGTTTGAATTTGTTACATTGTTTACAGCACAAGAGGTGATTTTGACTTAAAAATACTAACAAAAAATCCCAAACAAACCCACACTCATTTGCAACCCTAATTTCTTAATCACTCTGAGATGAAGTCAGATTACTCTTTACCAATCCATTGTTGTTTTTCTGCAATGAAAAAAAGGAAGTAGAACCAGTTAAAGCCTTAACAGCCTAACACAAATCTTTAAAGACTTTTTTTTGATCTCAGAACATAACAAAATTTGCCCTTCTAGCTCTCCAATTAACAGGTTTTCTTTTAATTGTTGAAAACTTAAAGGGAATATTACAGATGAGTATCTGTGTGGACATTAGACAGAACAACTGAAAATCTGTTGAATTAGTAGAAAGTTCAGCCAGGTGGGGAGTTTTTTTGTTGATCTTTATTTGGAATATTTTGCAGTCTTGTGAAGCCAAAGACCAACCCTTTTTTGCACTAAATAAACTTTTATAGACTAACTCTTGTTTAAGGTTGCAGAGGAATCAAGAAGATACTAAATTTGTGCAGAGGAGAAAGTCTCTGTGTCTGAAGACTGTAATTTCCATTTTGCACTTAATATATCTCTTGATGCTTTTGCTTGAGCATTATAACTGATGTAAAGATGTGGAACAATAGAAAATTAGATTCCTATAGAGTTTAAACAACGGTTCTCATCAAAAACTTTAAAGTAAATTCTTCTATAAGGACTTGTATTACATGAGGACTTGGCACTGCATAAAAAGAAAAAGTACTCATGTAAATGCAATTTGCCACTTGTGAATGATACAGTGTAGTTCAGAAGTGTAGGCTAGTGTCTCTTGTCCTTAACTCATTCTTTTTCCTGTATTAGCCCAGTCTTGACCTTCTACATAACTGAATGATATTATAATTGTTTATAATTAAAGTTATGATTTTCTTACCAAGAATATATAGACAAAATTGCACTGTTGGTGTGCACTTCTACCTGCCACAGTGCAAAATTTCTTCTGCTATTCTGTTGTTCCCTGCCTCCCCATAGTGTGCCTACTGTTCCTTCTCTTGAAGCAAAAGCAATAACGAGGACCACAAGAGAAGGTATATATCTTCATCAGAAAAACATCTTCCTTCAGCAACCTCTATCTGTAAATCTGAGACAACCTTCTCCCCCTTGAAAACAACTACCTATGAAGATTATAGTTTCAGTAACTTCTTACATTCCTCTAATCCTAGCGTTAAAAAATACACACACACCACATAACAGCTAAAACCTTTTTTGCTTTTACCAGTAAACCCAAATATTTTCTGAGTTATCTTTAAGACAAACCCTTTCAAGTCTGAAATTAAATATTGGAGTCACTTGGGCAACAGCAAAGTGAATGGGCGATCTTTGCTGTTGCACTTGTTTTCATTACACCATAGTGCCAAAACATTAACAAAAAATTTAACTGTATTCTATTTGTAAATTATCATGCCATTATTAACTTTATGTCAGTTACTGACAATGGTCATGCTTTAATGCCTGAAGAACAAAAGGTACTGTGATGGTTGCTTTTTAATTTGATAAATTTTTTTGTACTATAAGCATAATTTGGTCAAATTAGGTTTCCTAAATTAGCCACAAAAGCTGAAGTGAAGGAATGCAATTAATTTGCCCAAATTTCATGAGTTTTAAGCAGTTTAAAAACCCCTCCACAATAAATGGAAATGGCAACTCTTCAACAGTTATAAAAACAACACAAATTTATACATTCAGACACCTTACTGCAGACATGCAATTGGATCTTTCACTGGATTTTGGCTCAAACTCCAAAAGTAATACTTAGATGTAAGGTCATGTGGATTAAATAGATGCTTGGGGATTTACAGCAAATAACAGCAGGATTTGTGAGAAGCACTCAATTTCCTCCCACTTGCCTTTCAAAATAAAGTTTTCCTTTTTATTTGTGTTTGCAAAATTCCAATTTCATCTGGGCTGACTGGCTACATTTCTCATTTCCTGTTACCCCACATCTGACTGTTCAAAGGATGTGTTTTCTGAATAAAAACAAGCCGTTTGTGTTCCAGCGGCACTGAAGGATATGTTTTCAAACAGAAGTTATCTAGTCACTCACATGCTATTCTTCCCACAGACTAGCATCACAATTCTTGATGTTCTTACATTTTTATGATCAGAAAAGTGTGCTGCTTTTGAGTGCCAATAAGTAAACACATGAATTAAGTACTCTTCAGTTGCTGGTTTTGATGAAAAGTATGAGGGATTGCAATGATTTACCCCCAATGCATTCTGCTAAGTTTGTCCTTTTATTCTCTTTGTTAGAGTTCTGAACCCAAAATTTTGAACAAGGCACAAGAGACAGGATACTGAAACATTGTAAACCCTTCTCTTTCTTATTCTATTGAAGTTAGTTCTTGAGAACTTTCTTTTTAATAAATTTGGTAAGATATTGCAACTGCAAACTCAAAAGCAAACCAGAGCGCATGAATTCCACGTGGATAATCTCTGTTATGCTGGAACACGATGACTGCTTGCCATTTGAAACGTCAGTGGGTCTGGGGCATTTTTTAAAAGCCTCGGCCCCAGGCATCTAGGTGCAGGGCGGATTGGGCTCTCCTCCTTTGCTTAACTAGCTTGGTTTTCATTAGCTTAGGCAGGAATGTTTTTTTCCTTTCCCTGGCCTTGAAAACTGTGGCAGCAATCCTTTGGTGGCCTTTGCTTTTCTTGAATTGGTTTGGTTTTGGTCCGAGATCAGAGAGGAAAATCAACAGGAGACAAATCAGCCAGGGAGTGGCAGGAAGCCACTGAGGGGCCACTCTATCTCAGCCCCCAACCTCAGAAAAGCCGACCCAGTGAAAGAAAGGACACCAAATCCACCAGCTTCATCTGCTGGGTGGAAGGGACCAACATTAGAGATTTACCAGCTTCCGATCTGGTTTTGCCTTATCTGCTGCATGAACATTTTGATTTTTTCTTCCCTGAGACAAAAGCCAGTGCCATTTTTTTCCTCCCCACCACATTGCCAGCCATTGTTTCTTTTTCTTTCCCTGGCATTTTCAGGGTTTTGGTTCCAGTGTGGGCATGTAAGGTTGGACAATTCAATATCTAGTATCTATGGGGTTTTTTGGGTTTTTTTCCATACTGTGTGGGCACCCTGTTAGCCAGTCAACCATTGGGGTTTTTTTTTTGCTTTCATCCACTACTGTCAATCTCTCATTGGCAGAAGGGGATTGTTGGAACCCTTTTCTAGAGGAAACACTATTCCAGAATATTCTCTCCTGAACTTATCTCTAAACTGGGACTTCCTGAGAAAAACTTCTATAACTTTGTCCTTGACTATGTTTTTTGATATGGATCTGCAGAAAATATCATCATCCTTAATTTTCTGTCACACCTCAGAGTCAGATGACTCTTAAATTAATCACTTATTTTTCACACAGGCACTGGGAAGGTATAAGTTTGACAGATAGGTTTAACAATTAAATAGTCTGAATTAAACACATTTGTTTTTGTTTGTGTTGCACAGAAGTGTAATAAATGCACAATTGATAATACAACTGTATAAAAGTTTCATTAATCCTTTGGTCTAACTTGTGCTTGATTGATACTAGAACATTATTGTTACAATTTGGGATGGCAGGAGTAACCATCCAAGACTCTGAGTGCTCTGACCAGAGGACGTATAGCGAAAGGTTATTGAAAGACAGATTCTTTTATACAGTGTTTTGATACAAGCGATACTTCTTTCTAAACATCTTTTCCAGTAAACAAGTTGGAAAACACCAGGTGTCAGGGAAAAAATATCTACAAGGACTGTCTGGGTTCCTCCTTATGATTTCCCAGGCCAGAGCTGAGAGAGTTATGTACTTAGTTTTCCCACAGGCCTCAAGCTAGTACCTGAAGCCTAAAAATCTATCTTCTGACCACTATCAGTCCCCACATTTCATCCTTTTTGTTTTAAAAGCAGAAGGCAGCGTTTGTAATTCCCTTCAAGGCCCTTGCAGGAAAGAACAAACACAGCACAAGAGGTCCCTTTACTAAATAGAACCTCAATCGGACACTGACTTAGGATGGTCAGGGAAATTCTCTGGCACATGCTATTAAATTCTTCACAATCACATCCATGGACCAACACCAAGGCTTGCTGTTCATCCTTGCAAGGAGTCACTTACTAATTCTAATACAGTAAGCAAAGCATTGTCAGTCTGCTCAAGAAATGGCAGTCTAACTTGTCAACATCCACTGCTCTAGAAATGAAAGAAGAGACAGAATATTTATTCTCTACTTTGTAGAAAATTCATCTGAATGATAATCAACATCCTGACCATCATTTGAAAGTTGCCTGTTGGCCACATTTTGCTTTTGGTGTTGCAGGTCAGGGCAAATGCATCTTACAGGTATCCACTGTACCCCAATATCTGTGGAAATGGAGGCATACCTGCAACCGCAAGTGATAAGCTCACACGGGCCTTCCCACTTAGATCCCATACCCAGAATTTCACTTGAGGCAGGTGCATCTAGCTTGATGACTGCAACGAAAAGAAGTACTTTAGAAAGACAAGATTGTTTGCATTTTGGCACTGCAAGGTGATCAACTGCATATAGAACCTTTTCCAATTGTCTTGCGGAGTTTCTTCAGGCATTGTGGGTTTTGTTTTGTTTTGTTTTTTGTTTTGTTTTTAACAGAACATGCTTTAGGATGTCATGAGTGCATTCAACAATGGCTTGACCAGTTAGAGAATGCAGAATGCCCAAATTCATGCAACACTTTCCATACACACCTCCAGCATGAGCAGCTGCTCACACATGACAGAGGAGGAGGTCTCAATAAACGCGCGCACATACTTAAGTTGGCCAAATTTGGCAATATGAGTGACACCTGTTTGCCAAAGCTCTGAGACTTTCAGGCCCCTGGGGTTTTACCCCGCTGGTAAAAGGCGCAGCAAGGCCATAACAGTCAGCACAAGAACTGGCAATGTCACGAGCCTTAATTGGCGTGAACTGAAATTGCTTCTGCAGAGTATGTGCACTTTGATTGAAAATCATGCAACATTTTGACTTGCACAATTTTGTCAGGCTAAAGGTGCTACCTTGTGTAGGATTAGACAACTTGTCAACCCAGGGATTATCTTCTATTATGAAACCTGGTAAATTGGAGTGAGTCCAAATGTACAGGATGCAATATAGATAAATTTAGACTTGAATTGCACTCTACAAATTTTTTTTTTCAATATGGAAACAAAATTGTTTTATTGACCTCTTTCAGAAGTGAACAATCCAAGCATTTTGTTATGTCTACTATATAGGCAGATGTGATGACCAAATTCAGGGTTACTTGAAGAAATTGTTGGAATGCCATGGCTATAGCCCTCAATTCAACCAATTGGGCCAAGCCTGGTTTGTGACCTTCTAGCACTTGTCAGTCACATTCATCCTTCCAGGAAACAATGGCTTTTCCTGGTTTTCTGAGCCATCGGTAAAGATGGTGGTGCTTGCACTGGCACCTAGCTATTTTTTTGCCACAATGACAAATTAGTTGATTTTATCAATTTCAATAATTTTTCAATAATTTATGGCTGGGCAGATGATCTGCCTTGAGAATTTTTTAGCACATTTACAAAGGAGCACTGTTCACTGTTAACAAAGCTCCATTGAAAGTCTTCCTGCTCTATTGGAAGAACAATTTTTACAGGATCAGCTACCATTAATTGCAAACACCATTAATGGCATTTAATTATCAAATGAGCAATTAATTCAGACAGCATGGGTGCTGGGTTTTGGGGGATTTTTTTTGTAGTTTTTGGGGTTTTGTTTGTTCTAGGTTTGGGGTTTTTTTGAAAGCAAAGGCATCTAAAGATGTGTATCATGGCTGAAATGACAGGCCATGCCCATGCTGTGGATGAGAAGATTGTTCAGGCAGCACAAAAGGTCTACTCTGATGAAGACTGCAAGAACAACAGCCCAAGTCTTCCTACTTTGAATCTCCAAAGCACTTTCAGAGCTTTTGGAAATCTGTGAATTTGCACTTACACTTTTCTACTGTTGCAGGAAGTGTGGTGAAAATAACAAAGTGAGCTATATGTGTTTTGTAGCTTGTATGTTTTTGGGGTTTTTTTGATGGGCAGAGAGACTCATTACAGAATGTGCAGGACTGGACCATTGTTCACCCAATTGGCCAATGATACCTGTAGGATGTAAATGTGAATTGGTGATGAAAAACAGCAATTGCATGATCCCAATCACCACAAAGTGAAACCACAGCCCTTGGTAACTGCAAGGCACACCAAAGGCATGTGAGATATTGCATGAGGTACAATTACACCTTTTTAAGAAAATTGAGATGAATAATTTTTGCCCTTGAGTCCAAATAATTGAAACTCAGTGAAAAGTCCATCAGCTGAAGATGATGATTTTCAGCGTCACTGGGTGTCTTCTTGAATCCTGAGACAGGAATAATTGAAGAAGATTAATGGAAACACAGTACAGATGCTGACACAGGGTTTCTGTTGTCAAATGGTCTCTATAATTTTCAGACAAATGATTGTCTGTTTTGCAGTCACTCTTCTTGTTATCATTCTGGCCACAAAGGCTATGCAATGTGTCCCTTTTCACTGGGCCTCATTCCTGAAGGTAATGGGTGTCTGATGTGACTGCTTGAACCTGTTGATGATAAAACACAGGCATAACTTCTCCTTAAGTTAATAATTAATTAGGCTTTATTGTTGTTAGTCAATCAAAATTTAGATTTGATAATTCATTTTCCAAATTTCTAAAATAAATATTACGTTATTCAAATTTATCTGTTGTCTATAAATTTCAACAGCCCAGATACTGCAAACAGCTGAAGTATTTCTTTCCAGTGAAGACCTGAACACCTCTCCCGGGCAAGGATTCCAGGTTCACTCCAAAACCTGTACAGCCATCATATGTACAGGCCAAATCACCGAGTCAAATAACTTGTAAGTAATTTTGCTGCAGAAAACATCTGGGCCTGTTGGCAATTTTTTCTCACCAGGAAGAACTAAGGCCTGGCCACTGCCTAAGCTCTAGCTGGAAGAGAATATCCTGAAACATGGTATAAAACAAGGTTCTTAAGAATTTTGGAGTAAAAATTATTGAACCGTGTAATAATTGAACCCCTCTGAAATTCTATCAGAATAAGAAAGCTTTGAAGTCAGTAACTGTCAGAGTGGTTCTGTGATCGGTGAAATTACCAGAGGAGATCTAAATTTCAGACAGCATTTCTTGGAAATCTGAAAAATACTTAAAAATCACGAGACCTCTAGATCACAGCAGCAAAAAACAAGGAAAAAGTCCTTGAGTGACATGTGTCTTACGGGTGATCACACATAAAGAGATAGCAAAGTATATGAGAAGAAGAAGCCGGCTATAAAACTGTAACTTAACACCAATATCATATCATATAATATTGTATCAGTAAATTCACATTATGCAATCAATATATCAGTAATAACTATCTTAGAAGGCTGAAATAACACTATATAGAATTATTAGTAAGTGTTCAGGGCTTCTGCAATAGGTGCAAGCATTCATTTCCTTGCATCTATAAACAGGCATTTAAAACTCTAACTCTGTTACCTAGAAATGCCCTCAGAAGAAAAGGGGGGGGGGGGGGGGGGGTGACCAGGCAAAACTCAAGCTGCCATCCCCCTCTGAAAGAAATGGCTATACCTTAAGATTTAAAGAAACATCTTTTAACAGAATGTAAACAAAGCTTGAGATCGAGGCTGGCTGACGACGTCCCTCCGCCGCTCCCCGGGGGGCAGCGGGGGCTTAGCCAAATTTACACGCCCAGCTCAGTCCCTGTGTTCTCCGCTGGCACAACAGCGGCACGGCCCCGCCCGCACCACCCGCTGCACAGCAGCGGGGACATGCAGGTGGACCCGCATCCTTGCCTGACCTCCCAGAACCCGCGCAGCTGCGGGGGATGCGGGAATGGCAGGGGGAAGCTGGGAATGGAAGAAAAAACGAATGTCCAGCCGTCATTGGTGCAGCTCTCACGGCACCGCGGGGGCTAGCACGGAGAGAAAACTCTGGCACCCGCCATCCGCGGTCGGATGTAGAGCCCGTAAGTGGCAGGGCTGCCCCCGGTACTCTGGTCCCGGGTTGGGCGCCCTGCCTTCCGCCGCCATAGCAGTGGTGGCGCTTCTGCCGCAGCGCTTGGCAGCGCCGTGGGAGGGAGACGTGGGGGGTGGGGGGGAAGGGCAGGAGAGCCGTGCCGAGCCAAAGCGGCCCTGGCCCGCCCTGCCCGCCTGCGGCCGTTACAAAAGCCCGTAAGCGGCAGGGCTTGGTCCCGGTAGCCATGCTCAGCTCGTCGCCGCCCCAGCCCTCTCCGGACCCCAGCGTGGGAGGGGGAGAGTGCTTCTGCCCAGGGGGGTTTGGGGGGGTTGAAGGGGGAATCAAGGACAGAGGGGAAGAGAGAGAGAGAGAGACACTCTGCAGCCACTGCGGGGAAGGGGTTTTGGACTGAGAAACCCGAGCCGCCGCACGGACCTGCCGCGATTTCTCGACTGTGGCTCTGCCCGCCACAGTCCTCTTGGGGCTATAGCATTTCCATCTCCCCTGCCCCCAAAAACCCACGGCGGGAAAAACAAAAAGAAAACATAGCAAACAAGCACTAAAATCACACGGGGAAATCCTTAAAACAGACGTAGTTAAAGGCATAAAACACTCATAAAGCGAACCATTCGCCCCGAAACCCGTAGGGACACTAAAAAAAAGGTGGGACAGGATCACAGGGAGAAACCTCTGCCACCACCTCCCCAGGCCAGCAGCCTCTCTGCGGTCCGCCAGGCAGGGAGCAAATCCTCACCCGAAAGGTTGAATGGAACTGCAACCCAGGGCCAGACCACCGCAGCCTGTCCTGCATTTGTGCATTTGTGACCAGGACAGATTGTGGGCATACAAAGGTCGGTATTCTGCCTCCCGACCCTGTGATGCCCGGTCCCACTGCCAAAGGCCTGGTCGTGGGCCACGCAGAGAAAGAAAGAGTCATTATGTCACAGTCGGGGTCTGTTTTGAGAGTGGCAACTGCATTCTTTAAGACCTTACACAGTCACTTATCCTTCATACTCGGTAGAGCTTCTCCTTCCATGTGTTTTTAGCTCCTATCTCTCTCCTAAGAGAGTTTTGTATCTTTTTCCAGTCTTTATTTTTGTTGCTTAAAGCAGCCAATTCTCATTTAGTTTCCAGCCAAAACAGAGAAAAGCCATTCTCTAAGTCTTTCTTATTTCTTGAGACCTGTCTTGAAGTGTAAATATGTCTTTCTCAAATAGCGTTGAACAAAACAATATCCCACATGATAATGATAATGATAATGGGTCTTTGTAATGGCAAGCATAATTTAATTAATACCTTGTTATTTGTAATGGAAAACCCTAATCTGCTATATATTTACTTCCTCTACATTGATTGTTCTAAGATCAGATGTTCCACTCTGTCTTCTGGTTCCAGCTAGCATATTTATTTTTTTCCTTTAGAACAAAAGCACAGTAAGAACTAGCTGCACTGTTTTTATTGTACCATTGCATTTTGTTCTGCCCCTGTTACTTCAGTTCTCAGGAGCATTCAGGGTTTTTCCACCAGATATTTTGCTATTCAAGCTTTATTTAAATGCCTACTCAATTTATGCCACCAGCAAACTCTGTTAGCACATGCCTACTCATGGATTTATCCCACTGAAATATAAATAACAATATTTATGAAGTGGAGGAAGAATCAAGGAATTGAAATATGCTTGGAGAAAAGTGTCTGGAATGTGATGAGCTTGCACAGAAATCTCAGCCAAAAAGAGCAAAAGCCTCTTTGTAGCTGATGGCTTTTTCACTTAAGGAGTGTCTGCCTAGGGACTATATCCAAATATGACAAGAATATATTTATTTATTTTTATTTTCTGTTTATTGACTTTTTTGGTTATTTAGTTATTGCTTTAATTATTGCTTTAGTTATTGCTTTTAGTTATTTAGTTAATTTAGTTCTTGCTAATATTGCTAAAATTGATAGCTTCAGAACTTCCGTTCTTTTATCTTATAATTTCAAAGTTATACACAGAGAATATAGATAGCAAGGGGCAGTGTGGAGGAATGCTACAGGATTTTTTTTTTGCCTTTTTTTTTTTCCTTATTTTCAGCTTTGCTGCTAAACATTTGGGATTTTTTAAATAAATTTTCCTCCTAGACTTCTTTTTTGTTTCTCTAAAATTTATGTCTGTTTGATAAGACATACATACTTAGGTTTACTTTAATTTTTTTATTTCCTATTTTTGGGTCTTAACCAAAGATATTTTATTTTAAATAATGTTGCAACCTTGACGCCCTTCAGTGAGCTCTCATACATACAACTAATTCCAAGGCAAAATTACTGCACAGACAGGCTCATGACATTGTAAATACAGAGTAGAAAGAAAAGTACTTTGAAAATCCTGAATATGGCCTAGAATAAACATTTGATTAGAATGACATAATTTGGCTTTCATGGGGGACAGAGGACATTTTGACGTGAATTTCATTTTACTAAACACTTTTTTTTCCCCTATATTTTGTTTACAAGGGAACATTTTAACAAATTTGGTAAGGTAGCTAGAATTACTGTATTTTCTAAATTCAAATGACATTTAGATAATGCATACTGTTTTTGGGGGTTGAGAGCAATGCCTAAGCAGTCTAATTATTGCTTCTACTATGTTTTAGGTAAGTTTGTAGTATGAATGATCCTATTATATTTTCAGTCACATCTGCACCTTTTAAACATTCGTTTATTTCATAGTTTTCTATAGTATTAGTAGTGATTAAGACATAAACATTGCACCTGGCAGTCTTTTCTCCTTTTGGCTTTCTCTTCAGAATCATGTAGGGTTTTCTGTCATTATTGTCTATTACACTAGAAGTGATTAAATGACCCGAAAGGAGGGGATTATCATTTTTTCATGTGCTCTAATGAAGACATGAGTAACAGTATCTGAGGAAGAGTGTTTTAAGTAGCACCTCAAAACCAAAAGATAAGATACAGTGATTAGAAATCCCCCAGATCTGTTTTAATCAGATGGAAAATTTACATGAGCTTCTGTGCTATTTAGAGAGAGGAGGATCTCAAGAGGATTTGAAGGAAAATTCCGTGTTAAGACTGAAGGCCAAGTATGTGTATTAATCAATCCAGTGATGAGCTTCATCATCCGTGAAGGTGCTGCATGCTTCACCTTTTTTCAAAGGACCTAGGTGATGCTCATGAGGCAAATATTTCACTCTGGCAACTTATTTCAGATTCAAATAACTGAATGGTATGTTGGTTTTAGACCCCTTCCTCAGCAATGTCCAGTCACATTGGAGGCCCAGGGAGGCCTAGGGGCCTGCCACCAGGAGAGATACTCTTTTAGATTAGGGTGAGAAAACTTTCCTCCCATGGGCCTTTGCACCCACATGGTAATACTTCTTAGGTTTCATTGTTCTATTGGTTTTGCTAGGTTATGTCACCCTGATCAACCCCTGTTCACCATATATGCATGCCGCCTAGAAAATTCTTCCTTGCCTTGAACCCCATTAGGTTATTTTTGCTGCAGTACCCCCACCCCTTTGATCCCATTAGTACCCCCAGTTCCTAGCCACCCCTTTGCACCATTTTTCCCTATCCCTTTTGGACCTTGACCCTCAGGACCACCCACTTATCTGGTATATAACCCTGGATCCTTGGCCAATTTTTGGCTCTCATCCTTGGAACATATTCAAGGATGTACTCACAATGCATGCGCCAATAGTAAACAGAACTCAGATTTTCAAATGGGACCCTGTCTCCTCACCTTTATCGTCAGCCCTTTATTAGCACAGTGCACGGGGCCCCAGAGGCACAGGTCACTCTCAGGGACACGCTGAGACGCTCTCAGGGACAATGCTACAACATCTGGTATAACAAAGTGAGGCATGTTCCCTTGCCCTGCCTCTCTGGCTAGCTCACTCAGCCTGACCTGGCTGCCCTGGCAGGAAACCGTCCCAGACCTCAGCAGGGTCTCAGCAGGCGGACCAGCGAGACCCCACCGGTGGGTAAGCTGCGCGGCAACCTGAGCGATGATGAAGGCGGCCACGGCGAGAGAGAAGGGAGAGACTCTGTTGGGATGCCACAAGAGACGTTTATTCTCCCAGGCAGTGACCCAGCAGAGCCAAACTCACAGTTTGTGCAACAGATTATAAAGAGAGGTGGGATCAGGGCGTGTAGAAAGCAAGCAACCAATAGGAAACAAGACGGCTGTGGCTAGCTAAGAGAGTGACAACTCAAGGAGCAAATTATAAGCAAAGGGAGGGGAATTCCCCAAGCCTGGCCCAATCAGGGACTGACTTCTCCCGAACCTTCTGGAACTGGGGAGAGGCCTCCCTGAGAGTGACAGGTCTCGAGGCAAAGGATACAAATGATTGACAACAGCAGGTGTTGGGCAAACAAGTAGGGATACACCAAGTAGGGGGAAGGAATACGGGGAACATGGAGCATACCATTGTACAAATCTATAGCAGTACAAACGTGAATATAACATGTAAACCTTAAATCATTGACAATACAGATATGAATAAAACGTGAAAACTAACAATACACCGCTACAAAAAAGGGAAAAAGTGAATGTTCTTCCATTGTTGAAAAATCAGCAAACTATAGATTTTTTCAGAAATGAGATTTTAAAGATATTTCTAATGGGCATCAACTCACTAAATTTTCTTCTCCTAAAATCTGATTGTTATGTCTCTGCTCCAGTCCCTTTCAGACTGCAGTAATGAGTGCTGTCTATGGCAATCAAAACTCTAAATACCTGTCTTAAGAATCTAAAATATACTTATGCATTTCCTTGATATTTCAGTGCTGAAGCTTTTACACTGTTATAAAACTGTACTTACAAAAGAATCATCATCAAATGGTAAGACAGTATGTGGGTTGGCCTTAAGTATCAAGGCTGCCTCTCAGATATCTCAGGACCAAAATCCTGGATTAGTCAGAAAATATTTTTCCTATGTTCAGGCCAGAGGAGTCTGAAATATTCCTACAGAGAAATATAAAGTATTGTAGATGCAGACTACTTTTCTTCTCTCTGCAACTACATTTTTGTTGGAAGGAAGATGTAGTGAGACAGAAACTTCCTATCTGCTGCTTCTGCCTCAGGCTCCTTCATCAGCAACCCTTTTTTTCCAGGCCGTAAGAGGCAGAGGTGAAGGGGCCTTTCTCAGTTTGGAAGAAATGATGAAGAAAAACTTTCTTTATCCCTTATCAGAAAGTAAAGGAACAGGAAAGTCCGGGAGCCACCAGGGTAGTTCTAGCTACACTGTAATTCACAGCATTTGGATTCAAGTTCAGTTTTATTGTAAAGTTCCACTTTACCCAAAAGATGGCCTTTATACCTTTTTCAGATCAATAGAGTTCAATTTTCTGTGTAACTATCCCTGGTTTGACATTCATCTGTTTTGCCAGAACAATCTTTGTTACCATTATCAAAGAAAGTAAGATGTTTCTTGCAGTAAAATGTTGCTTATGTCAATATTTTTCCTAAGCCAGTGTAACAAAATCATTAGAAAACTTAGTGTGCTAATTTGGCCTGGGATAAACTTAATTTTCTTCACAGTAGCTAGTACAGAGCTTTCTTTTGTGTTTCTGATGAAAATGGCCTTGATAATATAAAGATGGATTTGTTATTGCTGAGTAGTGCTTGCAAAGCATCAAGGCCTTTTCTGCTTTTTGTACTGCCCTGCCGTTGAGGATGTTGAGGATGCACAAGTTGAGAGGGGACAAAGCTGGGACAGGTGACCCCAAACGACCACAGGAGTATGCCAAACTACATGCTATCATGCTCAGTAAATAAAACTGGGGGAAGAATAAGGAAGCAGTAAATATTTAGAGGATGTTTGTTGTCTCAAGTCACCCTTCTGTGAGATAGAGTCCTGCTTTCCTGAGGATGAACGAATAGCTGCCTGCTGATTGGAAATGTGGACTGAATTCCTTGTTTTGCTTTGCTTGTGTGAGTGGATTTTGCTTTACTTATTAAACTTTGTCTTTATACCAGTCCACAAGGTTTTTTTCATTTTAACTGAACCAGTTCTCTCCGCCATTACTATTACAGTGGAGAAGTGAGGGAGAGAACGTGCAGAGTTTAGTTTCTGCCTGGTGTTAAACAATGACACTCAGAAATCTTAACAGGAGCTTGAGAATTCCTGGATAGAAATTGCACATCTGTTCTGTGCTAGCTGTCAAGTATGCCGAGAAAAGTTTTGGGGTTGAGGGCACACTTTTTTTCTCACTTCTTTCCCATTGTTATAACATATTTGTAACCATCCGTTAGCTAAAGGTTTCACTATAGATTTATATTTAAATGTAACTGTGCATATATATATATATATATATATATATATATATATATATATTTGTACTATCAAGTTCAATAAACACCATTTGTGTTTTCTGATCATGGCTTCTTCTTAAGTTTTTGTAAAACATAAATAAAGTCAAAGTTGCATAAGGTACATGCATGCACACACATTTTGCTTGGGACTAGAAAGGTGTTAAATGGAAGTTTCTGTATTTTGTAGAACAATGATTGATGACATGTATGTAGAAATAGTGAGCCTAAAGAGTAGTGGCTTGCCCTAATAAAAAAAAGGGTATCATGAAATAAACCAGAATGGAGATATTTTATCTTCTTCAGGCTTTAAAGTTTCAGAGAAAGTTGAAGAGATTTTAGCCTATCAAGTTACCTTTGTCGGTTCAAGGATGCGTTTCATATTGCAGCAATTGCTACTGATGATTGTCCATGGAAGAATTGGCAATGCTGTTTATAGAGTATCAAATTATTCTTTCTTCAACCAAGGCTCTGATTTTCATGTATGTATTAAGTTTTACCATTTTTCCAGATACAGCATTAGTATGGTAGGTAGGCAGTTAGAGATAAGCTAGAGATTATTTTTCATTTCCTCTCTTTAGGTCAAGCATGCTGGAGAGACTTTTTAGTCTCATTGTGTGGGATCATAAAATATTGATTCACTACTGGTTTAAGTGCATATTTAGAAAGTGTAAAAGTTGTTATTTTATGTACTTTTTTGTCATGAAATATGATGTGATCATGATTTCACCTGTTGTTCAAATGCTGAAATGATCTCATAAGAACTAGTTCCAGCACAGGTAAAAAAACCATGAGAAATGAAGGGAACGTTGGTGTCCAAAATCTTCCTGTTATTACTTGTATTAGTTATTGTTAGTAAAGAACAAAACTTTCCATGCTTTGACTCTTCCCTTGCCTTACACTTACACCTTCTGTCAGAGCTAAATAAAACTTGCTACTTACTTGTATTTTTCCAAGACAAGAAATCTCTTCTTCCCATTATATTGTGTGACAACCACTTACACTAGTGGTGGTCCGTAAATATTTTTTGAATCTGCTAAGAACATAAAAATCCTCTACTTGGGAAATTGTTCCTCTTTGTATTTTCTCTCAGGCAGAAAAAGTCACTGTTTTTATAGAACAAAATTTTTTAATTTGCTCATCAATTATTTTGATATTATGGAAATATTTTATTTTGCCTCAACTATGTCAGTTAATCCTTGCTGATAGAGAATGTGGAAGTAAATATGAATATCTAAAGCTAATGCTAACTTTATGTCATGGGTAAAGAAAGGCAGATCATTCATAGAAGGTTGTGATGCTTCACTGAAGCCAAAGAAGACATAGTGATTTCTGCGATATTTTTAGATAAGTGGGACAATTTCAACTGACTTTCCTCATTCATGTGGACAATAACATGACAAAAATAAACTGAGAAAGACAGTGAGAGAAAGGACTTCCAGAGTTTAAAAAAAAAAAAAAGGAAAAGGAAACAAAAACTTTCTCAAAATGAAAATAAATATTTAACACCATTTCAAATAAGGAAAATATTTTAAATTTTGTTATCCATTCCAATACGCAGAATTTTGAAACTCAGTGATCCTATGTAAAAATGAGAAGAGACAAAACAATTAAAGCAAAATTATTTGGTTTAGTCATTCAACATTCAAACATAAAATATTTTGATACTGATGAACTAAACACAAAAGAGCAACAGTACATATACTTTTTCCTTAAAAATAGAAATCAATATGTTCCTGAAAATCATTTTAATTTTCAATATTTTTTATGTTCTCAGAAAGCTATTCCCTTCATATCTTTTCAGCAAGAATGGATAATTACACATATTGCTATTGCAAACATAACGAGATATGGATGTAGATTTAATTCTCATATTCAGAATGGAGCAGAAGCATAGTTAGAAGCATAGAAACTTCCTGTTACATCTGACTTCTTAAAATTACAGTGTAATATCATGTCCTTATAGTTAGGATCTTCTTAGGAACAAAAGTTATTAGGGAGTATTTTTCACAGAAGACACTAAGTTCCTGAGAATTTCTTAGAAGTTTGGCTTCACCTATTTGAGAAACTTTTGCTGAACAAACTTTAGCACACAGTGTTCCTTGTTGAAACGAAAATCCTTGATTTATAGAGCTACTTTACAGAAAATAATTCTGTATTTCTATATTTTCTTTTTAGTCTCATTGTGTGAGATCATAAAATATTGATTCATTCTGGTTTAAATGCACATTTGCAAGAGTTTAGAAGAGTGAAATGTATTATTGTGAAAGGTGATAAGTCTATACTTCTCTTTCTTTCTGAATCTTTCAAAGTGATTTGACACTGTGTAGATGGTGAATGGAGCTTTCAATGCAAGGGTCCTCACAAGAACATATTCAGTTGATTTAGAGGAGATTCTCAATCTCTCATTTGCCCAGATGTTTGCAATTCAAATCACCTCCAATTTTATGTGGCCACTCCAGCACATACAGGCTCCATATCTATCAGTTATTTCAAATTACATAGAAGGCATATGTCAGCTCATGCATCCACAGGAAAAGCTTTTACCAATTATTTAAAATGGTTTATATAATTTGGTTGATTCTGCAGAAAGAGGTACTAGCTGTGATAGCAGGTAATTTCCTTGTGGTTTTTGTCAAGACAATTTAATTATAAAACAGTGCTGATCATTTGGTTACAGACAGCAAAGAGAGATGTCCAGACTGTCTAAAATGTTATTGCTTTGCTAAAGGCAAAGGTAATCCAGATTCTTGTTAATAGACCCCTCAAGGTGTGTTACTAAGAGTGAAATTGCACCAATGATTGGTTGATTGGTGTTTATAAAAATATTTCTCTCTCTCTTTATCTCTTTCTCTCTCTCCTTTTCTCTCTCTCCTTTTCTCTCTCTCTTATTTTAGAACAATCTGATTGCATTGGAAAGCAAGTATGTAGCCGTTTTGGTGGTTATTATTATCTATAGTGATATAGACATATGAAAGCTTAAAAATACTACTTTAAAAATGTACAAGGAAAAGAAAGAGAAGGAGTAAAAGTGGAAAGGTGTCACCACCTGAGGACCTCATGACAAGATTTGGTTGTTGCAATTTCCATGTCTGTTGGTCAAAGCGATGGTTGCAGATTTATCCTGTTGGGTGTGGGGAAAGCCCCTGAAACACAGTGTCCGATGGCTTAAAATGTGCTCAAGCTCAGTCAGAATGCCCAGGTGCCTCCCCCGGGCAGAGGAGTTTTACACAACTCTTAAGATCTCCTGTGGACTGCTCGTGGAAGGCCCCAGAAATGAGTATGAATGTGCTTCGAGGGTCTTTGATGGTTTCTGACACTTTCAAAGACCTGACAGCTGCTTCACATCGGGGTAAAACCCCATCTGACCTTCCCCAGGGGTAGGAAGGGAGTTTTACACCAGAGTGAGTTGTGTAAGAGAGGGCAGTTAGCATTATAAGAAGCACCATCTCACCTTGCAGGGTTAAGAGCCTCTGCCTCAGAGGTGGGGTGCAAACCTGGCCTCACCAGATGAGTCTATGGGCTGTGGTCACCCCTGCCAAACCCAGACAGAGAGGACTTTCCACACAGCTTCTGAGAATGCCTTTCTTTGTGGATACATTCTTCCCCCTCCAGGCTTGTTTACTTCTCCATAGACCTGAGATAATTGGACAATAATTTACCACCTTTATCTTATCTCAAGTTTCTGGCAGGTGTCTTAATTCACAGTTCAGTAACTCACAGTCTGGTTCCCATCAGGAAGCATATTTGGGGATGAGTGGTCTTTGGTGGCCGCAGATGAGTAGTTGCTTCTTTTTACAGTTTGCTACAGTCAACGAAAGTACTTTGGTGATTTTAACAATGTTTAAACCATAACTATAACATTTCAGTTTCTCACAGTCCTGCAAAAAAGTGTCAAATGCTTTGTTATGAAACAATAAGGGTGATTAGAGTTTCAGTCAACCACTGGGTCTCTTGCCAGCCCTCTGCCAGAAGTCAGTCCTTTGTTTTATGCAGAAACTAACAGAGTAATTGATGACTCACTGCAACAGGTATCGACACAGCAGAGTTCTAATACCCAGCTTTTCTCATTGTGTGAGAAGAAGAGGTTTGATAGAGCTGAGAAATGTTTTTAATGTTCTTACTGAGGGAAAGGCTGTGTTCAGTCATTTTAGGTGAAACAGAAAAATTTAACCAGGCAAGTTCCACCTATCTTTGTGTCATTTATTTTATAGTTCAGATAGGATTTTTTTATGCATTTGGAAGTAAGAAACAGAGTTAGTGGGTATGTGACAACTTAACTATAAGTTTATAACAGCCATTTCTAAAAACTTACTTTGGTAAGTTATTTTTAGTAGGTGAAAATCTGGAGACTGGAAAAAAGGAGTAAAGGAGAAAATGCATGATGACTACTTCTATTGAAATATTTTGCCTACATTATTCAAAAGGTGTATGAAACCCTGGGGTAGAAACACAAATCTATAATTATATTCTCTCTTTGCTTAGTATTCCGAAAGAAAGAGTGACATTTTGGAGGAGGACAACTAAAGCATGACTTGACAGTGATTAATAGTCACAAAACATAACAGAGAATGAATGGGACAGTGCTTAACCTGATTAAGTATGAAAACATGCATTTAAACACCATCATAAATTAGAGTATCTGTACTTTTTTTTTGGGGGGGGGGGCGAGAGGTTTACTTTTAAACAATCAATATTTAGTGTTCTAGCTATGTAAATAACATTTTAGTATTTTTTTTCCAGTAAAAAAAAAAAATGAAGTGTCTTGTTTTTTACTGCTCTTCACACCCCAATAATTTAGCTAGCTTTTAATGGATAGTTACTTGGATGTTTGAGGCAAGTGCCAATTGACCTGTCACTCCTCTTTCAATTTTCAGATGAAAATAGCAACATGGTACAAAATAAATGTATAGCATGAAGAACAGTAAGTAGGTTATTATGGAAAGTTGGAAAATATAGTGATAAGCTCACATGGAGAGCCAAGACTAGCGTTTCATGTCCTATGGCAGAGATAGGTACATCCTTTATTTAGTAATGAAGAGTAGTTATCAACAATGCTTAAAGCTGCTGTGAAAACAGAATCAGTGACTGTGCAAACAAGCTGAACCATTGACAGGATCTCTATAGTGACAGTGTGAGTTTCACACGTGGGAAAATGAGGATCTAATATGGAGAATTTTATGACTTGCTTCTAGGACAGCCCAAAAGGTTCTTGCTTGGCACAGACTTCACCTCAGCCCTACCTTTCATCGGGATCTGCTGGCTTCCAGAAAGCACAGAAAATTATACTATGAGTGAAGTGAAGTGAAATGGAGAACAGCACAACACACAGAGTGCTCTTCTAAAATGGTTCTGTTTGGCTTAGGAAAGTGTAGCATTTTCTATTTTTTGCTGTCACTAAAATGGAGCCTGCACATCAGCAAATTTATACAGTACGTTGTGAGAGCTCTACACAGCTGCTTACAGACTATCAAGAAAAGCAGGTATTCACCAGCCGCAATGCTAGAAAGTGCAGTTCACAAAAACAATTACATCAATAGCACTCCTTGTCCCTTTTGTTCTCCAGAGAAATGTGGAAGCTGGGGTTGGTGAAGGGAAACCCTCTGCATTTAAGAGAGAGAGATAGAGGGAGACTGTTGCCATGGTGTGGAACTGCTTTTTCATAAATGTTTCAGTAAGGTCATGCCCTGCTTGATTAATTCCAAGAGTTCACATTCATCTACTGCCACACAGCCAGCTTACAGCAGATGTTCACAGAAGCCATTTCATGCTGACTTAAAGCCCTTCCATTTTTTTTCTGTAGCTAATGTATCAGGATGGTTGTATTTCGGACACAGAACTAACCAGTGCAAGTGCTGAAAAGCAGCCTCCATTGTGCCTTCAACTGTCTTTGCATCACAGCAGCCTCAGCCAACAACTAACTGGTAGCAGATTTTGCTCTCCCTGAACAACCACATCTTTTCCCTACTTCGAATGTATCAGTATGTAGACTTACTACATTTTTTTTCCATGTCATTTTGTATGGTTGAAAGCAGCATGCTCTTAAACACAGGAATGACACTGTTTCTGAGGAGGTTAGGTATACACAGTCCAAAAACAGGACAATGAATAAAAGTAATTATTTTATATCCTGTGCCCTCCCCACCTCTCCATTTCTTACACAAGCATCAGGTTGCCAGTAATAAGGGCAAACGGAAGGACTAGTAGGATTTGGGTTTGTTATGTGTTTTGGTGCACCCATAGCCTGTGATGCAATGAATGGAAGGAATACTTTGAGAACAAGAATTTCTATTGCAGAGTAGAGCAGGGATGGTTGCAAATGGCAAACTGAAAAAAAAAAAAGATTCTGTTTTTAGATTTTTCATAAATTTTTGAAACCATATGCTTCTGCCTTATTTATGCAGATTATTACCATTATGAAAAAAAATTATTTGCCTATTTATTATCCATATTTTTCAATGGAATTCAAGGGCAAAATCCTGGGATATGAATCTACCCAAATTCAACTAAACAAATGTTCACTCAGTTCCCACTGAAGTGATGAAATAATTTTAAATTGACTGTCTGGTAATCACAGCAGGTTGGTAGTACTCTAAGGGATTATGTCTTGACTTAAATATTGTGAAGATTAATGTCAGATGGAAAGATAAAATTAGTACTTCAGCTCATGTTTATGAAGGTAGCATCTTCAAATTCCTTTTGTTATTATGATTTTTCTTCTGCAAAACTAGATTTCTGAAAGTCAAGCTATTTTAATTACAGATAATTTCACCCCTCATTTGAACTGTCTCTCCTCTTCTTTCATCTGGGTGAAGATGAATGGTCGGTGGCGTGGGTGACTCTGAAAAGAAGGTACATTGACTAAAGCTCTGAGAAAGACAGAAGTTTAAATAATAAAACAAAATTATTTTTTGATAAATTTGACAAGTTGACCAAAGGTATCCATCCCAAACCTGCAACCGTGGATTACTACAGCAGCCTTGCCACAGTCCTTTCTCCTCCATGGGTTGAATGGCAGTCTTTTTTATGTCATTTCTTTGCAGTCCATTATGTTGCTTGGTAAGAATTAATTCAGACAGAGGTTCTGTGTGTTTTCTAGGATGGAGCTCACTGTGTTCTCCAATGGAAATAAATGCCCCAAATTTGCCCTGTCTACAATGAAAGCTGAGTCTCTTTCTCTGTGTTCATGACTGGAAGTTTTATCACCTTCAGGAGCATAACTCTTGAGATAGGTGTATTAACCTCAAAGTCATAAACTCTTTAAATAAATAATCATTCTTTCAAAAATATTTCTGAAATTTAGTGAATGTTGAAGCAAGAGAATTGCCTCAGTCCATCACACACTGAGCTCGTTTTTGTCAGCACATACTCGTAATCACTTATCTATTACTTACACAAATGGAAGAAGCAGATGACACAGTCTACTTTCAAGGCTGACTTGTAGGGGCCCAAAACCAACAGTAGTGGATGTCCATGTGTTTTGAATTTTTTCTTCCTTTTTTTACTGCTTCTGGGCAGAGTTTACTTCAGATGTCAAAAGCCAACAGCTCATAATGATGATGCATATAATTACAAGGAAAAAGTAATCTCATTGGAAAAAAAAAAAAGGCAGAGAAAAGTTGGATAATTAAGAGTGCAAAAGGACTTTTGATTTAAAACTAGGATTCATGTTCTATTACACTGTAATCCTTCCCTAGCTGTTCTTGTATGCTTTCAATTATTTTAAGGGTGAAGAGCGTATTTTCTTCCCTGTGCTTCCATTTTTATGCACATCTTTCCTGTGTGCAGTTGTATCATACCTGCTATTTGTCTAAACATAGTGTGATGTGGTGAACTGTTAAATGGTAGAGCTGTTAAAAGGTTGATCAATGTACAATCCTTTAAGTGTTTTCCTTAACTTGCATAACTATGTTTAATTATTTAATTTGGAATGTATGCACCATTTTGATATGCTATGGTGAGCAGTATCAAGAGAAATTCCCTGCAGGAACAGGCCTTTGAGTGTCTCTGAGATCCTATAGAGAAATCAATGGCATTTTAAGCTGAATTAGACATAGTTCCTGCAGAGAGGAATCTAAGCAAGCCTCTAGAAAACTGCTGATTCTTTTAGTAAGACATTTTTCTGCTTTGCTATCATAGTACTAGAAAGATTTTCTGATGGAAATTTGTAAACGAATTGTTTTATATAGAAGGTATTTGTATACTTTTAGATGAAAAAATGTCAGTTTAAATTCTTTATCAGGTTAAATACAAGCAATAATGGTAAGATTAATCTTTATTTTATATCTGGTCTTTCAAATATTAAAACCAATTCATGCATAATCCCTTGCTGCTAGCCAGAATGCATTTTTTAAATGTTCCTTTAATTATCTAAACACTAGGACTTGTACATTGTATAACATGATCTTATCTAAAGTATTAATAGATTATTCTGTGAGAAAATTCAGGAAAATCCCGCTTTGTAATTTTCCTGTGTACTTCACTCTCTCTCCTCTCTATATATTTGAAAATTTGCTTTTCTTGTTCATAGAAATAATATAAACCCAGAATGGTTTGCATGTTCAGAGAGGATCTCAATACCACTACTAAATAAATTCTCACAAACAGAACTTATTGGGACTTCATCAGTCTTTCTGATTTTTAAAGCATTACTTTTTTTTTTTTTTTTTTTTACATGGGGAAGACTGTCTTGTGCAAATTGAAAGGTTTTCAGAACAGTACAACTTCTTCTGACAAATTTTCCAGTTTCGCTTTCATTTGCCCTATTCTTTAGATCATCTGCTACAAATCAAGTTTTTGTGTGTTTTTCCTTAAGATTATCATAAAGCCAGGGATCCCAGATGTCCATTATCCAAGTTCTGGGCAGCTCTACCATGTGTGCACAAAGTGTTGTGTGTGTTTTCCAGTGACTATGATTCTGTGACAAACCTGCCTTGCATTTTGGCAAGAACTGTTATTTTTGACACTCTCTCGTGAAATCTTGGATTGCCATCCTCATGCTGGGTTTCTTATCCATGAATTACCACTACTCATTACTCAAAATTAGTTTTGATATATATCATGGGGCAGAAATCCTTATTTTCTGACAGATTACTTTTGAATTGGGTGCTGTAATTTAGTTGTTCCTCGTCTCTGGGAGTTCTCCCATTCTCCATCTTCTTTATGTCCAGAGGAGAGGATCCTGGAAAATACACTTATATCAGCCTGACTTTGCTGTCTGGCAAGGTTATGGAAGAAATCATCTTGAGTGAAATCAGACAGCACATCAGATGGCCAAGGGATCTGCCATCGTGGACTGAGGAAGGGCAGGTCCTGTCTGACCAAACTGATCTCCTTTTATGACCTGGTGACCTGCCAGGTAGATGTGGGGAAGGCTGTGGATGTTGTCTATCTGGACTTCAGCAGGGCCTTCGACACCATCTCCCACAGCATACTCCTGGAAAAGCTAGCAGGCCATGGCTTGGACAGAAGCACCCTTTGCTGGGTTAGGAACTGGCTGGATGGCAGGCCCAGAGAGTGGAGGTGAACGGTGCAACACCCAGCAGATTGCTGGTCACTAGTGGTGTCCCTCAGGGATCTGTGTTGGGCCCAGTTCTGTCTAATGCCTTCACTGATGATCGGGATGAGGGGATCAAATACACCCTCAGTAAACTCATGGACAACACCAGGTAGGGTGGGAGCATTGATCTGCTGGAGGGTAGGAAGGCTCTGCAGAGGGACCTGGACAGGCTAGATCAATGGACCAAGACCATCCATGAGGCTCAGTAAGGTCAAAGACCAGGCCGTGCACTTCAGCCACAAATTCAGGCAGCACTACAGGCTGGGAGAAAACTCTCTGGAGGAAAAGGATCTGGGCACCAGTGGTGGTGACAGCAGCTGAACATGAGCCAGCACATGGCCAGGTGGCCAAGAAGGCCAATGGCATCCTGCCCTGTATAAAGGATAAAGTGGCCAGCAGGACCAGGGCAGAGATTGTCTTCCTGTACTTGGCACTGATGAGGCCACACCTCAAATCCTGTGTCCAGTTCTGGAGCCCTCACTACAAGAAAGACCGAAGTGCTGGAACATGTCCAGAGAAGGGCTGATGAAAGCTGATGAAAGGTCTAGAGCATAAGTCCTATGAAAAATGGTTGACGGAGCTGAGGGTGTTTAACCTGGAGAAGAGGAGGCTCAGGAAGGGCCTTATCTCTCTCTACAACTGCCTGAAAGGAGGGTGTAACCAGATGAGTGTGTGTCTCTTCTCCCAGGAAACTGGCAATAGGACAAGAGCACATAGCCTGAAGCTCTGTCAGGGGAGGTTCAGGTTGGACACCAGGAGTAACATCTTAATGGAAAGGGTTGTTAAACATTGAAATGGACAGCCCGGGGAGGTGGTGGAATCATCATCCCTGGAGGTGTTCAAGGAACAACTTGGCATGGCAACCAATGGTGTGATTTAATTGGCAAGGTGGTGTTTGGACAAAGATTGGACCTAAATTACTCTGTGACTCTGTAACCCATTTGATGTAACATGAAGCTAACTCACTGTTCTGGCATCTTGACTTCCTAATTTCTTTTTACATATAATTTACAGTTCAGGTTTATCCCAAGATTTGACTCAGAAAAGAATTTAGCAATTCCTTTTGTAGTATCCCTGAGATGAAGAGAAAATCAGGGTTTTTTTTTCCATAGGAAGGAACCCTGATCTTCAAAAGCCCTTAATCTATGCTACCATGTTATGCTGATATTATGGAAGATCTGCTTGATCTGATTCAGACTTCAGTGGATTTTTCGTGATATAGGCTTCTGGTTTTATGAGAAATGATCAACCATTCTTCTTGACCCAATCAAATGCTTTCTTTACTTTGCCTTAACCCCCTATTCCTAAAATTTTGAAGAAGGTGTAACATTTATTTCAATACATTGACTGCAAAAGGGCTAAATGCAACAGTATTGGCACATAAAAAGTGGTTCATATACTGTCCATTTACCATTATTCTTTTAATATAAAAGAATTTTTATATAGTTTTCCCAAATGCAGATGTTCACATATGGTTCTAATCCATTTAATTTTAAAAGAGTGACTTCAATTTATATCGATTATCAAGTGTCAATTTATCTAACAGTTGTGCAACTAAATCCAAATGAAGGTGCTCTTCTTAATGCTAATAGAAATTACTCAGATTCTGTAGCTTGTTTTCTTTATGCTTTTTTTTTAAATGGTAGACTTTAGGTTGTGTTTGAGAACCCCCACAGAGAACCTAAAATATGAAGAATTGCAATAGAAAAAAAAATGCAAGGACAACTGTGTAAATACTTAAATTCCTTTTATAAAAATCATGTTGATAAACTTCATAACACTATAGAAAAGCTGTATTTTAACTTAGAGTAAACTTGTTTGACAAAAAAATGCATTCTTGTCTTTATCCACATATGTAATCCAGCAAAGTCCTAACATATAAATGGATAAAACTGGCTTTTCTTTTTGGACAAAACTCATCAGCCTGCCAATTCTTTCAATAGACCAATATAATACCAAAGGACAGGGCAAATTTTGTCTGTTTCTTCTATCAACTAGTAAATTTTTCTCCAATTCCATTTTCTTGATAGGCTTTTAAAAAATAATTATTACTAGCAGAAGAAGAGGAAGTTTAAGAAACCTATACCAAGAGCTTGACAAAGTAGGTGTTGTTTGAGGATGCCCTTCACCCATTCTGAAAATTTTCAGTTTTCTATATAAAGGCAATAGGAAAGGTTTTCTGAACTGCTGGTAGGGAAAATATGTGCCTATATGCAATTTTTTTCTTCTCAGACATCCTCATTCTTTATTAAATAATCAAACTTCTGCCATTCTAGCATCATTAACTGCCCGCTTTTTGTGCCAGTGCCATTTGTCAAAGGCTGGGCTTCCTGAAAACATGTCACTTTCTTCTAGGATGGAAGAGCATGGATGTAAACAAATACAATGTTCTGTGACTTTTTGGAGCTTTACAGTCAGAGATAAATTCTTACATGCTGTATTCAGGAAATGATGTGTCAACAATCCAGTGTGATTAACCTATTTGGATAAACCAAGAATTGGAGTCCATACAGTTCAATACATGGTTTACTGTTGAATTGACAGCACTGCATGCAGAGGCTCTCTGTACTGTTTGATGAGAACTGTTATAAACAAAATCTTAATCCCAAAGAACATGCAATCTAATGTGAAATAAAGAGACCATAAGCCCTCACAAAACAAACAGCAGACATGAAGGAGAAAGTGTGGCAAGAGCAAATCTGAATAGTTCTGTATAGTTTTGATACAGTCTGTATGAGTTTATTTTCTTTAAATAAATAAATAAACTTAATCTGTGGCAGACTGAGCTCACCTAGTGAGATTAGCAGCTGATTCCTTGAAGACCATGAAACTATGATGTATATTTGAAGGGACTGAAAGCAGAATGCGATCTGGTGTGGTTTGCCACAGGAACTAATACTAGGAAAGAGAAAAGGGGACTATTATGAACTGAAGCACAGAGTTGTGATCCCATTGAAAACTCAGTCACTCAGGGGCTTACCACCATAGACCTGAAGGGAAAAGCAAAAAAAATTGATTATACAGAAAGATTATAGTTGTGAAGGGCATTGAAGGTGCAAATGAGACATTTGCATATGATGCTATGGAAAATAAGGTGATAATAAAGACATTCAGATAGGAATAATATAGAGTGACAAGCAAAAAGGATGTTCTTAGGTGATGCATTTTGGAGGGATTGAAAAGTTCCAACTTGCATAATGACATGTTAGTAATGAGCACTTTGAAGGTCAAAGCAACATTTTTATCTGTGAACCTTCTGATGCCCATGAATTATCCTCAAACCAACAAATTCACCAGGGTTAAAATAAATTTCCTCAAGGTCAGCACACTCTGCAAGTAGAATAACATACAGACTTCTTTGACTAATATGATCCCAAATTAGCACATTGTGCAATCTATAAGAGACTGCATACTTAATGTACTGGAGGGAAAAACAGATTTAGTTTTTACGTGATTAAATAAAGTCAAAATAAAACTGCTTTAGAGGAGTAAATAAATTATTCATTACTTTATGTCTGTTATTTGTCAAAAGGCCAGGGAGATAATGACTTTGGATCTTCCTGCAGGGACCATCAATGTTTTGGCAGCTATCGTTCAGAGCTCAGCTTTGTTTCAATGGATACATGTGATGGCTGTATTTGTGTGTAGTGCAGCCCTGTAGGGGTAGGTCTAAAGCACAGAAAAGTCGCTGAAGAGGATTCAATGCTCATGCAACAAGTATACCAGGAAAATTTATTTCAGGCTCCCTGCTGCCTCATTCAGTGTTTTCATTGTCCACCAGAAACTTGAATAGGTTGGGTGTGCTGCTGAACTACCACTTCTTAGCCATGCTTGGAAGAAACCTAGAGCATGTACTTTATAACAGCTTGGTGCCATGAAACAGAACACCGAGTGATATGGAGATCTGAGTCAAAAGTGTACTCAAGGTTTATACCAAAGAAAGGCACACACATGTACAGAGATTCTTTGAGGTGGATCTGGCCCTCACTCCCTGATAGAAGTTTTATTCTCTTCCCTATAGCTCTTATAACTTGCAAAATCTGGACAGCATCATCGCCCTTCTATCAAAAGTCCTCTAAGCACAAGCTGTAGACAGATGTCCTTGTTGCTCTAGAATATGTTATTATTAATGCTGGTTTCACCATTCCTGCACACACTTGATGAAATTATTAAGAGAACCTTGTAGACACTAGTCAGGAAACACTAATTTTGGAAATAATTCAGACTCTATAGAGATAAGCAGAAGCATGATAGATGGCATTATGCTACCAGAACTGGAAATCTTAGTGAAAAGGATTAAGAAGCAAATACTTCTTTTAAAACATGAGAATGGAAAGGAATAGTAATAACACAGTTTCAATTTTATGTAGGTATAAAAATGAAATTCCAGTTGCAATGTTTGTATGAATACAAATTAAATTAAGTGATGAACATTAGTTTCATCCAGATGGTCCCTATCACTGGGTAGTAAGGAGACACAGAATGGAAGACAGGACTAGAGGAAGAATATTCTCTAAATGCAATGACAGGCTGGGGTTACATGCTTATATTAACTGGATTGTCAATTCATGGGATAAAGGACAATCATACATTTAGGAATGTCTCCATTCCTTATTTCCTGGTAGGAAAATGCTGTATAAGCAAAACTCAGCAGTATCCTCTTTCTGTCATTCAGGCTCTGTATCACGTCTGTCCATGTTCGAAGTCCCACTGAATGCCACACTGCTGTTCAGACAGACGTTCACAGGACATTTTTCATTTTAACAGGTATTGGGAGAACGGAATTAAAATTTGGGGTAGGAGAATTCTTTGAAATGTGTGTAATTTGCTCAGTGTCAGTGGGAACTGTTGTATCCTGCTCATAGAATCTGGATCTAGAGCTATCAGATGGTGAGATCCATTATGTCCTTTTTTTGTTCTGTTTCTGCCCCTTGTAGAAATAAAAATCTTTTCATATTAAGGAGGGAAAGCTATTGTCCTAGGTTACAATGTAAAATTATGCCCAAGGTATGTATTCTATCCCCATGAGCCGTTGGAGCCAAGGTGGGGCAGTGTTTTCCTTATCTTCTGTTAACAAGCCTAACAATGCCTTGCCACATGGCTCATAGATAACTCCCTCCGGGAGTTATCTCTGTTTAATGGGCCATCAAGGACCCACTGCATGACTCATAGAATGAGATCAGCCCATTGGGAGATGCTCCGCCAAGGGGGAGAAGCCAAGCATTTCCCACCTGGATATAATCCAGGGTTTGAGACAGCACAGGCAGCTTTTAGCCACTGGACTCCCAGAGGAGACAAGAGCTACCAGACTTTTCTACAGGATCACTGCTTTGACAAGACCATCTCATCTGGACTGCCACTACCACCCTAACTAACAGGGTGTCAGGTTGTATTCTGACTCTGTCAGTGGGGGGGGGTTTTGTACTATTACTTTTATTTTATTTTACTTTTTTTTATTTTCTTTTCATCTTATTAAATTGTGTTTCTGACTTGGAGTCCTTCACTGGTTTTGCTTTCAAACCAGCACAGCTATTCACAAGGACAAGCTCAAAAAGGTGATCTGTGAGAGCCTCATGAAGTTCAACAAGTCCAAGAGCAAAATGCTGCACCTGTGTTGGGGCAATCGCAGACATGGCTGCAGACTGGGAGAAGGCCTCATTGAGTAGTGGTCCTGCAGAGAAGGACTTGGGGGTTCTCCTGGTTGAAAAGCTGGACCTGATCTTTTTTAACCTGAATTACAAAGGAGGAGAGTGGAGTTTTATTATTGAGTATTCACCACAATCCACATCACTGCATGGGGCAGGGGGAGGTGTGTTTTTTTTCAGGAAAGACAGAGGAGCTGGAAGCAGAAGTATGTGAGACTCTCTTTTGGCCAGAGCTGGAGAAAGGATGGGGGGCAGGGCTGGGGTCCCTGCTTTGGAGAAGTGTTGCAATGCCCACACCACCGATGATGCCAGCATCCCCCACCACAGTGAGCCAGGATACCAGCAGCACAATTCCTGACTCAAATGAAATAGATTTCCAGGTTTTTGCTTTGCCCCTGTTCTCCACGGTTTGCCAGATCTTCGGAGGGCTTTAAAACCTGTGAACTCATTTGTCACATTGTTTCTTTTTGTTCTCTCTCAGCCCTTGTGGTCCAGCACCAGGGCCCTCTGCCATCCTAGTTTTGCTATAGGGAGGCCCAGGTAATATCTTTCCTTTGTTGGTGAAGCCATTTCTCTCTCTTGTATAATTTTCTTTTTATTGCTATGTTATTGCTGTTTTCTGTAGTAAATTTTTATTCTAATGAATAATTGCTCTGAAGATTTTTGGTTTTCTCCTTGTGGTGGTTTAGCATGGATAGCAAAAACCCATTAGTGAGTGGTTTTGAAATTGACAACCAGATTAACCAATTAAATATAGAGATATGCCTCAGGGCTACACAGGCTTAAAAATTGGAGGAATTGCAGGAAACTTCCTTTTACTCCCTGCCTTGGAACAGGTAACAGGGCTGGTCCCACTCTGCCGTGGGCCCCCATCTCGGGCCTGGCAGGCTCTGCCACTCCTGCAGCCCTGGCGGGGCCGAGCTGGGCCCCTGGGCCCAGCAGCTGCTGGCAGGGAAGGGGAAGCCATGGCTGTTAACATCCGGCCGACCCCAAAGCCTACCCCATCACCAGCCGGGCTGAGGGAGATGTCCCCTGGGCCCCTGGGAGGAGCTCTGAACCCAGGCTGTGCCAGGCCCACCCCATGAAACCAACAGGTGGAGGGGGAAAACCCTAGCCATGCGAGAGATCCTGGCCAACACTTCTGAGCTCCTCCCACCATCCCTGCGGCTTTGAAATCCTAGCGGCCCCCACCCGGCAGAGAACCATCATGCCCTCTGCAGACCCAGAGATGTCAACGCTTTCCTTGACAGATGAAACTTTCAAAACATTGTCTGAGTGAGAGAACAGCCAGAGTGAACCATGCAGAGACACTGCATGACATGGAAGTCAGTGAAGGGAGAATAAAAGTCCTAAGTTGGAAGGAGATTGAGGAGTTGCCTAGTTTGGGCTGGACTTCTCTTGTGAGGCCATGGAGAAAGGACTAAAATATCCCTGTAACATACAGAATGCTTTTTAGGGGGATGCAAAGTTCTAGTCATGGCCATGGACTAATGTAGCTGTGGTCCAATGGAGAATTTTGAACAGAGGAAGATAAAGAGACACTCCCTGCCGCAAGGGAAAAAAGGACCTCTGCTCCTTGAGATGAAAATGATTTTGGAGATAGATGAAGAGAACTTTTGTTTTATACTACAATAAGCTGATATGGCCCAGGAGTACAGCTAACAGGAAAGCTGCTAAATGGGAGAGACTTCACTGTTTGTAGAATTCCCCAGGCGGCTGCAGATTCATGACATGGGAGCCACCAGAGAACTGTTTTCTTGTGGCGATGTCTCCATGGGAGTTCTAAGAGACACTCCTCTCCCTAAGAATTGGTGAAAGACAATTTTAAGTGGTGAAACTGACTGAGAATCACAGGTTTTGTCTCTTTATTGTTGTCAGTGGGAACATGAACAGTTTGTGGGGTGGGAGAAGTGTTTTGAAGGTTTCATTTTGATTCTCATTTTTCTTCTTTTAGTGTTTAGCAATAAATCTATCTTTATACCCTTTTAGTTTGAGCCTGCTTTGCTTTTCTCCTAATCCTATCTTACAGTAGCAGGAAAAGGAGTAGATGATTTCAACACTCAAACCAATACAAATGGTGCATTGCCAAGGAAACTAAATTAGCGAACATGAAACGATTACACTCTTCCACTATCAAAAGGGAGTGGTTTGAGGTGTTTTAAGTTCCCCACTGAGTTTTTACAACTATCACATGAGCCAACAGTGTGCACTCACAGCCCAGAATGAAAACTGTATGCTGGATTGCACCAAAAGAAATGTGACCAGCCAGTCAAGAGAGATGATTCTGGTGATCTGCTCTGACCTTTGAGTCCCCACTTGGAGTGTTTCATCCCGCTCTGGGGTCCTAAGCACTTGAATGCAGACCCCTTGGAGCAGGTCCCAAATAGAGCCATTAAGACCATCAGAGGGCTGGACCACCTTTTCTGTGAAGACAGGCTGGGAGATCTGGGGTTATCCAACCTGGAGAAGAGAAGGCTTTGAGGGAGACCTTAAGTCACCCACCACTGATACCAAAAGGTGACTTAGAAGAAAGAGGGAGAGTGATCCTTTTACAAGGATTTCTAGTGATACAACAAGGAGGAACAGTTTTAAACTATAAATTTAGAGGTTTACGTTAGGTGTCAGCAAGAAATTCTTTATTCAGAGTGTAACAAGATACTGGAATGGATTGTCTCAGGAAGCTGTGGATGTCCCATAACTGGAAATGTCTAAGGTCAGTTTGAAGAAGTCTCTGAGCAACTGGGACTAATGGAAGGTGTGCCTGCCCATAGTAGGTGTATTGGACTAGGTTATCTTTAAGGTCCTTTCCAATGCAGGCTATTCTTTAATTCAATGATGACACATGGGGTTTTTTTAAGTCTGCCTTAAAATTTGAGTAAATTCTAGTTCTGAGATGATGTTACTTTTCCTTTATATTTTCATATACGCTTCCATTAAAAATATCATGATAGTTTATTTTAATGATATTATGAAACCACTTATTGTTGCTTTTCTTTCCCTGATAGCCTTTAGCTTTCCCTTGGTACAATATCACATTATTCCTTCACTGCATAGTCTGTGATAAACACTGAAAATTCAAATAAAACAGAATAGGATAACAGAAAGAAAAATGTAGATTTTACTTTAATCTTCTACTTGTACTCCTGCTCTTTCCACCTTCCATTTTATCGTCTCCTTGCTATTCAGCCATTCTGTCTCTGTTTTTCTCTCAACCCTGTTAATAATCTTCAGCTCATCTCTCTCTCCTTTACACAGCACTGCTTTTTATCTCCTTGGTATTGCTTGATCCCAGCATTGTAATAAAGCTCATCTAGGCTGATGAATTAAAGCATTAGTACATCTGACTGATGTTTACTCTCAAATAAAGTTATTTCTCCCACTTGCCCTTGCCACCATACCCTCTGCTTTTCCACTTAAATGAGGCTTTGCTTGGTATGGTTCTGCCCTTTCTCTGCAAATGTAAACTAGTAGTTTAAAGATATTCACAGCCTCAGAGTTTTAAAGAAGTTTTAATTTAGCTTTTATTAGGTGCTGGGCAGCATAGTGCCAGACTGTGTACACAGTTAAACAACAAGAGCTCTCTCAGGGGAGTATATTGTTGCAAGCTTCGACATCTATATGCAAATTAGACTTAGCGTATTTGCTATCAGTTACAACAGAAATTTTCCACACAGGCAAGCCATTTTTTTCTTTATCTATCTAAAATAATGACAAGCCCTGAAGACAATACTCTGATCTCACCAGATGCAAAAGTTAGAGAAATTGTATTGGGTTTAGGGATATTTTTAAGAGGCAGGCTATCCTAAAGCAGAGTTATATTACAGTTGCATAATATTGCTGGAGAAAGAAGGGAGAATGATGAAGTCCTGCATCAGCAGTGAAAAGAAATTGTATAAAAAGACTTCACTATTTGTCATGGGGAGAACGAATCCTATCCAAAATGTTTCCATAAAATTTCTTAGGGCCCTAAAATGCATCAAATAACCTCCTGCAAAGGCTGTCCTAAACATTTTTTCTGTAGATCTTGTGGATTCCTGGAGCGGAATCCCACCAAAGGTCACCCATGCTAAACAATGCTTACTTGACTGGCTTCCCTTGGAGGCTGAGCAGATAAGCTGAACTGTAGGGCTTTGGGGGATGTGCCCTCCTCATTTGCTTCAGAAAAGGTAAGTGCAGTTTCAAATAAATATCCTTTGATTTCCATGCTACGAATGAACTGTAGAAATTGACATCTCAGGCCTCTGTGAAAGCTATCCTGGTTACTCACACTGTACGGGGGCACTGCAATGTGGAATAGACATTGGTCTGTCATACACCGTATTAGAGCTAGCTGTTAGTGGAACTGCTTTTGTATTTTTCTTTGGTTTTCCCTGTTTCGACAGTGTTTCTGACTTTGGTTTGGTTTTTTCTAGCTCTGTCCAATTTATGAAACAGAATAGTCACTGTTGTAAAATGTAATCACCTTTTTTCACGTGGGGCAATGATGCACAAAAATAATTTTAATGATAAATAGATCCTAATTATGAACAATGACTCACCAGCAGTTTAAGAAGAAAAAGGTTCCAGAGCTTAAATTCAGAAAGGAACAGTGCCTTTAAATACTTGATTCCTGAGGACTGCATCAAAGTTTATTTATTGTCTTGAGCAATGTCTTAGCACTCTCTCTTAAAGTGAAAAAAAGCCAATGTCTATCTTACCTATCTTCTGCTTCCTCCCATGTCCCTGCAGATATTATATATCCAGTAGTGTGTTTCATAGCTTCCTGTGATCAGGGCATCACCTTGCAATTGGCTCAGAAAAGGAGAGGAGATAGGAAAAGCACACAAACATGACATTTTGGAACTCAAAGATTTTGAGGGATAAGGAGCTTGTGTGTGGGATGGGCCAAGAAGTGGATACAAACATGCCCACTCTACTGACCAGGAGCTGTGCATGCAGATTCTCTAACGTGGGAGGATGTTGGGTTAGTAATCACAAGCATATAGATACTTACAGTTCCAGCTTACTTTTAGGGCATCTACTTTATCCTTGGCTACAAAATGATCATGCGAGACACATGTTAGACACATGGAAGGGAGGTGTGCTCCTGGACTCATGCTGCAGGAGTGAGCCAGTCAGTGCACATATAGAATGTATTTGGGTTAGAGTGTGGGCTCAGTTATTCATTCAAAACAAAATACAGACCCGCCATGTGTTGTGTTGACTCCTAAAAGGTAATGTCCTACTTCAACAGAAAAACGTTTTGATTGAAATTTGTCTATAAACAATCCTGTTGGAATAAGAGGCAACTCTGAACTGCCCTGGTTCTGGCTCCATATCCAAAGTTTTGCAGTGTTTGGGGATTGTAGAGTGCATGAACTTGAGTTCATCCATCATCAATGAAAAAGTTGTATACCCATAATGCTTAGCTCTAGATAAAAGGTTTGAAGCTGCATCTTATGGATATTTTCCTGGGAAGATTTTGTTTGTTCTGCATGGTGTGTGATTGACACTGAGCCTTATTTCTAAATCAGCCTGTCCTTTCAAACAGGTCTCTACATTCTAAAGGATAGTCATCCACAAGCAGTATCAGAATGTAGCTAATTATATGATATTTTATACCTCAAGACAGTTTCTGGTAACTTCCTGAACTCACTACTAGCCTGCCGAGAATAGCCTGCTCTACTCTGTATGTGACATCCACTTAGAAACTTCCCCATACAATGGGCGGGGTTTATTCCATGAAAACCCTTGAGGGATCCATTTCCCCTAGCATCTGTGATCACATCATTGAGTACAAGACTTAAAAACTTCTTGTATATATTAATTTAAACAATTTAGTTAAGGTACAGGGCTACTGAATTATACAAAAATCATGTCGCTTCCTGTCTTGGGTTAGGTAACCAAAAAATGTATATTCTATTTCATCTGTTGAAAGGTTTTTTTTCTTGTAACTCCAGGGGAGAGGGGGGTAGATGCCTTCTGATAATGGGCCAACTGTTAAAACCAGATGTGGCAGTGGCACAGTTAAAACCACAGGTGGCAGTGTTTCACCACCTGTCCATCCTCCAGGGAGATATCTTCTGATAATGGGCTGGGCCATTAAAGCTCACCAATGACATGACACATTACATCATCCTATTGTGAGATGCTCCACCCAGTGTGAGGGGAGCCAACTGTTCCTACTTGGATAAAAACTGAGACTCAGGAACAGCAGGCATCTGTGTTTTTTCTACCAGAGGAAGACTGGACCCATCTTGCCACCACTGGACTTCTCCTACTCCATTATCTGTTCTCCACAGAACCTCATCTAGGATTTACTTGGACTGCTTCCAACACCCTTACCAACAGGGTGTCAGGTCATATCCCTGACTCTCTCAGGCTTTTCCAGGACTTCTGTTTTGCTTGCTTGCCTGTCTTTGTACTACTGCCTTTGTATTTTGTTTTCTTTTTTTTTTTTTTATTCCTAGTAAAGAACTGTTACTCTTATTCCCATACCTTTGCCTGAAAGCCCCTAAATGCAAAATTACAATAATTTGGAGGGGAGGGGTGTGACATTCTCCATTCCAAGGGAAGCTCTAGTTTTCCCCAGCAGACAACTATCTTTCAAAACCAAGACACTTCCCTATGCAAGTGTCCACTCTTATTCTGCTGTTTGTTTTTGCTGCCCAAATGGCAAGCCCATTTAAATTGGCCATGGTGTGATGACTTAGAAGATGCATATGCACTTCATACTTTACAGTTTGTGTTTGTGAAATGCACATACACTGTGTCATACATAAAGCCCTCACTCTGTAGTGCATCTTGGGATGAGAAGGTAAAGTGACGTTCACAGTTTTGATTGTGAACAGATTGTTGGCAAAGAACGTTAGAACTTGGAACATTTTTATCTGCACTTACACAGGGAGAAAAAGGAGCGATGGTGTTTTGGGCACAAAGCAAGGAATTGGTCTGAAGATGCAGGCTTCTGCCAAGTAGGAGGACAAGGAGAAGCATCTAGGTAGTTAACAAAGGCAGTTGGTGAAAATATCTTGCCCTTCTGACAGAGACATCCTTTTCAATTGTTGAAACAATATATGAAGAAGAACCTGCATATCACAATTGTCTAAAAATCCTTGTACCCAACAGACAGAAGGAATAACAGCGTGCAGTGAATTTGATGAGAGGGTGATATCAGAACCTGACGCATTACTTCAGATCTGTGTATTTTGTGTAAAAATCTGTTTGTTGCATTCTTCAGATGGCAGGCATCTGAGAGAGAGTGTACACAGAGGGAGGGTTGTAGAAGTGTCTAAGCACTTATGCAGTCTGCCCAGGATGTGTAAGTGCTCTAATAGCAGTTCATAATTGTTTTATGAAGCAGGTGAGCCTAGGAAGCATACCCAAAAAGTCAAAAAAAGAGAACATCCATGCAGAAAACGTATTTTTCTTTTGCTCACAGGTACAGAATAGTAAAACCTAAGCATGGGAGCAATGAAAGTCTGCCTCAGAGACTTTAATCAGAGTTGCAAAGGGCTCTGTCATGTCATGTTTGAGTAAGACTGAGCTCTGTGATGCCTTGATTTCAGTCAGAGGTTTGAAAAATACAAATGATAAATATTCTGAGAGTCTCCTGGAGCAGCTGGCAAATGTCAGAAAGCCATGGATTACACAACTTCTACTACATTTGTTTCCAGAGCAACATCTGGAAAATGGGTGCCCAGACAATAGAGTAGGTAGACTGACTGGATACAATGTCTCATTTGGAGAATGCTTTTGCTGCTACACAATTCAAATTTAAATGCAAACTCTAAACTTAAATCCTACTGGCAGAAACAAAAAGAAGCACCTCTTCAGCAGAGCTGGGAGATATTTTTATCCTTGTTTTCAGAGAAAGCATGATAGCTTTTTTTTCACCGCTTTTCTCTCTGCCATTTTTCCTTAGTGTTTTGTGAGATTATGTTGATTTCATGTTGTTGTAACACCAGGCATCAGGCACTTGCACAGCTGGACACCCTCTCCCCTCTATCTTTATGCTAGTTCACAACAATAAACAGGAGAAGTATTCTGTGCATAAGTTCAAGGCAGAATTATCTTTCTTTTCCTTGAGCGCCACAGGTAGGAAACTGTATCAGGGGGAGGTAATCTGGCAAAAAAGCAAATGCTGTCTTCTATTAAGGTAGGTTGCTGGCTGAGTGCACACAAGTGAATACTGAGAGGGAGAAAGGAGTATTTCCATCATGTTTTTCTCCTTTAAGACAGTTGGGTCTGATTCATATGTTCTGCTACGCTTCTGGAGATGTCAATCCAACAGCATGGGGATGGGGAAGGGGCACCCCAGGAAATCAAAGCAAACTCAATTATCTATCTGCTGACAATGACAAAAGCATTTCATTCCTCAGCTCTTCACAGAATGTGAGGGGGGGAAAGATTAAAAGCGTGAACATTTTTAATGAGTGCAATTATTGAATCATCAGTCACACAGTCCATCTGCTTCTTAGTGTTCCAGTGACTAGAGAAAGACTAAAATACCGCATTGCCTTTTTGCATTCATATAATCATATAAATATTCTTTAAGAAAAAGCTAATCATATTCATACATCATCGCCATCATTTCAAATAACTTCCTGCTCCCCTTTCACTTACTTCACTTTATTAATCACTAATTTTGAGTTTTGACACCATGATGGTGGAAATATCTTGGCAGATGCATGGCTAACAGCTAATCCCATGACATTAAATACAGAATCATGTAATATTCAATTCGAGAGATAAACTAATGTAAAATTTATCTCAAAGGTCCCATTTAGTCTCGAGGTTAGTGAGCAGAATAAACTTCCCACTGCAGTAAGAAAAAAAATAGAGGCTGTGTTGATTTAAAATTCCTTTCTCACAGTGTTATCAATCGACGTGGTTCACAGATCAGAGTATGAAAGCATGTCAGGAAAGAGCCAAAACTTATTCAATAGAATTTGAAAACCTTTGCAAATAGTCAGGACAGATAGAGGAGGAAAGGTTCAGATAAATGCCTGAACCTGAGAAACAGCGACAGAACTATAAATCTGTTTTGGCTGTGGTATCCTAAAATCTGTCCCAGAATGGCAGGGAAAGTAGAGATTTGGATCTGAAGCTACTAGGAGGCTTTGCTTTGCGCTAACTTATTATTATGTTGGGATTTGTGCTACAAGCATGTGGTGGAATAAAAAGGATGATTTTTGTGCAAGGAATGTTTTCTGGAATTGCAAATAAATGCCACATTCGGCAGAGATGTCCTTTGTCTACCTCTCTCAGCTTTTCTTTTCAATACCCAGCTGAGAATTGCCCAGATACAGTAATGTGCACAACTATGAGACATATTATTTGAGAAATCTCTGACTTTGCCACAGGCATCAACATCAGAAGATTCTAGAATCTGAACTCTAAAAAAACTTACTTCATATTGGGTGTTGCAAACAATATACAGTAGGTTTTTGTGGGTAGCACAACATAACAAAATAACACTTCTTGTTCCCTTCTTAAATCTGGAAATACCACTTTTTGTAATGCAGCACTGTCTGAAAACAAAGTTTAATCTCAACATATGAAAGACACAGCAACTGATGGAAATTATCTGGCCCAATAAATTAGACATTTTGAATTATGCATTGAGTCTAGTATAACATTAATACCAGTATTTGAGCTAAATCCAGGAGGATTTTATAAGTAGTAGTAGTAAAACCTTATTATGCCTTTTCGGGTGTGATAAGGTGAGCTATTGTTTTCATATTTTATAATATTAAGTTGTACTCACTCCATTAAATAATTATTCATTATATTTTCAGATTAAAAATTTATCTAATCAGCCAAGATCAAAGAAAAAAAACAACAGGCCACAACGTACTCATGGCATCCAGGTTGTGCCTAATCATTATGCTACTTATTTTTTACTTTTCTCGCAGTTAACATCTAGCCAGGGTCACAGCAACAATTTTTGCTATCAGATAAAAAAAATAATAAATAAATAAGTACTCTCTGAATTGGCAATTTGTTCTCTTTGTAGGAATGAATTAGATACTGGATTACTTTTCAGTTTTAAATATGGAGACTAACTGAACCACATCTCTGTGAAGAGGTATGGCTCCATGTTCACAGTTCCATGCTTTAGTAATTTAAAAGCAATCAGTAATCTCTTGCATCTCTAAGTAAGTAATTGGTGACATGTAGGAGATTATTGTTAGAATCCAGTGACTGGTGCTAGATTGATTGGTTTTGGTTGTAATTTTTTGGTTTTTTATTTTGTTTTGGGTTTTTTGTTTGTTTGTTTTATGGGAAGGTTATTTGTTTGGTTTTTGTTTGATTTTGGGGATTTTGTTGGTGGTGGTGGTTGGTTTGGTTTGGTTTGTTTTTTTAATCCATCCCCTCTGTTTTGACAGCTCTGCTTAATGACTGACAATAAATGGGGTTTGTGCTGTGTCAGGTGTTCAAGAAAGGGCTCTGGCAAGGAAGATTTGGCTTATCACATTGCAACTGAACATCCTGATCCAGCAGACATTCAGAGCAGTAAATATTGCAACAGGGACTTACACCTTTTGTTTCAATGAGAGCTCTTACTTGCATGTATGTTTAATTTCTAAAGTGCCAATCTTGCTCCCACAGTTTCCTGAGAACCAGCTAGGCAGCTATCTTTTCAGTAAGCAAAGGCAGAAGTAATTTAATGCCTCTTTGTGTATTAATAAATTCATCCTTGGAACAATAATTATTATTTTATACTTCCATCCCAGCCACAGATTGGTTAAATGCCTCACAAAAAAAAGCACAGAGATTTTACCTTCAATAAGCTTGAAGTCTGGAACATAGATGCAGAAAAAAGAATAAAGGAAATAATAGAGAAGAGATAGAACACAGTGACACATAATATTGTCTGACAAGGCAAAAACAAAATGGTAAAGCTTGATTTAACTGTTATGTTTTTTGTAGTCTTCGGGGCAGACTATAGGATGAGACTTTTCAGGATGAATTTGACTGAGATGAAAGTGGGGCCTTGGCAAATTGGTTTGGGGACACAGTTCAAGGAATTAAAAACAGAAGGAAAAGACAACAGGAGAGCTGTATGAAGGGATGATTTGGATGTCTGTGTGGTGAAAAACTGAGAGAGGAAAAAATGGCAGAAGTGTTAAACATCTAAATGCCCAGGAATATGGTCAAAAATTTGAATTCTGCAGAAGTTGTCTCTAAATGAGAACACAGAAGAATTTCCTATTCTGATAAATAAAACAGGATGGTTTTAACTGAGGGACCTGAATCTGCTGGAAGTAAAACATGTATGAAGAACACAACAGAAGCTGTCAGGCCAAACCAGACTAACACTTCATGTAGAGGGACAGGCACTCTTCTGCCTGATGAGGGGAGAGCTGCAGCTGCTGCATTGCTGTTACTCAGGAGGGAGGAGAAGAGAGGACAGACACAGAAAGGAGCAGCAGATAATGAAGCTGCTGACACCAAAATAGAGAAGAGAGAGTGTTCTGAAGCAATTGAGCAATTGAATAAGCAATTGAGAAGCTGAGTTTCAAACCGCTCTGATTTCAAGATATCAGCAAATAATTTAAAATGGCGTTGAGACAAGAACAACTAGGGGTCTACATCATATTCAGGAAAGGGGAGGCAGAATTAACAGTTACTAAATCAAAAAAACAGAGACACTGAATTCTGCTGAGCATCTGAAATGAGATGCAGTTTTGATAAGGATGGACTAATTGTTAGTGTAGTGCCACAGAATGGAGTTCAGATACTGTCTCAAAATGTGGTAAAACTTTGCACTGAGATTTAAAGATACTTGGATTAAAATTTGTAAAAGCTCATTAAGGAACACTAAAGAAGTAAAAACCAATAGCAAAGCATTGTCTTTAAAAACAGTTGTGGGAACTGTCAGAAGCAGTAATAGCTGCTTACTAAAACATATTCTCATTTAAGACTGTTTTACGACTTTGTATCTCAGAGCATTGGGCCAAAGAGAGATGAGTGATTTAGTAAAATATTCTTACAGTGAAACTTGGCCTAAAGAGCTTTGTAGCGGCACGTTTTCTGGTTTTTACTTATTGTTAATAATCATTTGTTCTGTAATGGTTTTTCCCAAGTTCCCCTTGTACTTCTCCCCATTTGGTACAATCTCCTGCCTGGGAAATTCCCTTTGTTCCCCTCTGTTGCAATATGTTGTCAATCATCTGTTGGTCTCCTCCCAGTGCCTGCCCCCCTCCGGGAAGCCTGCCCCCCTCATTCCAGAGACTTCGGAGGGACTCAGTCTCGGATTGGAGCAGGCTGGGAGTCCCCCACCCCTCGTTTCCTATTTGCTGGCTATGTGCCCTCCCCATTCCCCTGACTGGTTTTCTCTCTTGTGTCCACCCCTTTCCCCTAGCCTCTGATAAGCAAGGAGCCCGCCTCCGGCTCTCTCTCTCTCCTGGGACGCGTGAGTGCCTGCAGAGCTTGAAGACTGAAATACAAGAAAAACTGTAAATGTAAGGCAAAAAAATCTACCTTCAATTTGTAAGGAAGGCTAACAAAATTAGAAGGGTGAAATCCTGACCATATTGTATGCAGTTGCAGACTTCCCGTTGATGAACACAATATGCAGGAGCTATTAGCAATCACAGGAATCACAGCTAATCTCCTGACTCACCATGATCACAGGCATATTTCTGTAGGTTGTCTGGCAAATGCAGGCAGCAATAACCTGATGTTAGCTCAGCCTCTTTCATATGACTTCCAGAATTTCTGTACAACATGCCACATTTGGTTCTTACAGGATTGCAGCTCACACTGATTTCAGAACTCAGTGTTGTTAGCTGCATTGGGGTTTTTTATCAAAATGAGTTTTCAATTTAAAAAACCCCAAACACACTCTTAAAAATGACTTGTTATCCACAGTTAACTGCTGAGTACTTCTGGTAAAAAAACCCCCAAACAAAACATTTACAAAGTCAGAGTGGTGTACTGCTACTTACAATATTTTGTACATAAGTTATCATCTGAAGCACATTCTGGACAGCCATCACTGAAAAATTGTCAGAAGAACATTTATAGGTCATTCTGGGATGAAGCACAATTTTACATGTTTTTAATTTCTGACTTTTCCACACCAGTGACCTTTTTTTGTAACAAGAAAGCAGTAACTTACAATCCATATGTAGCTTCTACTATAGCAGTATATTTGATGGTAAAGTAATATTAATTGAAATGGGCGATACAGAAGGGAGAAAAAGAGCAGACAAAAAAAGTAATGGGTTTTTTTGAAGTGTAAGGGAAGGAATATAGAACATTGACAAAGAATGTAATTTAATACCTAATCAATTTACTGTTTGGATTTTCTGTGAGATTAACTTTGAGTCCAGAATGAATTGCTCTGATCTTGGAAGCCGCTATTATGACTAGCAAGCAGTAGTATGAGATTGTAGTGATATGAAAATAATAATGTCAGAGACTTCAAACAGCTACAATATTTAATTAAATATATTCAAATAACATTATGGTTGGATGTCAACCCACAAAAGCAAGGAGATTTTGAGGTAAGCCTGCCAGAACTGTCCAGCCATCTTCACTTGCTAATACAGTGCAACAGACGTTCCTCCCAGCATGGTGAAACACCACATAGAGGCACATTCTGCCCTCCAATGAGCACATCTGACTCCTTTCAGTTTCTGTATCTTTTTCGTACGTGTTTCTAAAACAATCAGTGGAAGTGTCTGAGCATGATTTATAAAATAACCCAGATATTGTAATTTTGGTCTTTGGCTGAGGAATGGTATCAGGCAAAACTGGCTCTTCGGAAGTAACTTGGGAGGCACTTTGATCTTGGGCAATGAAGCACACCATAAAAAATAAGAGCCAAGCACATGCAGCTGCGGTCTGGACACTCCTTCCTCATTCCCAGACTTCCTCTTTGCCAGGATGAAGGAAACTTGCTGGTTTATTTTCAGTGATGTTCAATAGTACTAGTGGAGGAAGCACAAGACCTGAGTGTACATCCACAGCCATGATACTGAGGTTGTTAAGGTTCTATATCTGCATATAACACTTCAGCTGACTCTAGGGTTGGTTTGTTCTTCTGTCATACTCCCCGTTTTCTTCACTTTCATGTTGGGCTTTCATCAAACAAAGTGCAGCACGATACATCTGGGGGAATGCTATTTTCCCCAGCAGGAGTCAGAAGCTATGTGTTCTACAGGGCAGAGGGAGAAAAGACCTAGTAAAACTGCTTTTGATGCCTCGTTTGAGCAAAGAGAGGCTGCTATAGCTTATGTTCCAGGCTGTGTGCACATTGTGGTTTGGTCACATTGCTGGGACTCTGATTGTTGTGAGACCTACTCAAGTCACAGTAACAGCAGACTCCCTCTTCCTCATCTCTGAACTTATGATCCTCCAGTCACTTTGGCAATTATATAGCCTGCAACTGCATGCAAGCTTTGGATAACTGCCCCTTTAAAAATCCCTAAAATAGCTGTATTACAAAATGGAGACTTTTGTCTCTCACTGTATTTATTTGCTCTTAAAAACTGAGAACATAAGCATTACATCTATTTACATTAGTCAATCTCTAAAAATACAGGAAGATACCCCAGAGTGGTACTCCTACTAGTCTGAAGTCAGCATGTGAGGATGAATCAAATAGGGGATGAGTTTTTGCCTCTGTACTGAGCAGTGAGAGAATCCTTTTGGTTCCTGAAGCTGTCCTGAGGGGAATAATCCTTGACAGTATCTTCTGGCCAATAGGAGCAAGTTTCCATAAGAAATCACTAGAGGAGACCTCAAAATAACGGGGCAAGGAGTGAGGAGAAAATTTTTCCTGCATTTGAATTTAGTACTAGAGAGACAGAAGAAGGAGATCATGGATCTCTTTCCTGGTATGGCCTCAGACACATTGGCAGACTTTCATCAAGTCACTAAACACTGTTTGAAGCATTAGCTGACTCTGCAGACTTTGTGATATTATAAACGAGGTAACTTTTTGGTTTCCTGCAATATAATGGAAAGAAAAGGAAAATGGCATGGAGGATAGTTGCCAAATTGTGAATAGAAAGAGAAAAGAGATGCTTTCAGGATATCTGAGACTGTCACAAATTCACAAATGCAAGGTTTCATAGTATCAAAGCAACTTAAAAATAAAAAAAAAAAACCAAGATCTTAAGCTGATTTATGAAATGACAAGACAAAATGGAGGAAATGCATGAAATGAATTTGAAAGCAATAAAAAAAGGTGCATCACTCATAGGTGGGATGGCTACAATTTTGTTCTCACTCATGCACAGTTCATAAAGTTAATGCTTACCTAGAATGCTCAAGCTCCTATTAAGACACTGGTAATGACATCAGAGTCACAAAAAATCATGCTGGTTTTGTTAAGATCCTGTATCTGCTTGTATCATTTCAACTGACTTTATGGTTTGGTCTTTCTTCTGTCATGCTCCCTGTTTTGTCCTCTTACATATTGGGCTTTGATTGAATAAAAAGTAGCACAATACTTTTTGTGTGGTATTTCCCCCAGCAACAAATCAGAAGCTATGTGTTCTATGGGGCAGAGAGAGAAAAGATCTAAAGGATCTGATTTTAAAAATGCAGCAACACAATATCTGTCTAAAAAGCAAAGAGTAATTTGCATCAACAGATGTTAGCCAGTTAAACTTGAGCTCTCCAGGGAAAAACCGAATACAGGTTACATACACTCTGTCATGTCATTGTTTTTATCATAGCTTGGAGATGCACCCAAGCATAATGCAATTAAACAGAATGGCATGCAATGGCCAATTTCCACATATTTCACATAGTGGCATGTCTGCAAAGGATTGTAAGCCTTGCCTAGCTCAAGTATTAGCCAGTTGGAAGTAAAAAGAGCTTTTGGCTACCAGACACAAATAAATATGGGCTACCAATGTAGATCTAAGTATTGAGTGTTTTCATTTGATTCCAAGTGACACCAAGGAATTTTATAATATTCTGCATTTTTAAAATTGAAATATGAATATATTCTGTAATTAACTGTAAAAATTGAAGAGGTCCAGAATTATTAAAGGTTATAATTTTTAATTTTTGAAATTATATTTTTGCTAGCATTTCTCAGAATTATACACACTTACTAAATTTGATACTGAAGATTACTGAGTTTTCTCTTTTTTTCATTCTTGTTGATTTCAAAATTTTCTTAAAAGCCTATTTTCTCCTCTGAACTGTCTTCTGGACCATTGCATTTTAAATGTTTTTCAACCACTGAGAATATAATTGCAATAGGCAATTTATTTTTATATCCCACAAAACTAACACATTTTCCAGAAATTAGATAGTTTAATTTTTTCAGGAGGATTTTTTTACATGTTCCCCAACAGGGATGTGAAAGGGCCAACTTTTTCCCTCAGGTGTAAATATGTACATATATATATATACAGAGAGAGAGAGAAAATTCCTTAAATTTTATTTGGGAAAGGATTTCTGCATCTAAGTGCAATTTATCCCTACTATATTTTAAGGAGACTTATTTTGCACCTTTAGACTTTAGGTGTCGCATAAGTTACCATTTTTGTCACCTACTTCTCTTTTTATCCCAGTGGAAGTCTTGGAATTGCAACGTCATATTTGCAATAACCGGTAGCTATTTCTTCTGTAAGAACATAATCCTTTATAGTGTACATACTTCACTTCTCCATGAACAAGCTTGAACAGCAGAAAGGTCTCACAGCCAGCCTAGGTGTGGTTTGCAATTCTCTTTTGACACTGTAACTTCTGTCATTAAAGAAGCTGACCTGTTTGGCCTAGGCAGAACAAGGCTTTGATATGTTCAAGTTAAAGTATATAAGGTAGTTAGCTGGGAATCGTGCTGCCTGTTCCTACACTCCCAAGTTGTACATAATTTGATGTGTTTTATTGATTCTGTCTGAGGACATTCAGCATCTTCCTGAATTAAGACCAATACTGTTAATTTGTTCTGTCCATAACCAACATGAACATTTTTTCTTGCAGAACTCATCCTTCCTTTTGGAATTTTATTGGAGAAGAAATTAATTGGAGAAGGAAAAATATGATGAGAGGTTGTATTAAAAAGTGTATGTTTTAAAAAAGGCTGTACAAGCTTCTGAAAAAGCAAAACAACTTTCATGGCTTAGAGATGCATAGAATGCAAGTAATATAAACTGAAGTGTTTTACTCTTACTCACATCCTTACTAAATGAAGCATGAACACTAAAGCCTCAGTCACAAGGAGAGCTGGATTCAGGATCATGCAGGACAATACAAAGTGTTGTCCATGTAAGCAACAGGACTGGCTAGTGAATATCATCAATAGTAAGGAAAAAAATTGTTTTAGTACTGTAAATGCCCACTGCACATCACATGTTTTTCTCTGGTATTCACAGTCCATGTCTTAGTAAAGCTTTAGCACATCTTACAATCCTTGGAGTAGACAAGAATTAGTAACATCAAAGACATCAATTTACAATGGTGGAAAGCTGGTGAAGTCCTGAAATTTATGAATTCCCAGCTGACTAAGTGGTTGTCTTGCTTGGCAATGCTGTTTCTGAACTTTTATTATGAATAAAACACAAAGGCTTTGAATTCCTGAGTCTGGAAAATGGTAGAGAGTTGGGAACAATAAAAAGTGCAATTTTCTCCTGGTAATGCAAGCAGCAGAGAATTCCAGTTGGAACAAGTCTATAAAAAACCTGCCTGGAATGACACCAAACAGCATCTATTAACTTCTCTAATTATTAAAATTCAGTCTGCTTTAGTGGGTGCTATCTGTTTTCTTTGTGCAGTTCTATTTCCCCTGCCTTTGTTGCTCATAGGCTTGAAGATTAGTCATAATTTACATATGTACACTGGACATTTATAGGTAATTCCACTTGCAGCTCTATATATGAATCACTTAAAAAAGCTCCCTGCCCTCTCTTCTGAAGTAAGATTTTCAGGGCAACTCTGATGACATTATAAAACCTTCCAAAATTCACCTTTGCTCCGTTGCTCATTTTAACAAACTCTAAATATGAAAGCTGACTTGAGCTTTTGACTTCTTTTCTTTTCTTTTAATTTTTTGAGGAGAAATAAATTTATGTGCCCTGTGATGCCCTAGGACAATGTATATTTATGATTCGTAGTTACAAGTGACAAGAATGGCCACCAATTCAACACAATTTTATTGTATGAAACAATCAAGTGTGGTTTTTTTGCCAATATGTGCTCTCTTAGAGATGTTACTCGGGCAAGTAGTTAGAAGATGTTACACAGGGCAAGATGTTACACAGGCAAGATGTTACACAGGGCAAGTGCCTCCTTAATGTTCGAGACCATGCTGATGGAAAACAATACATTGAAGCTTACAGCAAGTTAATAAAGAAAAAGCTTAATATACTTTGAAAAAGGATATTTAAAATGACAATCTTAAAAGTTTGTACTTGAGTGGCTCTTCAGTGATGTACAAAGGACCAATCTCTTCCTAATAAACCCCTCAGGACTGTGTATCTGCTTTTAATGTGTATATACACATAAAGCATGTTTGTGTACACTTGCTCTGTCAGAGCCACGGCCTCTGACATGCTCCTACACAAAAGGATAGTACACAGATGTCTGACAGCATCTGTGTGCTCATAGGCTTAACAGGATAGCTCCTCTCTACTAACCTGCACATTTTTTTCCTCCAGTTAGACACAACTGAGAGGACAGCCCTAGGATGTGAAAGCAATTGTGTGAGAGAAACTTACAGCCACATTTGTTTACCAGGATTTCAGCCTTCACAAGAGATGGCAGCAACAATAGCAGCAAGAACAGCAGCAACAGCACGGTTAACAGGAAATCCAGCTGTGCTTTCCGCAGCTGGGATATGTTTGATTGGAGCACATCCAATCAGTCAAGAGTGACTGAATCAGCTTGCATGGATGATCCTGCTCCTGAGGATACACAAGAGACCTGGCCAGAGCTGTAGGGTGGTGACATAGGTGGTCCCTAGGGACAACTCCTAGAGGTTGGCTGTGTGGACAGCTTCTCTACAATCTTGTTTTGTTTCTCATTCCGTCTGCAAAAGTGAACAAAACCCATTAATCCCTCTGAGACAGCCTGGAGGAGCAGGCTGGGCATGCTGCCTGTTCACCTGCAGGCAGAGACACCACTCAGGCAACACAATAGATTTCTTTCTCCAGCAAGATTCAAGGGGCTTGTGGGTCTTTTCTTTGACATTTCTGCTTACTTGATGGGAAGAAACAGCATTTCACAGTATTTTCTTCCTCTTTCGTATAGTATAGCCTAGTCTCCTATGATAATCCTTCAAGTTCTTCATGAGAAACAATGAAGTTTCAAAATCAGGCCACTGTTACCTTGTTTACCTACTCAGATAGGTCTAAGTAATTCTAGCTAAAATAAATACTAATCTTATCCTTCCTCCCCTAAAAAAGACTCCAACAAACAAACAAACAAACCCCCAAAGAACCCCCCCCAAAAAACCAAAACAACAAAAAAAACCCTCAACAAAACAACAAAATGAAACCAAAAACTGAAACCAAAAAAACCAAAACAACCAACAACAAGCCAAAACAAGACAAAAAACCCAATAAAACCAACAACAGCAAACCCCTGAACCTTTTCCAGGTGCTGAAAACACTCTTTGTGTCACACCTTTTGTGCATTATTTTTCAGACCATTTCTGATTCTGATGTGTCTGAAACAGAAATTGGAATATTATACTGAATCTGGTATTTGTAATTTCTGTTCATTAAACTTATAGATCCCCCAATGTTATTCTTGAGAAGTATCTAGTCTGTTCTTTATAGAATCTAAAGCAAACATTTGTCCCTCCCTACATGCCTTTTTCAATGCCTTCTTTCTGTTTCTCATCCCCTTGATAGTAGAAATGACTGGTAAGATAGAAAAATAATTATCTTCATATTTTGTAGCAAACCAGCCAACTGTGGTCTTACACAGATTTAAGTCACATGATTTATAACTAAATACAACTATGTCTTTTTACATCATTTTCTTAGGGAAACTGCATTTAGTTCAGTTTCTTTTGTCTGGCTTTTGTTTATTCTGTGCTTTGGTTTTTTATGAATGTGATGAACCTAGTTCATCCAGAGTCTGTAGTTCCAAGTTCCTATTCCCTGTTTCTTGCTAAAATTATTCATGTCTTGGGATTACATGTTTTTCTGTGTCTTGATTCCCCTATTTTACCTGTGGAAATTTAGTTTGCTACCATAAACTACACCTGGAATTTATTGATGATAAATGGACCCAAACAGGCAGAAAACTGACAGAAATATATTGCACAAAAATGTGAAACAATTCTTCAAGAAATATTTAAGGAAAGCAGATGTTTTCCATCCTCTTTCATTGCAAATTGTAGACCCTCCACCAAAACAAAAAGTGGTAAAAATATCCAGTGGCTTAATCCATAGCTTAAAAATGTTTCTCTTGTTTGGCAGCTGAAGGAATGATAGAAAATTTAACTGTTTATTCTGTGGCTCTAAAAACTAATTTGCAGCACTTCAAAGTAAATATTTCTACTTGATACATAATATTTTACTATTGATTGATTGTTAGGACAAAAACTTCTGACTTTGTCATCTAGTGGAAATATTGAAAATAAATCAAACTGTCATGCCTGTGAAATTAAAATAGGAAGGGATTATTAATATGATATAATTAATCAATTGGCAATAAACATCCCAGCACCATCAAATTTGAAAGAAATGTTCTGGATGTTCACGATGATTACTATCTCTAGCTACAGTAGATGTTTAGAACAGTTTCTCCAATGCTTAACAATATCTAGCATATTTAATGTTTAATAACATTTAGAACTGAATAATGAGACAAATCCTGCTTAATAACAATAAAGTGTCATTTCACATTTATTACTACTGTAAATGGTATTAAAATACCATAGTTTTATTTAAATTATAAAATACCATAGTTTATCTTATAGCTTTACCTTTTAAATGAGAGACTGTTGTAATAATATTTAATTAACTTATAACTACTCACAATAACTGCCTCTTAAATATTAGTTAAAAGACTCTTTGATTAATTTTAAGCATTAATCATTTCTTTGGTTAGGTTAATTTTTCTAGTTTACCAGCAAAATTTATCCTTAATCATGCTGAAGGTAACTGGAACTCCAGTTATTTTAATAACCTATATGTGTGTGTGTGTGTATATATGTATATATATGTTATTAAAATAAACCCTGCTTACATTAAATTAATAGTAATTTTTTTTACAAACATTTTATCTGTTTCATTACTTTACAGGTAATGAAATCTCTTTTTAATTTGCATCTGTATATATTATTATTATTATGTAATGTTCTGAAATTTATTTAGAGTGAATTGAAATTATATGTATTTTTATAATCATCAAATAAAGAAAAGTATAAATAGAGGTCCTCACATCATACATTTTTTATTGAGTTCAGTAAGTACCTACCTAAATGGGACTCTCTGTGGCTGATTCATCAGCTTTCTAATGAACAATGTCACTTTAATGGGTAAAGTCCCTGCTGAACAAGGGACACAACTTTGCCAGTCACAAGCTAAAGAGGAAAGTAAACTTTAAAGATATATCTAGAAGACATTCTTGATAGCATAACCGTGCTCTGTGAAGGCTGTTTTTCTCAGTTCTTGAGGGATTTGTAACCTAACCAACAGATGAGATGTGCAGCAGTTCAGATTTCAGATTAAACTTAAGTCCCAACATCGCATAAAACTAAAGCCATGAACTTAAGTTTGCATGATGTATTTGTAATAAACCTGTCAATATTCTGTATGTCCTTATTGTCCCTAATAATCTTCTCCATGCGTGAACCAAAGTTTTAGGGAGAAGCTTTCTTTCATTTGTGTGTACCAGCAGTATTTGATATCCTGGGATGTCTTAGTCTGCAAGATTTGAAAATATTGTGTTTGAGTTGGCACAAAAGACATTCCAAGAAAAATTTGTTCAAGGTGTTTGTTTGAATTTAAGTTTTGCTGCCTTTGGTTTTTAAGGTAAAATCTCCCCAAAATTTATTTGTGGTATCTGATAGAATTTGGGATATATCAAGTTTGCAGCCCATCACTGCAATAGAAAAGTGAGCCTTTTGGGTGATTTCCACTAAATTGGAAGCAGGTAAAATCTACAAGGATCAGCAGAGTTTGAGACATAGGTGTATTAAGGGAAGTAGGAAGGAAAAGGAATGTACCAAGAAGCTCAGAAGATATGGTAACATAAACAGAAGTTGAAAACTGACAGATGTGCACATCAGCATATAGAACAAAAACTGTTTTCAGGAAGTCAGGGAAGACACTTGAAGAAGATTTTTATGGTGGCATCTGAAACAAGATGAGTTAAGCCTGATCTGTATTTCACTTAGCCTCCTCAGGCAAGTAGGTTTACACACACACACACACACACACACACACACACACACACACACACACACACACAGTAGCACAGATTCATGGCCTGGTAGGAAAAAGAATTGACCTTCAATGAGAAAATAAGCAGGTGGCTGTGGCTTGCACAGGATAGGCATAAGGATAAGACAGGGTAGGTGATTTAAAAATACCTCAGATAAGGAGAGGAAGCCAATGCAAAACTACAGACGAGAATGGTATGGTTTGCTTTCTCTATTTTGCAGAGCATCATCCTGGGCTTACTTAGAGACAGGATTAAGGAAGATCATAAAAATAAAATTGAAGTCACTGACAGGAAAAAATTATTACAGTTTTTAATGGTGACAGAAGTTAAGCTTCAGTAAACCACAGGAAAAATATTGGAGCAGCTTCTGAAAGAAAATGTGCTTCATAGCTGCGCTGGGGACAACCTAAATAAATTACAGCTTGAAACAGTGATGTCACAGTCAGGCACCTAATCCTTAGAAAATATTTCCTAGGATCCCTTTGATGAAAATCCTGCAGTTATGTAATTGGTGGAAGTGGAGTTACCCAAGACTATCTGTGGCTACTGTTAAAATCAGTTGTGGGGTTTTTTTATGAAGAACCAGATGACTTTTTAGTACCCAATAATCATGCAAGAGAATTGCTTTGCACATGTTCATCTGTATTTTATTATGCTGGACAATCAGAACTTGCAAAAGCAAAACTTAAATAAATCTTTCCCAAGTTCATAAGTAGCCCATGGAATTATCTGGGAACTTGTCCCAAAACCTTAATAAAAGAACCTATTCTTCCAAGAGTCACTGAAGAATGTAACAGAATCACAGGATTTTGCACATGTATTTTTTAGGACTTCCATTCAATATCTACATGAAGTCTTCATAAAACAACAGTTTGCATCAGTTGTTTCTAAACAGCCTTTCTAAAGAGACACTGACAGCTATAGCGGAACACTCATTAAGGTGGGGCTGGAGAGGCGAGGGGAGGACAAAACTCATGGACATAGAGTGACTAAAATTTAAAGAATGTCATTATCTTCCAGCAGAGAAAATCCAAATAATTCCAAAGACATACGTCAACTACGAAGTGACAAAATACTTGCGACAGAGAAACATTTTAGACTAAAAGAGACCTAATAATCATTCCTGACACTATTACTCTATGTAATTGTGACAGAAACAGCACACTTGGCAGTTACACATTAATGGAAGCACCTGAATGACATTAACAATATAAGATTAGCTGAAAAGTATGTTTCCTGCTGGGTCAGAAGAGTTTGTTTTGTTCTGTTTGACACAATATTTAAAGTTTGTGAATGCTGAAACATACCCTCAGAATCAGCAAAGAGAAAGAATTGTGGAAGAGTAGAGAAAGGTAGAAGAGAAAGGGCTATTACCGTTTTGTTTTGGTGGAAAAGAGACGAGACGGGAGGGAAAAAGCAAAATAAAGGAAGGACTGTCTTCTGCAGTCTTTATTCTCATACTAAATGTAAGAGAAGATATATAGGGTGTCCCTTCTCTTGTTAGCAACTCACATAGAGGTCTATGTGAACTGAAGTTTAAAAATCATTTCACTGCATCCTCTGTAACTTTCTCTAAGTTAGTTATGTACAAAACACACACAAGCACATAAAGAAAGCTATTGAAATTTTAAAAAGTTAAAAAAAAAAAGGAAACACTCATGCTTGCTTACTTAGAACAAAGATCACAAAAGCCCAAGGGAAATACAACCCTCAAATGGTTATTTCCCTTGCCCCTTCCTTCATCTTTTGCTGTGTTGCAAAATTTTAATATCTCATCAAGTATATAGTAGCCATAAACTACTGTCCCTTTTTATGTAGTTTCAGATGCAAGAAGAAGCACATTCTTTATAATGATCTAAACACATCAAATGAAGAAATAACACTTTGGGATGATGAACTCTAAATTATGAGTGATTATTTTTAAATTCATTACAACTTTGTTTGACATTTTTATTGCCTTCTTAATTTCTTCCAGCCAAGCCACTGAAGTTATTACTCATATAAACAGTGCACCAGTGAGGAAAAGGGTTTTCCTAGGCTTGCACTCTAGCTGTTTGGCTTCCAAACTAACCTGACCAAGGCAGATATGAGGATATAATTGAATCAAACTTAAGCATCAATACCATAAAAATAGAATGAAGTTTGTCGTGTGTTTTGAGCTCCAGAAACCTAATGCATTTCTCAGACATTAAACAATTAAAATGCATAACAAGATTTTGATGAAGTTATTTCTAGCTCCACTTTATAGATGGAGGAAAAATGGGAGGAACTGGGTCATACAGTGTTGTAATATATCAGCAAGACATCAGTCCGTAGCAACGACATAGGTAGAGATATTTTGACAAGGAACACACAAGATGTTTGTGGGGTTGGTATGAAATGTGGTACATTGTGGGCTATGCAATTGTGTACTACTTTGTAAATATAAATAATGACTTAGATGAGAAGCTGAAGGGAAGAGTGTTGTCTCACCTTGACAGAGGGCACACACAGTTGCCAGAGCAGACTGATCTCCATGCCTCAGTGGAGTTCAGCTCAGGTCTGTAAAGAGGGCAGAGCACATCCATCTTCATTTGCTGCAAAAGAAATCCTACTCTTCTGCTCTGACATTTGGATCAGGTCCTAAGGTAGATGAAGTCTGAGCTTCACACTTCCCACTTGTCTACACAGAAAAGAATACATTTGACTGGTGGGAAAAGGATGACAGGAAAGTGTGCAGGGGTGTGATAACATTTGTAGAATTGTGCTCAAGTAAGGTTATGTACTTAGAGCTAGGCTTCCAGGCATTTGTCTGTTGGGATCTCTTACATGACTGACTGAATATGTTTAGAGGCTTTTTGGCCTTCCTCTGACAGATCAGGTATTGGCCATTCCCTAAGGCAGGACATTTATCACATTTGGCAAATCCTGTGTTCCTCTGATCTCTCCCTCTGATAGGCTTTGCAATTAAGAACCTATAAATAATTTTCAAACTGAAGCCAAGAAAAAAATCAAGAAAATGAGAATACTGAAAGAGACAGGGGACCAATTTGGCCATTACTCTAAATAGAGTCACAGTAACTAGTAAAGTTAGTCTAACATAAATGACCACCGTACATGTATTCTTTACTGAATATGTTCATTTTTTCTGACATATTCAACAGAGGAGATAAGTGTTAGTTTCTTGCCTGTTTCCTTGTTTGTTTGAGTTTTTCTTTGGTTTCTGGTTTGGTTTTGAAAGGAGAATAATTTTCTGTGGATTGAATATTTAACAAATATCCATAACACCATCAAGTGCAGGAGTTTAAGAAACCTAGGTTTTTGCTGAGTTGGTGATAGTACCAGCACTGAATAGATTAGTTTGCAGAGGTTTTTTCAATGGATTTCATATTGCGAAGTGTCTTCAGGATCTCATCACGGAATAGTATCCTACCCCTGCAAAAAATTATGGAAAGGGTAGTCTTTGCTACAACCAGCCACACACTTATTCACCCTCCTTCTTAGGGGCAGAAGGTGCAAGAAAAGTTTATCTGAGTGACCTTCCTCAGGCTTGCTTTTTTTTTGTTCCCATGAAAATGCTTCCAACAATAGCTGAGCTCAAGCACTCTACCTGGCAATAACCTGAGCATCCACCAGACAGCCGCACACTGTTACACATTTTGCCTCATGTGCCAAGATGTGTCTGACAAGAAAGTGGACAGACAAACTTCCTCAAACTCCTTGCCAGTTCCTGATTGCCAGCCCTGCATCACTCACCCAGAAACCCCAGAGGGTGGCAGAAGTGGTGAGAGGCTGTCCAGCAGGAAGGTAAAGTTATGCCTGTGACTAAGGGATGCGCTCCTCTGCTCACCAGTACTTCAGCACCATCACACTATGTGATGCCCAGCACTGCTCCTAGGAGATACTTGTGCATTGAAACTCAGCTTCTGGCCTTTGACTTGAACTCAGAAGGCTTCAGAGCACCAGCCAGGAGGCACATAGTAATTTTACTTTTTGAATCTGTAATTTCTGTCAGAAAAAGCAGATACATGAGGTAATTTTCCTGCTGATTGAATCCACCTTATAAAGTATTAGATCCCCTGTGTGCATCTTGAATAGTCAATTTTACTACTTTTAGTCTGCATTTGGCTTGCTTTTACTAATCTGTGATCATTGATCAACCCATGAAAGGTCAAGGCTCCACTCTTGAGTGAAATGTTTCTTCAAAGAAAATTCAAGGATCTGAAATATGCTGGAGAAACGACAGATTATAGCAATGAAACACCCTTCTGTGGGTAATGCTGCTGATGATATTCATTTAAATGAACATCAGCACCATGAATCAGTCTCTTCCTGTCCTCCCCTTTCATAAGACTGCATCTCTTCAACAACATAAACATTTTGCATAGCCATAGAGCCAAGTTTTACCTCATATGAGCAAAAAAAGACTTAATAAAATGGCTTATGTTCATCCTTGAAAATTCCATAAACTCTTATAGAGGCACTATATAAGTGTCTAAATATTTAGAAAGGTAAACATTTGGCAGGAATATTTGTATTAACTATTTTCTATCCTTGTTTCAGTTCTTAACTTAGTCTCCTGTACATCCTTAAAAAAAGAACTTTTGGCATTCAGATTACATCTCATTCTTTTCCTGGGCACTGTACTTGTGGTGGGAATTTGCAGTGATTAATATTGAATTATCAGTTTCTTTAATCAAGTGCTGCTTTATTTATTTCCTGCTCAGGATAAGATTAACTGTAGTGAAGTGGTGACCACAATGGAGCTCCAAAAGACTCTTTGAGTCTTTCAGAGAGAGGAAAGAAGTCATTCATAAGGACGTAAATATCTATCTATGGAGTATTAGGAATTTTTAGGGTCCATTAAATCTCTTTTCAATGATTTGGAATAAGTGTGGCTTGAAGTGATACATGCCCACTTGATTTAGTTGCCTCCTCAGCACTGAGCAACTGTGGAAGTCTTCGCATGATCCTGCCACTGCAGTTCCAGCCAGAGTTCTGTTTTACTACTGCTGTAGTTCTGTTCTACTGCTGTAGAACTTGGCTGGGCAAGAGGTCTTATAAGATCAGAGTAATCAGAGAGTCTTAAGCCTGTTTTTCAGGAAAGTTTTTCAAGATGGTGGGGTACAAACATTCAGCAGTTTGATAATATTTTTTCTTTTGGATAGTTATAGCCATGACTTGCTTGCAGAGCAAGAAATATTTCCAAGTCCAATGATAGCTAACTATTTATAGTTTCTGAATTCTTCTCAATGTAAGCATTTTGTAATAGCATTACATAAAATAAAACAGATAAATTTTCTCAAATAATTCCTGGTAACATATGTCCAACTAAAAAGTTATGTTCTTGTGTTCAAAAAGCATAGAAAATTAACTGAATCTGAAGGTACTGGGAAATAATAAGTTCTGGAAGTATATGTGTCTAAACCACAAAATCTGCAGAGTCATTTCTCCACAGCTTAGAAGACTTACTCTCACAATCACTATAAAAATGAGCACAAACAAAGTATTTATATTTCTAATCCTACAAAATATTAGGAAATAGTATATGTTCTTAATTCATTTCCAAATATTAATAAGTCCAAGTAACTAATAAGTATTGATTCTATTTCTGTGCTGCAAAAATATTTGAGAAAATAATTATTTAAAAACTACTGGAGAAGAAATCCTTTCTTTTTAATTTTTTTTCTCATATCCTTGCCAATTCAAAGAGTTAAATTTTGAGAGCTTTGCTGAGATTTTATAAGTAGAGCTTTCCCCAGATAAAAATTGCTCCAAGACAGGGTGAGTTTAGATATTACGATTTGGTGCAATAATTGCTCAGTTTCTACAAATCTTCCATCCATAAAAATAACTCAGCTCTCCTCAGGTTTCTCAGAGTGAACAGTGTATATATTTTGTCGCTGTCTAGAGGCTGCAGATCTTAACACATCTGAACAAATTGGACACAGAAATGTGCACACTCATCTATCCATTAATACTTTAATGCGAAAGATTGGAACTATGCTCGTAGATTTTTGAAAAATGAGGAGAATTTTACAATTTTTTGTCCTTTATTTCACATGCACAATACAATTTCTGCAACATTTTTAGTCTCCATATTCCAGATGCTTACAAATATGCATCACATCAAACAGATCTGTTCTTCTTAAAAGGGGAAACAGTTTGTGGTATACGAAAATTTCTAAAGCACTATAAATAATAAATACAGCTTACAGAACACTTAGTTTATTTTGGAACAAAAATAATCCAAGGTAAGAGAGTGTGGAAAAGACGGGGGTGTGGACAGGAATTTGAATTTCGGTATCTGCCCAAAAGACTAGACAAATTCATCTGAAATCGCATGAAACTGATGTTCATTTCTTTATATTAAACTGATTTCATGCAGGTTTTAAAGCCAAAGAGATGCTCATAATAACTTTCTTGTGACTAAAAGTTAAATAATCATGTCCTTTTCCTTCCACCTGAAAAGTACTTGCTTTCTGCAGGAAGTGTTCAGCTCTAGTGGTAGTGATTAGGCAGCTCTATTACCCAGGCAGTCCATGGCTTAAAACAGCATGTATCAGTGCAAAACTAGTAATAAATAACCACATCATTTCACAGAGGAGGGAAGGCTGGTGTTGTCAGATAAGTAACAGAAAGTTTTACTTTTCGCTTAAATTATTTGAGTAAAAAAGAAAAAGCAGAAAAGCAAAAAAAGCAAAGCTCCCAAAATGAAATTTTAAGGCACCATTAGTAAAATAAAAATACAAAGCTCCTATGTACTCATGCACACCTACTTGAAGTGTACAAGGAGAAATCCCATAGATCCTGACGAGATCACAAAACATAGATGCACAATGTTAATTTTGGAAGATAAACTATGATAACAATGACACAGTTTTTCAAATAGGGAAAAAATTGTCATGAGATCACTATAATAATTTCACATTAACCTAGTAGTCACAGAATGGAAGGCCATTCTTTCTGCTGCCAAGAAAAACAACAGACACACACAAAAAGTAAAAAGCCAACACCAAAAACCACCCCCAAACCCTGTTTATCAAACATTAAAGTGAAAAATAGATAAAATACAGACCTTTTATACAGGCTATCTACATGTCAATCTTTAAAAAACTTTCATTTCACATTCATACCTGCAGCATGTGAATAATTTCCTAGAATATTTCAGGTTTTATTTGGTGAAGGAAGAGGAAAAATAATAGAGGGCATGCTATTTGAAAAGTGAAAAGAAACTGTAAAATTTAGTGGATGTATTTTGCCAAACCACATTATATAACACAAAGTCTTACAAAGTGAAAATGTATTAAAGCTGGAAGCAGATACACTCTATTTACATTCTACAGAACAGCTAAGTCTCTATGATTACCTATGCTGTTTGAAATGCTATTTATTTATTTATTTATCTTTTCATAATTTTTTTTTTTAACTAGTTCAGCTTCACTATGATTTCCTTCCCTTATGCACATGCCCAGCCCTTCCCATATGCAACCATGTTTAGTGAGTATGTGCTAATATTAATACACTTCCAGTCTGCAGTTTCCGGAGGGCAAATATTTTTTATCTAGTAACAATAAACTATACCTTTGAAATATAACATACAAAAAACTCTTTCTTGGGATGCATTTAAAACTGTTTTAATGGCACTTAATTCTTCTACAATATCTTAAGTCTAAAGAAGACTGATTTAATTCATTTAAAGAAATCTAGAATTTATCAGCAATGCAACCCTGCAGATATGTTCTTTCCTACATGATACCTTTATTGAACAGCTTGAAACTGTTCTCATTTTATGTAATAGAATCATTTGTATGCATAATATTTAATTTTGTTTGGAAATTCACATTAAGATTGTTTTTTCTATGAGCAAGCTAGATTTTGAAATGCTATGCTTTAAAATTTTGCATTTTGAATATATTTATAATGCAAACTGGGATTGTAAGAAAAAAAGAAAAGTGCACATATTCTCTGGTTTCAAAAGTAAAACAGGTGAACATCTGAATTTCACTTTGCCACTCCCTTTTTCTTTCTTCCTGGAGAAAAAAAGAAGTTGAATGGGCCTCCAAGTGAGGCTGAGGGTACATAAATAATCCATGGCTTCTAAAGAATGCTTATTTGAATTGGGCTATCTAAGAACAGAAGATTTAGGCATGGATAAAGAGGTAATATAAGAGCCTAGTGTCTCACAGGCAGAATACATTGAAGTTTAGGTTCAAGGCTTCCAAGAAAGCCTGTACAGAATTCCATCTCTGTATTAGTCAGGACTGTGAATATTGTCAGAATATCTGATAGCAAGGCATGATTTACTTTCCACATACTATATTTAGTATCTACCTTAAGTTAGCTGATATTAAAGACTTGCAAGTCCTGCTCAGCTTTGTGCATCAGACACTTAGCAATTCTCACATACAAGCACATAGCAAAGGCAATTACATTTACAGATCTGGGTCCATAAACTGCATGTCACTTTCAGTAAAACTGTCTCTTTTAAAATGTGCTAAGCTACCCAAGCCTAATTCAGGTAGTCAGCAAACTGCCTTTCTGCCAGCTAAGGAACATGTCACTGCCAGATGTAACTGTATTCACCATCTTCCTTTCAGACTTGATGCCATCTGAGCACATAGGTACCAAACATCTGAAAGAAAAAAAGCCTGGAAGACAAGAAGGGGGACTGGCAGTTTGCACATTCTGATTAACACAGATTTTCACTCTCTGTTTTTTGATATTTCAAAAACATTGGATCACAAATGCTCCTCTGCATATGGTATTCACTAGGTATCTACTGAAAAATTAAAGCATCTGCAATGGGGCAATTAAAGTAATTTCTATATTAACTGAGGCAAAATTCAGGTTATGATTTAAGAATCATCAAGTATGTTCTCAGAGCAGCCAAGAGCACAATTACTGCACTCTAGATTAAGAAAAGATTTTGCAAACAACTGTTCACCATAGTGGAAAATAACCTAGTGATAAACATTGTTTCTAAAAAGATTCATTTCTCGAGTAAAAACTAAAACTCTGAAAGCAACATGTTTAGCAAGAGAATCATGATGAAAAGTGAGAGAAACTGGAAAGGATCAGAGTAAGTACGAGCGCATCCAACAGTCAGGATCAAATAGATACTGCTGCCCCTCTGTTATACATGACCTTTCTTTTCCTTTTACACTTACCATGATGCAGGATTTGTTGTCATAGGCTCCTTTCTGAACTAGGGAACCTGATTCAAACTCATGAAGAAGTCCCTTATGCTTCACATTTAATAAATTGTTTTAATAGTGTTTAAAAAATTAAACTCCCTAGGCCCTCATGGCCTTTGCAGTCTGTTCTCTTCAAGGATCCTTTACACTGCCAAACACTTGTTAAGAGGGTTTTGCATCAAAGAGGCATATATGGTTCATTTCATTAATTCATAAATATACAAATATGTCTTCATACAGGTGAATGCCGAAAATATAGGTCAAGTAGCAAGTCAGTTGTTACCTTTTGTGGTCCCAGGTAGCTCTGGGAGATGTGTCTCAGAAGAGACACCTCATGATGTTTCCTTGTAATGCTAATAATGTGGGCAGGATATCCACTGCTCACAGTTCAGGAACAGACACTGGATTGTCCTTGGGGGTCTGCTCTTTCCTGATTGATTTGAGCCCCGGTCTCCCCACAGGGAAGGAGCTGGCTGTACCAGCAACCAGCATTGCTGAGGTGGTGACCTGCCTCGTGCCACAGCTGCAGACAAGGCCACACATAGAAGCAATCAGTGAGCCCCCCAAAATGGGGTCAGGAGTTTGTTCAGCTAAATTTGACCATTCTTCTAAACACTTTGAGACAAAAGAATCCCAAGAAAATCCCAGCAACAATGCCAGTAATGGCATATTATTAATTATTCTTCCTTACCTACTTGATCATGAGGATGGCAGAAACTCATTAATTTCTTCTCAAGATAGCTGCATGACCATTTCTAATTTCATTTTGTTCTGGTGTCAGGGTGATCTAAGAGTAACACTTCGTTGTTAAGTTGGTAAGTCTTTTTTTACAGACTTTGGAACCTTTTTAGCTCCTCATATCAGCTGTATAAAGTTGTTAACATTACTAACAATGACAATAAGCACAACAATGAATGTCAGTCATGATTCCCCTTTTCTTATTTTTTGTAATTTTTTTATTTTTATATATATAATACGTGGGCATGGTTATTTTAGGGGTACAAACTCAGAAATAAATTTATTTTTCTAACTTAAATATGATTTTTAAAGATAAGGCGTTTTTATGTTCTGATGCATTGAAGCCTAAATGTGTAAGTGCAATGACAAAAGACATAAATGCCTCAGCTAAAGTAAGGATCCAAACCAAAGGACGTGATTCTCAAAGGTTTTTGCTACTGTTTTAATTTGTTCATTCAACCAACGTTCCCCTGGACTGCATATCACAAAAAAAAAGAACTAGATGTAGAAGGTTTATATTCTTAGAAAAAGTTTTGAATATAAAATTCCTTCTGCTGTTATAAATAGGGTAGATGGGGAAGCATGCAGGAATGATGAATTTCCTGCAGCTCTACCCTGTATACTTTCTCTCAGCTCCCTTCTGTGCTCCCTGTGGAGAAGATGCCACATGTATCTTTAATATAACTCCTGGTGCTGTAATAAAACATCCTGTGGGTTAATTTCTCTAATCCTCTAAGCAGGAGGCTTAGCAGCTGGAGCTTATCATGTCCTCCTTTTATGCTGATTCAGTGGTCAGCAGAAAATATGATGATTCCCAGATGTTCACACTTGATAGACTCAACAGGCTTGAGAAGAATAAAAGCAAAAATCTGTGACAGGTGGGATTTTTTTTGTGTTGTTTGTTTGAGGGTTTGGGTTTCTTTTACCACTTGCCAAGGTGGAAAAAGAAAAGGAGGTCACATTTTAAAGGAAAATAAATGGTTTTGGAGCTTCAAAACAGTTACAGAATCCTTTTTCTCTCATGCTGAGATCCAGAGATATGGACATGTGTCATTGCACAGATTTAGCACATGGTCATACACATTTTTATGGATTTATTACATTTTCTTTTTACTTTGGTTTGATAACAAAAAACAATTTTCAATAATATCAGCAATGTATTATTGTGGTTGCAACAGGTAATAATATGCAAAGTTAATTTGAAATTTTAATTTTGGGTTTTTTTGCTCTTGTAGATTGGCAGCTCTCAAAATACTGCACACAGAAGATCAATGACAGCCAAATTAATCAGAAGTCAGGGAAAACAAGCTGATTGGATAAATGCAAGAGGTGATGACATAATTTCTCGGTTTTTAATTGGGTCACTAATTCTTGAAACTTAAAGGATGCAGCCTTTCTGTAGCTAGAAAGGATGTTGGATACTTGGTCTGTTCTCTCAGTTTCTTTGTTGGGTGCACAATTAATTCTTCAAAAGAAAATTCAAGGATTTCCTTGATTCAAGGATTACAGAAGCGTTTTTAGCACAATTTAGAACAGCTGAAGTGGGACAGATGCCATGGTCCTGGTAATGTCCTCATCTGATTAGGTGTTTGGCAGGAATATAGAGGACTCTGGCCTGATTCAGGCTTCAGTGAGGACACACATTTGGAAAAACATTCTCATTACAGGGAAACGTGCTGCTTGGCAGCATATCCTTGCTTTTGAAAGATTTTCTTTTAGCTGTCTCTTGGCTGGTTAAACTAATGTCCTTCATTCAGACAATGTGCTTAGCTGTCATATTCTTGATAACTTGATGAGTCTTTTGCTTAGCTAGTGCCTAAGAGACCAGGATCTGAGATCTCTCAAATAATGTTTTCTTTCAAACAATATAGATCTCAGAGGAAGATTCTACCCCCCAATTACATCCCCAAAGCCTGTTGGTTTGGCCATCTCTTGTAAGATATGTGATCAGGCAGAGAGCAGGTAGCAGTTGTAGCTTCTCAGGTTAGTATCAGACAGCTCCACCTTGTTGATGAATGTTTTTTCGACACAGAATAGCTGAGTAAGAGCACAACAGAGAATCCCAAAGCCAAATCGTGATTTGAATATTTATTAGAGAAGAAAAAGTAGGATAATGAAAATCCAAGCAAAATCTTTAGGTTCTCAGCTGAACTGGAGTACGGAGTACATCCTGCAGGGTTTTTTTGCATACAGAGAAATGCCGTATTTGCAGTGCTCATCCTATCACAGCCTCTAAACCACAGGGGTCTCATCCAGCTGGTGCATCCTCCCTGTCTCTCCTTCAATAAGGATTAGTCACATGACATTGTTGTGAGTGAGTCCCTCACAGCAAAGGACAGGATGGTGTCACTGTGTGGGTGGATGAGTCAAGCTCAGTACATTAGCAGGTAACTGTGAATGCACACAAAACCTTGACACAGGGAGAGCAAAAAACCCATGGTGCCAGCATGGTGGCTAAGTTCCACAGAATTGGTTTTTCTGAATCAATCGAGCTACTTAAAGCCCACCTTCTCTACTTGTCTGAAGCACTTTCTGTGTTACTCTCCTTTCAGCTCTTTATTTTTAGAATTATCAAAATTACCCTTACACAAGTGAGAAAACTGAGAGAAGCATGCAACTTAGTCAATGTCTTGGGTGGTCCTGAAAGAGCTCTTTCCTTTTGCCCAAGCAAAATGCTGAATATATGGAATGCAGTTGCTGCTAAAAAGAACAGGTTGAACATAGAGACAGAAACTCATTATACATACCTGTAGCATTCTGAATGTGGTAATAAGAAGGATTGAGAAAATATAAAAGCCTTTCATAGCAAGCACTAAAAATTGTCTTCCAATAGATTGTACAGCAACAATCAGATGATTGTTTATAATTTTGCTTTATTTCCAAGATGAAATAATGCATGTTGAAAATTAAATACACCAACTAGAAGGTCAAGTAATTGCTCTCACTGCAAGTCTTTTCTTTGGCAGAAACAGCTACATCTGGGTGCCACTTCAAAGTAAATTATCCAATTAACCAACCAACCATAAACTTCTACATTCTCCAGTTAAAGAAACCTCTGTGACTAAAGACTACTAGTAATGTGACTAAGACAAAGGTACAGGCAGAATGTACAACAGTGTACAGGTAGAGTGTACAACAGTGGCCTATCCTAGCGAATCAGAAATTACCTAATAACCACTTTGTCATGCATGACCTATGCCACTCTCGAGTTCTGGCAGTAGAAGAATCATCCTTTTTTCACTCGCTGTTCTAAAGCATGTGTGCTCTCCATATATGGTTCAAATGACCTAGACTTGCACTTGAGCTTCAAGCATTTTCAATTCTGTTCTTCTGCATCTATTTTTTGGTTTGCTTTGTTTTGGAATTTTTTTGTATTTGCCCAAGGGTAGACACACAGTAATCCTTACAAACATTCCAACCTTGTTTTTAATAAAATGCCTTCTGAAAAGGTAGTATTCATTTCAAACTAGGATGACTTTCAAAGTTTGTGTTTCAAATGTATTTCATTTGGCTTCCAAATTATGCTCTTTTCTATTTCTGTGTGTGTGTTTTACAATCAGTAATGATAACTTTTAAACAAAGTGTTTCTGTTCTTTATTTTGTCCTTTGAAGAGAATTACTTATGCAGCTATTATATATTGTTTGCCATTCATTCATCTGAACACTGCTATGCAGTGCATCCTTTTGTGCAGCTGGCATTACCTCTCTGGGCTGTCTCCAGCAACTGGTTAGCATTACCTTTTCCTTTCAAGAGCTAAGTGGATATGCGGTATTTTACTCTGACAGCTGGGCCATTTTATTTGAGCCTTATTGGGTTTGATAGTTACCTTTAGGGAATGTCTTTTTCAATTGTTTATTTCCGAAGTCTTTTGTCAGTTCAGACTGTGAAACATAAAGAATGTTGAAATTGTTGGTACTGATGCATCCATATGGGATAACAAATAATTGGGCCATCATTGTTCTTTGGATATTGCAGGAGGTTACTAGTATTATAGAGCACCAAAAAGGAGAGACAAAACCTGTTTTCAGTTTCTTTAAAACTATTTTACTTTGCTTAATAAAGATTTTGCATGTGTGGTGCCATTACATTATTCAAAACTCCACAACTGCAGTGGAAGAAATTACACAGTTCCAAATGAAGTTGTGTCCCACTGATGGCAATGAAGCACAGCCCCGTACATGAGAAATGCATAAGAAAGAAATACAGATGCCATATCATTGTGGATATAGCAATTATCAACCCATATGGGCAGAATGTTTTGTCACAGTAAGGTATCCCACAAGAAGCACACCCAGTCTTTTTTAAAATACTTTTCATGTCCCTGTAATTGATATTCATAACAAGCCAGTATGACATTTGAGGATTGATTTGCAAGTACAAATAACTGGTTGTTACCTCTGTCTCCAGCTACACAGCTATGAATCTACCGGTTTGAGAATTATTAATGTCATCACTCAATTAGTGACTGGAAAGGGATTTTTTCACAAGAGAATTCCTGTAAAATGCATTCAAGGTAGGCAGCAATAAATGCAGGCCTAAAGGGAAGTGGAAGCCTGGCTTGAAAGGCTTTTGTTTCTAAAATCTTTCAGGGAAACTTCTTTTCAAATTAAATAGCTAAATAAATCAACTTATCACGTGGGATTTTTCAATAGTTATTTACAACTAATGTACACACCTTATTCCGGACAAAACAGGTAGTTTATAGAGTTAATATTTTGATTCTATTTTTTGTCCATGATATTACATAGGAAATGTCAAGACAGAGAAAAGTGTTTGGGCTCTTTTTCTCTACTTTGGCACCAATGTTTCATATAAGGAATAAAAGACAAAGCAAAAAGATATTTATTACTTGTATAACCTGTTCAGGTTAGCCTGAAACTTGCTTGCTGATTAATTCTAGAGTGTTCCAAGGATGCACAAATCAGATTTTAGTTCTGAGAAACCCATTTTTTTCTAGGCTATTTTTTCTAGTTTTATGATCCTCACAGAACTGAAATTTGTTTCCTGTGGCTCCAGGAAAAAACCCAAATGTCCACACCAATCCAACAGAGTGACAGGAAAAACTAATTATATATTCTGAGGAATTATCTGATGCCCATCACCCCACTTAGTTCAATGTCCTGCCCAAGACACCGAAGGGGCTACATCCGATAAGGACAATCTGCCTCCAAGGGCTGTCCTTGACTCCTGGACTGTTCCCACCACAGGACAGTCAACAAGAGAATTAGTTTCATTGTTTCAGCTCTGAAAAGGGGCAATAACATGCATTTCAACTTTTAATGATATTTGCATTCATTCTTAAATGAAATAACAGCTTTTTATGAATCAAAACTAACAAGATATACAGTGAGGGCAATTTACTTTCAAAATACAGGAGATGCCCTTAAATATGACATGAATTTACCTCTCAGCATCAAACAGCATAAATTCGTGAGCCACAAAGACATACTACAATGTTTATTAATGTCTTCAAATGTTTGCAGTGACTGGGAATTTAGTTAACAGTTTTGGAATGTAGGCAAAAGACTCCAAGTTTGGACATTGGCCTGAGTTTTTAATTGCAGGGCTGTTGGACTTTTTAATCATTTTCCTTCCTTCCTTCCTTCCTTCCTTCCTTCCTTCCTTCCTTCCTTCCTTCCTTCCTTCCTTCCTTCCTTCCTTCCTTCCTTCCTTCCTTCCTTCCTTCCTTCCTTCCTTCCTTCCTTCCTTCCTTCCTTCCTTCCTTCCTTCCTTCCTTCCTTCCTTCCTTCCTTCCTTCCTTCCTTCCCTCTGTCCTCTCTTCAAAGCACTGTAGATACACATATGCATACCTTGTCCTCCATGTTTTGTATTCTATTCATCTTTAAAATTTATTAGAATAAACCCCAAAACAAAGCTGTATTGAACCTAACAAGCTGTGGAAAAGAAGTGAGCATTTACAGAATGGTTCAGTCATACATAACCCAATACGATAACATTTAATAAAGTGGAGATTATGAAACAAAAGGGCAGCACTGGGCACTAAACAGATGGAGAGAGCAGCAGGAGAGGCAACATTAGCATTTTGCAAGTCAACTTGGCAGCAGTAAGTTAATACCAGTAAGTCAATGGATCAACAGGCAAAAGAAGGGCATACATCCTTTCAATGATATCTAACCACATATTCAATTATTGCAATTTAGAATTTTTCCTCCTACCCTGTTTGTGTTAGTAATTAGCATTTTTATTCTGTGTAGAAATGTTTCAAAAACTTCTGTAGAGGACTTAGTCATAGTTTGCAACACATAAACCTCTCCTGCATAGAAAACTGTGACAACCAAGATACTTGGAGAAGCAGAGAGAGTGCTGGAAATTTTTATGTGATAGCTGTATAGCAACACACCACAAACAGGCCTAAAAAAGCCCCACTTTTATAGAAACTCCTGTTCCTATTTTGTTTTAAACAGTCTGATGTGCATGTTTGAATATAACAGGCAGGTAATTGTAAAATTCAGAATTTGACCTTCTTAATACCTGTGTGGGTGAAGAAAATAATCACATTATGACAAAAGTCCTGAAATTAAAATGGATTATGGACACATGTCCCCAAAACATTGACACAACTGAATGTGAACGAATCATGTCTAAAAAGACAGGAGCTGGGGAATACAAATTCCCTTTTTACTTAGAGCATTGTGGTGGGATTTTAGGTTAAGTGCCAAAAGAACAAAGAGCATGCCAATAAATCTCAAGCTGCTAAGGAAGACCTAATTCTTTTTTTAGTGTGCAGACTTCTGATACCAAGTGTTTAAATCCTCTTCCAGAGACAACTGGCAGCAGGCCGAGGGGCAGGAAAGGAGCAAATTCAGAGTTAAACACATCAGCATCATTAAAAATTGCATCTGGGGTCATGTAGCTGTGACCAAGCCCATGGGAATCTTTCTGAATTACCTAAAAATAACGAATATGTACCAGTGATGTAACAGAAATGCTAGTTCTTTCTTTTACAAGTTTTGTACCTCACTTTTAGACCGAAAATATGAATTTTAATCTACATTTCACAGGCAGCTGGAAGTCCACTATATTAAATGCATTTACCTAATAGTGGTAAAGATGGAGAAGATCCATGTGTACACAGCCACACTCAAATTTTAAAAATGAGTAATTATGCTGTGAAATGATAATGAAAATCAGAAAATCAAAAAGTCATAGCTTCCCAAGAATCTGAATTTTGTCCTATTGGTTAACATCTTTTGAGGAACATTGTCTTTATATGTAATTTACATAGACGGCAAAGATAAATTGTACCATTTTAGAGTATACTACTTTCACCTTCCAAGACCCAGCAGCAACCTCTTGTTTGCCTTTTGATTTCTTACAGTGAAAAGACAGAAGTAGGAAACAAATTGTTTTGAGAATTTCTGAGCCAATTAGAAATTTAAATTTAGGCTAAGTGCAATGTTTTGATTTATGTCACTACAGATAGAAACTACTGACCAACCTACTAATCAATCTGCCAATAGATAGAGATATGCTGTATCTATGGATACTTATATACAGGTGTATGCAGATATAGATATAGATTTATACTTATGTGTGTATATATATACATATATATGTGCATACATAGTTTTTATAGTGTGTATAGTTTGCATATAGTATGTGCATAGTTTATATAATTTATGTTGTTTACATGTTTCTTTATGTATGCTATACATACAGTATGTGACTGTGTGTTTTTTATTAAATGGCAACCCAAAATATTCTAATACATTCTGAAAGCTTTCCCAAAGTTTTCCTAGTGGACAGTGTTGTAGTAAGGAAGGAGGGGTGCACATGAGGAAAACACTACGTGTAAGGCACACTCACTCACTCATTTAAATGGAGTACAGGATGGTGCCTGGAGAGTTTCAATCAAAGCATTGGTAATAGGAAAAATGGAGTGGTAATCTCTGCCATGAAGAGTTAGGAAGAGTACTGATAGCAGGTGACAGATATTTTTAATGCCTTTTCAGCATTCTTTGATCTTTTAAATTTAATTTTCCACCTATATATTCATAATATTCTTTATTTTTCAGTTTGTATTACAGCTAATTCAATGCACCAATATTTCAAAATACAGCACCATTAAATGTTAAACAGATAGTGTCTGAAATAAGACAATTTTTTTAAAAAAAAATTTGCTGTGTAACATATTTTCAGTACAATGAAAGTAGAACAGCCATGGCAAACACATTCTGTAAATGGGGAAATATTATAATTTAATCCTCTTCACAACATATGATATCGACATATTTGCGTGTTAAATAGTAGTAGTAAAATGTAGTGCAATACTTTGGTCTACAGGGAATTCTAATTTATGGGCAGCTTGACTTGTACACAATCATTTGTAAGGCTTTCACAGTCAGCTATGTCCAAATAAGTTGTTTCACATTTAGTGGCAATAGATTATTTCTGTATCAATAGGAAAATGATATTATTTTGAATCTCAAGAACTGAAGATAGTTGAATATTTTCACTCAATATAGTTTTAACTAATTATTCACAAAATCAGTTAATCAAAGCAAAATTACAATATCTTTCAGGATAAAACATAAAGGGTTTTTTTTTGAATCTCAAGACTGCTCTTACATGATACGGAGATAAGCATGGACATGAAAGTATGGTTTTATAATTTTACACAGAAGCAATAAACAATGTACAGGGAAACAAGGAGGTAAATGCATCTCCATTTACCAAGTAAAGAAGGTGTTTGAGACTTTCTTGAGACTCGAGCTAGACATTTATCTTGCAGAATAAGTGTGACAGAAGAATGTAAATGATGGACAAAATTTTGATAAGTCAAGAACTGGAGAATTTTATGAAAGGATATTGTTAAAATCCATCAACAGGTTTTCAGTTTCTGTCTGTTACCAGAAATGCTACCATGAAAGAATTTTTACATAAAACAGCTCTCATACTTTTGTTATCATTATCTCACATACACATCGACTTAATCACACATCTTGGCTTGCTTGGGACCCTTCAGACTCCAGTTCCGCATAGCCCTGACTAGGCAAAGGCTGACACATATCGTGAGATGGTTGCTGATTTTTTTTCTTCTTTTAAAAAATTTATTCTTAAAAGATTGGATTTCTCATCAGCAATATTACTATATCTTAGAACAGATAAACCAGAAAGCATAAGATAAGGAATCAGAGTCTTGCCGTGAAGTTACATAATAGATTTTCTTTTGCCAGAAAATCTGGCCATAAAAATTCCTTTCATTACATTTTTTACCATGGATGTTATTCATCAGCCATGCCAGCTCATTTGCTTATTAGACTATAATATTAACCAGACCAAAAAAAAAAAAAAAAAGGCAATCCTAGTTAACAATAATTCCCTTTTTTTGGCAGCTACATCTGAGCCAGTTTTTCTGCCAAATCTAATGGTCATATAACTACACATATAAAAGAACAAACCAGACAAACCCCTATGGAAAAACTTTTCATTTTGTGAACAGCAATTAGGCATCCAATTACCATTAAACCATTTTGAAAACTGTTCCCCCATTACCCTTTCCCCTGTTTATACATTTGGAAATACAGCAATATATACTTTTTATTCACTTTTTCAACCTTAGGTATTTGGACTTGCTGGCCATGAGATTGGGCAAGATATGTTTTCATGCTTCCTCAAGATTCCTAAACATTTTCTGTCTGTGTTCTGGATTGGAAGAACCAGCTGCAATCTGGCTGTGATAATGGCACTTTCCATAGGATGAAATTTTTTTCTGCATTCAGCCTTTAGCATCAATATTTTTCTCTTACTGTCTCTTTGAGTTTTTTGTATTGCTTTGTTTTGTTTGTCACATCATCCATTACATGCAAACACTGATGAGGAGAGAAAAAGGAAGAGCTTGGAAAATAAAGTCTTTGTAACTCTATGTGTGTTGTCAATTCTCACTGTCATTTTTAGTTTTCCTTATTCTAACAAGAATATGTAAGTGAAAAATACAACAACCAAAAATTAATAGCTACCTGGAGAAAAAAGAACAAAAGAAGTTTTATTTTATGAGTACTTTGGAACTGGCAGCTTGAAGGACCAGCTGCCTTTTTGTTTTACTATTATTTGTTTTAAATTTATACATGGATGGGTGGGAGAGAAAGCAACTTATAGTACTTGTTCCTGTTATGCTCATTATTTTATAAACTTGAGCTTGGTCCAAGTACAATTGCTAATGGAAAGAAAAGAATCATTGTTCCTCCAATCATGAGAAGGAGAAGGCTGTTCTGTGCCTATTTCTATTTTCTCTCTGGTAGCCATAAAGTACTTCCTTCAATGGTGAGAAGGTCAGTCTCTCACAGAGATATCTTTACTTCTATTACTGCTTAGTCATGTTTTGTGTTAAATGCAACAATCAAGCAGGACATCCAGATTGCAATCCTTGCTGCCAATGCACTTCCAAACACCCATATATTTAATACTAATCTCCTAGTCAGAATTCTCCCAGCAACGCCTCTTGTTTTGTAGGTACTTCTGTTATACTTATTTGGTTTTGAGTACAGGACCAGAAGCAGTACCAAACTAGCCCAACACTTTTTAGAAACAGTCTAATCCAGGAAAAACAGAGTAACATGGAAGACAAACCCGTGCTTTTCATACAATAAGCACAAATAGGAATGTGCTTGTTTCCAGATTTTCCTCAGACTGATCTCTAACCTCCAATCCCATTTTCTACTCTCAGTATTAACATATTTGTACTTTGGTTACTAGTAAATAGTGTATGCTGTGTCTTTCTCGTATAGCTAGCTATGAAGAAATGTACACAGGAAAAGGAAATAAAGGAAAACTAATAGAATGTATCTTCAGCATTTTTAAAATAAATGATTCGGAAAAAGACTTCCTAGTTTCTAGCAGACAGGATAAATAAACAACTAACTGTTGAGGTGGTAAATGCACACCCATGTGGATTCTACTTTGGCTAGCTATCCAGAGGATATACCTTTGGGAAAAATCTCACACTACAGGGGATCACATGAGACTGTCATTGTGTCCTTTCTGCCCTTTAAGTCTCTGAGAAAAGCTTTGGCAGCTAAAAAAAGGCTCTGTAACTGCAACTGAGAATAAGAGATATGGCTAATGGGTCCACAGTTGACTAAACTCTTGTTCTCTTGGAGCAGGCTAAATGCCTCTATTTCACAGCCACACCAGTTAAAGGCTCAGAAATCCCCTGCAGCTTCTGAATTCCTGAGAACAAAACACATCTAGCATTTTGTGTTGTGACCCCACCTGGGTTTCAGCTATCAAATGTCATACAGAATGCAGAGGCTGAACATGTGAAGGAATGAGTTTCTCAAGGCTGAAAGAATTGTCAACAAAGTCTACAGTACAAACTCAGATATAATACTTGGCATTTACCTCGATCATTTCAGGGTATGACATTAGCATGGGCATCTTTGTGTGAATTTGAGCCTGACCATTGTAAAAACAACTGAAAAGCAAAAAACTTTTTTTTATATCCTTCTAAATTCCAGACATTCTTTAATTACATTTTTAAAAGGCAAGAACTACAAAGTAAAATGGAAGCTGTTTACAGCTGGGTATCTATTTTACACACCTTTACAAGGCAGTGTATTACATCCTTCAGAACCAGCTGGAAAACTAAGATTAAGCCTAACACTCTTGAGTATTAGTAAATACCTTGCTGGAGCTAGTAATTCTGCCCTTTAAAAACAGAACAGCCAAATGGTCTTTTCCAATGTAAGGGAAATTACTTCCAAACGTCATTTTATATACTGGATTTTGGCTGCTTTCTGAAAACATGCATCATAGATTCAGCTCAGGGAATGATTCCTTGAGTTCATGCCAAATTACCAGGTCATTTAAATAGATGCTGTATGCTGTTATGCACTTAAAATTATTTATGCTAGTTTTACAATTTCTTCAATCTGCTCTTTAACACTAACACACTGGATAACTATTTACTCCAGATAATCAACATCTTTCCTTTATTTCCTTTTTGTGGAGAGAATGCTATCAAGCATCAGTGTAGCTGTAGTGGTGTTTCAGAGGATGTTTCATTTACATTGCAAATAGCTTGATTCTCTTTCCTTTGAATACTGTATTTGTTCTTTTTAATTCCCCTCCCTTTCATTTTTCTCTTTTGAGTTCTGCCCATACTGCTTTGAAACTAGCTTCCCAGGTTTCTGAGGCCTGAGCATTTAGTAGTTCACATTTGGGAGATGATGAATGCCCTATTTTGCTGGCTGAGGCATATAATGCTTGTAGCAGTATGAGTAATTAGGATTGATCAGAAATAACTGGTTTATGAGCCTCAGAAAATGTCAATCAAAATAGCTTTGGTCATTTTAATATCAGTTAAGACTGTAGATAGATAGATGGAAATAATTTTACAATCATTAACTTTGCATGGTAGACACAAAGGGAATGACTTAAGGAGATAGCCTGAGAAGTTAAATTTGAAACTTTACTGCTTTTACTACGTTGTATAATTGCCTAGCTGCATGCCATCTGTTCCTCTTCCTCCCTCCAGGCAAAAGGGCATTACAGCTGAGCCAGCAGCAGGAAAGGGTAGAAATGGAATCCTATACATAGAAAAAAAAATAGCAAGAAAAGCAATTGTAAATGTCAGCAATCAAACACAAATCTATTTTTGGTTTTAAATTAGCACAATAAGAGATCTACTTCCCTCAGCCTCAAATCCTTTTGCTTCTGGGTAAAACCCACAAGAGTAATAGGGTACTCCCAAGCTCACACTCCAACAGTTGCAAGGAAGTTCTGGTGCCACAAACTCAATGATAGATCTTACACTGATTTTGAAAGAGACTAAAGACTACTCTTGAGTTTATTCTTGTCTCATGAGACTTTAAAATGATCATTCAAATTAAACTCCGGATCCTCATTAAAAATATGCTTGTTAAGCTCTCTGACTGTATTTATTGACAATTTTGCTTGTTTTTCAATGCATAAAGTTCTTCTCTGGACAGTACACAGGTTCCTTTCTGAAGAACTTCTCTTTCCCAGGTACTTCTGTCCTGAAAGTTTCTTTGGTTTTCCTCCTTTCCTCCACTGTGCCTGCCTTCCTGCCTATTTTTCCAGATACCAGAAAGAATCAGAAACCTTTGTTCAAAGTGTTGATTTTCTTGAGAAATCCTGCATCTTTGTGCTATTCCTGATCTTGACATGTCTCTGCCCATTCTTTTGCAGCTCAGACATGCTGCTGTAATAACTCTGCATTATTTTTAATACAGTTATAATTGTATCATGCTTATTTGCAGCTGGTTGAAAGTAAAAGCTTCTGGGTACATGCAGAACTGCCTGCTAAACATAAATATTCACTTAACATCTTCCATGGGGATAATCTCTAAAACAGATTGTGTTGCCTAGATTTAACTGCACATAAAAGCAAGGCATTGTAAAAACAGCCTTGGCCCTTGGAAGTATTTGTCTTCCATTTTCCTGGCATGGTTAGATGCTGATCTCTGGCTTCTATGGATGCTTGGCTATTGAGCCATCTCTAAAGCCACAAAAGGACATCATGATCTTGACTGAAGCCTGCTAGTCAAGAGAACCAACTCACCTCTGTGCTTTTCTCATGTCAGTAATAATCTGAGAGAGAAGTCTGTTAGTTCCTGCAAGGTCTTCAGTAAGGACTACTGATTTCAAGCACAGTTGGTTCTACAGAATCAAACTGCTTTTTTTTAATTACATTTTTTTTCCATTAATGAAAAACTAAAAGGTTCTCACTTGAAGTGAGAATGTCACCATTCTTGCTCGGCTATGTATTTAAAACAACTTTAACAATCAGAAAATAAAAATAGACAAAAAGGTAATTCTCTTCAAAAAATTACTTCTTTTGTGTATTCTTCCAAAACACATATATATTTCAACTTGTTTAAAAGTCTGTGTATATTTGAAGTAAAATGGTATGTTTCTGAATATATTAGTAAATAGTCCACATGTTCTTACAACTGGAAGCATACTCACTGATATAAATTTTTAATTTAGTAGCTTCGATCCTGACACAGTACGACTTTAAAAAAAAAATCACCAGGTTTCAGCAAACTTTTTTATATATAATGACAATATCCTATCCCGGTCATGTTCTTTATTTTCCTGCCCACTTGTAAACTGATTGTTAACTTTGTTGAAAGGAGCAATGTCACTAACTTTTCCAGGAGCATAATCACAAATCTCACTAGGCAAATACAAGGGTCCTCTTTGGAAGAAATTTCTCTTTTCACTTACTTATTGAGGAAAAATTATGCTTGACGTTTATAGCACAGATATGAAGAAATACATGCACACAATATATATCCACAGGTATATATTCTCCTTTATATTTTTTGTAGGTAAAACATAAAGAGCCTGCTGAGCACAAAGTAGCAAAAAAAATCATAACTAGGAAGATAAACATCATAATCAGTTTACATAATGCACTTAATGGGCTTATGGGTTGTAACACAAAACTTATGCCCTGACAAGCTGATACATCCTGTAGTATCTCAGTGAAGCTCAGCTTTTAAATAAACATCCTAAACCTTTCATTTTCTGCTCATGTTCCTAATTTTCCGTTGGTCACTTAGTTCCTTTCACTTGGCCCCCCATATCTCCCCACATCTCTTCCTATGCCACTGCCATATCTGGAAGTTTGCAGGGACTACCCACATCCTTGTGCATTCGCAAAAGACTCAGAGTTCCTTTCCATGCCCCAAACGTCAGTGAGATAACTTGCTTGGGATTACTGTGTGTTTTTTCCCCCTGGAGATTTACAGAGAGGCTGCACCAAAATGTAAAACGTAAAAGTAATACATGGCATAAGCATGATGTAAGTAACTACCATGGTGGGAACTGATATGGTCATGCTGGCATTTAAACTTTCAGGTTACCTGGAACTAGAGAATGGTAAGAATTTGCTACTCACTCAGACTCCTGATCTAAAGATAACAACAAAAATAAACAAACAACACAAAACAAAACAAAATGCCACACAACAGTTTTCTATGGGTTTGCCACCATTGGGAGCTACCTCATAGCATAAAGATATATAAACCTTCAACATGATCCTCATGTGGTTCCAAACAATGATACTGGTTATTGCATTGCAGACTCTTGTAGTGCTAAGGCCACATGACTTTGCTCTTTGGACTAGCTTTAAATAATCTCTACTATGAGGTAGACCATAGCTACAACAATTTATTATGAAGGCACTCTATAATTTACAAAGCAGATTTGTGTGCTCCAAGTGTGTTTGAAAATTTTTCAGTGTATGATTTAGTTTTCCATTCCTTCTTTAGGCTAAGAGTCATAGTTCACCCATCAGTTCTCTTCAGTTCATTGTCTTTGTTTCTATGCTGCTTCATTAGATTATCTGTGTAAAATTCACCCAGTCTTCTAAATATCCTCTTTGAATTCTTGTATCTTTTGAGCTTTGAACTCTAGATTTTCAGGCTTTGGACTGCCCAATGGCAAATGCTCATTCAAATTTATAGTATTCTTCATCCTACTTTTTCCCTGCCCTTCTGCTTATCTCACTGGTTATATTTCTGTTTTAACAGAAGTCCAAGCTTCACATATATATGATTCCAGAACTGGAAAACATGAGTAATTATCTTAGTTGCTTTAACTCATTAACATTGTCTGATTAAGTAGCTGAAAGTGACTGTATCTCAATCTTCTGGGAATATTGACATAGCAGATTTTTAAGTATTAATATGTCATTATCTATATAATAATGATGCCATTCAAAATTGCTTAGTCAGAGAAAAGTAGTGTTTTGGCAACTTCTCCTTGTTTCTTTCACTTAAGAAGAATAATTTGATTTTCCATGCTGGTTTCTTCTTTACTTTCCAGTGGCAGGATCTAAGCCAATAATCCACAAATTAGGCTGCCAATTGTTGTTGAAGGTAAATTAGAGAGCCCAAGGACAAGATTCATCTCATCTCAAGCTATATATGTATACAGTGTACATGTACATGTCTAAGCCACTCTCCTAAAATCCTTTTCCAATCACTGAAGTTTTCTTCACTGAAGAGTGCCTTCATAGGCACTTTTCAGGTTTGATTGATCTGGCTTATTTTAGATACATACTTTCAGAAGAAATTAATCATGTCCAGGACACCACTCGCTAGTTTGATTAGATTGTCATAGATTACACAGGAAAACCAGAGTGACTAACTCAGATTAAACATTTCCATTTAGTCCTATGATTCACATTCTGAGACATGCAGAATAAACTGTTCAGATTCTTTTTGCCTACCTGATTCTTTTCTCAATCTCTCTATTGCAAGTATCTTTTCTCTTTCATAGCTCTTCCATGATAGATATCTTATAGATATCTATAGGATGTTTGGCAAAGGTAGCCGACCTCTTAAATTCCTGTATTGACAAAATTATTCAGACTACTTTTCTTATATTCTAGATGTATGCACATTATATTTTCCAAGTAATTGTTTGTTTTAATAAATTCTGTCTATATATTTCTTCAATTTGTCAAAACTGTCAGTGAGTCTTATCATACCCATCCCTCTCTTTTGGCAGTGTTATTCTAGATAGTTTAACAACTTTTGGAGGGCAGAAGCAATAGCTATTATTTTTAAGCAAATGAAGAAAATTTTGTTTTACAGGGATAGCTAAAATAAACATTACAGATGTTTTGGGTAACTTGATAGTGGTTCATCTGTTACCAATTGTTATCTAGCTTTAAGAAAGGTGAAGACCTTCTGCAAGGCAATATGACAACATGAGCTTGATACTATGTCTTAGCTGAAAGTTTGATAGATGGGCTGTTCAGTTAAATCTAGATCCAGAACATATGAAAATGCTTGATTCAGAGTAACTTGGATAAGAGGAAGAAGGAAGACAGGAATGACACATGGAGAGAAAAAAATAAATATATTAGTTTAGAGTTCATATGTTTTACATACTAACATTACTTTAAATAAAGAGCATGGTTTTTATTCAATATTCAGGTCTGAAGGTTTGTGGATCAGGTGAGAAGTCCAGTTCCTTTTTCTTTCTTACACTATGTTAAATAAGAACTACTAAAAGTGCTTTAAGGAAAATTCCAGCTGAAAAAAATGTATGTAGAAAAAATAATGGAAGTTTTTACATTCTGTCTATACTGAGTGCATAAATTCACTTGATATGATTGTTATTGTACAAAGAATTAAGAAGAATAAGGGAAGGATAAGGAATTGTCATCATAAAAAGTACCTAACAAGACTCTAAATATGTTTCTAACTGAATTTTCCCAGTTTTCTTAACGGTATTCTGCCTAGCACAGTAATTCTTGGGCAAAAGTCCAAACGTGCATTTCAGTCAGTCTGACAACACTCCTGTAAAAGTTTGGCGATAAAACTGGCTGCAATACAGCTTTGCATGCTGTCATTATCTTTATTGACTGAAATATACAGCACATAACTCCTTAGATTTTTGAGACACATTTTAATTTATTTTATTGCTGACCAAGAATTTTAGTAAGTATTATAAATGTCCATTTTCAATTTCTGCTAGTACAATTGATGTGATTTCATATAGAGTCATGGGATCTTTAAGTCTTACAAACGCACAGATTTATGGAACTCTAGTCCATTGCTAGTGAAATGAAAATAGCACTTGCCTCCTGCATTAGTTGCTCCTCATAGAAATTCAAACTCCAAACTCATTGTGACTTGCCTGCAAAAGTCCATCTTGATGTTTTAAATGGGCAGGGTGGAACAGGCTCCCTAGATTGTCTCAGTTACCTTGCTGGTTTAAACTGATCACAGTAACTAAATCTGGTAACAGATTTATATGTTTCTGGGCCAAATTCTGATGATTTTATTTAATTTATTTCTGTTCAAGTAAGATCTTGCTGAAATTAATGCGCATTTGACTGATGATAGGACAAGGTGGAGCAAGTGGTTGATTGTATTTCAAGAATTTCAGCAGTTTGGGGATGCAGGTTTTTTTGCACATGCAGAATAAAAAGATGTCAACAAACTCTTTTGCTTCACATACTTCTTGGGTTTTGCTGCGCTGTTTTGAAAGTCTGTGTCACATAAACACCCCTTTCTCCCTTTGTAACACAACAGCTAACTATTTGTTATGAGTGAAATAAGCAATAGTTGCTTGAAGTGCTCAAGCTGTTCACATTTAGAAATATGTGAGGGGATACCACAGCAGAGGATGTGTCTTCTTTCTCATCATGTCAAGCTTTCTTTCAAGTACCACACATTATTTATCAGAAAGATATTAGTGTGTGTTTAAAATCATTCCATTCATGTCAGAATATTTACTATGCAATGCTCAGATTTCCACCATCGCATGCCTATGCTCAAAATTGGGAAAAAAGTGATGATGCTATTACACTTCCTCAGCCCTTTCTCTGTTTTTTTAATCACCTTTTATTTTCAGTTCTTTAGTCCATTTCATTTTGTTAGAATTTCTCACACAGATTCCGACTCTTTCACTCATAAGTGGTGAGAATTAAAGAGCTCATTAGGGGGAAATCTACTGTCACTCGAAGTTTGTGGCAAACCTCCTGATGTCTTCCTGCACACGGAAGGTAATGAGAATTGAGGGGGTATGCATCACTCTGATCTCCTTAGTTATCATCAGTGAAGGTGGGTAAAGCAATTTTTGAAACCATACAGTGCATTTTGGGGGGAGGCAAGAATGAATAACTTAAAGCTTTTTCCTTTGGCTTCACTCTGAACACTGTTTTCAGAATATACATGAGAACCATGGGTAAACTAAGGAAATATATCTTAAAAGAGTTTCCCTTTATTCAAATTATTTGCTGTGTCCGTGCCAGACAGATTCCCAGAGCAACACAGTGTCAAAAAAAAACCTGTCTGCATGTCTAAATTATTCCCAAAGCTCTGAGAATTGGCTGGGGTGGAGGGGAGTGGGGGTGTGGGATACTGACCATGGAAACAGTGGCTGACCAGGGAATATGCTTTACCTGCATCTCCCATAGGGAAAGATGGGATAGTTGGAGCTCTTGCAGCCACACTTTGGCTGAGCTGATGCTTTCATGGTTACATGTTCATTGAAGTTATTGCCATTAACTAAATGGGGTTAGATTTCTTCTTTTTTCATCTCTCAGCACACCTGTGCAAGACCAGACACAGTTTAGTGCTTATTACTGAAAGCTTATTTTCTGAGAAATTAACAAGATACAGTTTAAAAGGAACCTAAAACTAATACTGAGGGGGGTTTTTATACCCCTTCTTTTTCACAGATTCCTTTAGCATCAATTTCAATTTAGATGCTAATCTCTTTTGCTTTTTGGGGGAGTGTGAATTGAAACCTGTGTGATTTGAAGCATAACATAAGGGCACACTTTATATTAAGCTCCTATTATACAGTGGATCATATCAACATAAACTGCATATATTAGGGTCTTGGAAATGTGCTGCAGAAACATTTCACATGACACTTTAAAGAGAGCCTACATGGGGGAGGATCCTGGATTCTTTTGCTTAAACTACCACTGCAAAACAGAAAAAGAGGGGAAAGAGGGGCAAAAGCAAAACAAAAAAAAAGAATCAAAATGAATGGAGTAAATTAATTACTGTTCTAAAATGGAAGATAAAAGAAAAGAGCTTGCCAAATAAAAGATAGGGTAAAAACTTGCTTTTTAGATCAAAGTAAATTCAAATTAATTCCAGTGTTTTCTGCAATTTTTTTTAGATTTGCATTTGTCTATGTGACAGATGGAATTAGTCAGGCTTTACATCAGTTGCACTGAGAGCAGAATTTGTCTCAGCAACACTGCAAGAGGTAGGGCTGTCTTTCAGTGCAAAGAATCCTTCTACTGATCCTACGTTTTCCTCCCTTTGTTTGTCCTTAGCTCTTCATATTAGTTTTAAATTCCCTTTATTCACTCTCTATCCTTTGCTTCCCCAGTCTGTGTAAAAGATTCTGAAACATGCTTCATTACCAGTTTCCACTCCCACATTTTAGATTTATTTTTTACAACCCACCTACCTTTGCAGTAATTCTTTTCAACACTGTTCCCACAATAGCAATATCTGCTGCTTCATATCCCTTGAGCATTCACACTGTCGTACCAAACACTGTTTGGTCTTTTACTTGAACAAAAATGCTAGCACATCACAGTAAGCTGAGGTGCTAAGTTCTTCTCTTATACTGATGTTACTGACTTTTTGATGCAGCTATTATGTCAGTTTACACAATAAATTTTTCTAAGGTCTTTCCATCATAAGGAAATCTGTGCTGGCCTTCCAAGAGCAGCGTATAAAGTCACCACACTGTCTTTTGGTCACATCTTCAACAAGAGGTAATATGTCTAAGTGAAATAACATTTTCTGTCAGAAAATTCTCTTTAGCCAGCCAAGATATCAATATAAATTTATAAATCTTCTTAAACTTTTTTCCCTATCTTCTTATCAACCCTGTCTTACTTAAACCACACAACAGCTTAGTCATTTGTCAAGTACCACTCCACATTTGCACATGAAAACATAACATTAGTTGTGAAGGGGTTTACAGGCAGCCTGTGCAAACCCTGTCAAACAGAATAGAAGACAACAAAGGTTCCAATTTCAAGGAAAGTGTCAATGGTCTGTTGCTCCAATCTATGTAGAGATCTAACACAAGGCTGTTTTGCAATTGCAAATATTTATAGCCCTCTGCATTCCCTAAAAATGACTATTACTTCTAATTGGAAACCACAGCTTTGTGATTACAGAGTTGAACAGGAATTAAAAAGCAGGTTGCTTTTCAGAGTTATTCCTCTTATCTCCCTCGTGGACAGTGAAAAAAATAATCTATCTTTCCTGTGCTTCAATTTCTTTTCCTGTACAGTGCACTCTGAATACTTTCATGGTTAGTAGTCCATATTTATAGCATGAATGGTTTGTGTACAGAACTTGCAGTAAGTTTTAATCAGGTACCTGCATTAGCACACACAGAAAATGCCTACTGAGGCTTGAGAAAAAATGTATTTTCTTATGCAGATTGTATGTTACTTTATTCAAGCCATAAGTAGACACCATCGCAGTAATATTCCATCATTTCCAGTGACTGAAGTTTCCAGTCTATATCCATTGCAATCACACCAAAAAATAGAGAGGAAATTGCCACAATCTGCTTCTGAGCTGAATTTAACTGACCATAAATTGTACTTGCACCATCTAAGCTACTGTAACTTTCCATCTGCATGTGGTTTTGGCCATTTTTCCCTGGGTAAAGCTATTATAGTTCATACATGTCTTGGATTATGTAACCAAAATATGTAAATTCTATTTTATCTGTTGAAAGCAATTGAGATGTTTTTCTTTATCTCTTGTAACTCCAGGGGAGAGGGGGGCAGATGCCTTCTGATAATGGGCCAATCATTAAGACCAGGTAGGGCAGTGTTTCTTATCTGTTTCACCACCCGACCAGACCATCATCCAGGGACATATCTTCTGATAAGGGGCTGTCGGTTCTTGTTTCTTTGGGCTGATGGCTCCCCAAGAATGTTGTCAAAAGTCCTTCTCCCAAGCCCCAGTGCCAGAAGAGAGAGTCAGGATGTGTCTGTCTTGGTCTTCAAGGATATTTATTATTTCTTATCTAGGTACAGTCAGTTCTCCCGGGCTAGGGTGCTAGCTACAGGGCTGGATCATTGTCGACTGACCACCCAGAGGACGATTTTAATCTTTTATACTATGTACTATGTGTCCTATGTTTACAGATAAATACCAATACCTATCACCTATGCTAGAAAGTGCGACTCTACACTAAATCAATCTAAAAGTGCCACCACCACAGCAGAAGATGGAGGGCAAGAAGAAGAAGCAGAAGGACAGGGACACGCCCAGATTCCTCCATCTTGCCTCCTTGAACCTCTATTAAACCCCAAAATTCTACATCTACACCCAGTGATAAATTAATACAGTTCTAATCAAACTCTTGTGACTTGTCTCTGGACCCCTTGCCAGGGTCTCAGATCACCCAGAGCACCCAGAGCACTCAGACGGATGTCCTGGGTTCCGACAATGAGCCATTAAGGCTCACCAATGACATGACACATTACAGCATCCCATTGTGAGATGCTCCACCCAGTGGGGAAGGAGCCATTCGTTCCTACCTGGATAAAAACTGAGACTTGGAAACACCAAGCATCCGGTTTTTCCACTCGATCCATGGAGGAAGACCGGACCCATCTCACCACAACTGGACTTTCTACAGGATCATCTCTGCTCCACAGAACCTCATCTGTTACTCCAGGAGGATTTACTTGGACTGCCTTCAACACCCTGACCAACAGGGTGTCAGGTTGTATCCCTGATGCTGTCAAGGTTTTCCAGTACTTTTGTTTGCTTCCTTGTTTGTTTTGTTTGTACTACTACAGTTGTATTTTTTTAATATTCCTAGTAAAGAAGTGTTACTCCTATTCCTATATCTTTGCCAGAAAGCCCCTAATTGCAAATCTATAATAATTTGGTGGGAAGGGAGTTTACATTTCCCAGATCCAAGGGAAGTTCTAGCTTTCCCTGGCAGACAACTGTCTTTCAAAACCGAGACAACACAGCACCTGAATTTTGAAAATGAACAAACACAACTACACTAAAGAAGAAAAGGAATGAGATGATGGGTCTGGTAAGGCAGGGAAATTACTAGTTCTTTCTTGTGGTAAGACTTGTTCCCACTGCATCCAAAGCAGTCCTTTGCACACAGCAAAATGAAAATGTGATGGTATCATGTGCCAGCATTTGGCTGTAATAATAAGAGTGAAGATGAGGTGGCACACGCTTCAGCATATGTTAGCAGGCAAACTTTGTCCCCTGCTCCATAAAGTATCTCAATGCTACCTGTAGCTTCCCCAGGAGTTCACATTTGGATGCTTCCAGTGTTATTTGTAAAACAGTATGCTCTGCAGGGAGGCCTTCAGCAATGGTCAAATGCAGACCCGAAGGGATACAGAATGAACACAGGAACACACAGTGGGTTTGGCACTTTATTATGCCTTCTGTTTAAAGAAAGTTTCAGAGAGGAGTTCCTGCTTCCTTGAGTTTCACCTTTTAGATAATTGTGGATATGTAAGTGGGATTCTCATTCCTACATCTGAGGTGTGTTTTCTCAGCATGAGATGCTGGCACAGTGCTGTGGCATCTTGTAAACAGACAAGGTTACTGTGTCAGTAAACAACTGAGTTACAGGAATGTCTTAGTACAGTTCAATGAAATCACACAAACTGTTTGCCTGGGTCTTGTAATGAAGGCACAGACATAAATTAAATCACATAAACATTGAAGTGAAGTCTTTGTAACTAGCAATGATAAGATGATAAGATTGTTTCTCAGTAAAGTTTGACATTTTAACTGTTTTTCCAATGTAGGTTTTTTGGGGGTTTAGTGGTTTGGGTTGTGTTCATGGTTGTTGGTTTTCTTGTTGTTATTGGGGTTTTGTGGCTTTTTGTTTTTAGGGGCAATTTGGTTGTTTGGGATGGATTGGGTTGAATTTTTGTTTGTTTGCTTGCTTGCCTGCTTGTTTTATTTCAGTCTGTACTTAAGTTTGTGAGTAAACAGACTCTTCTCATAGTGGCTTTGTCCTGACTGACCGATTGATTCTAAGAACCACTGGAAAGATAACAGGACCATTCTTGTGAATTTAAGAAAAACCTTTTAATCCAAAACAGATACCCCTGTTTCAAAAAGCTGTCTAAACCAAAGAAGCAAACTCAAGGGAGAATCTATCAACATGTCTAAGAATAACTATAACTCCTGTAGGAGTCAAGACAGACATGCGCATTTCCATCCAAGAAAAATCTCACCGTATTTAACCACATTTTAAGGAAATATTCATGTATTTGCAGCTAAATGCTCTGGAGTTATAGGAAGCTCGGTCCTCTAGGATTTGCCTGGGCTGAAATTGATGTACATGGAAAAATATATTTACTGAGAAACAAGAAATCTCTTAGATATTTGATTTAGACAAATTTTCCAGAATGTAAGCATTTAATAAGCATGTTCGTAATAGAAAAGGCTGTGGAAGAAATTGCATGTAGCTTCTAAAAGCCCTCACTGAGATTTGGAAAACACAAGCAGGGCAGAGAAAAAAGGAGAAGCCCTGAATAACAACACTTCCTAGAAATACCCTGACTCTGGAGAACATGAGCAGCCAAAATTGTTTCAGGTAACTGTATCAAAGAGTTAAGCTTAAGTGCATGCTAACACCCTCAATGCTGGACAGTCAACCATCACAGGAGGAGCTTTTCAATTTTCCTGAAACGCCTTTGCTACACACTGATATGCTAGCACCTATCTTTTACTTCTCATTAGAAAACCCACAACATCTACAAGTTTTCTTGATGTTACTGTCAGAAGGGAGCCCTTTGGAAAGGATTCTTACCCCTTTATTCATTTTCTTCATCTCTATCCCATTAGTCATGTAGAAACAGAAAAGGCATTTATTTTTTTTTCATATGCTTACTAGTGTTAATACAGCTGAATCAATCAAAGCAGATGAGATCTTTATAATGAATGTAAACATGAGGAAAGACACAAATTATTTTTATTTTCTAAATGACATAATACAGATGTATATGACATAATACAGGCATATATCTTTTTGCACTCCTATTTTAGTCAAAAGCCATATCTATGTTATAAGAATCATCTACAACTCAAACCAGGTATGAATAACAAATTTTAGTAGCAAGCAAAAAGCAATGTCACCTCTGTTCTGTGAGACCACGCAAACATTTGCTATGCATGTTCAAGAGCAAGTCTCTCATAGCTTGGTTCGGGGCCTCAGTTTTTGTATGGATCACATTGGGTTGTGATTTCTGTTGTTACTCAGGAGATAACCACACTTAATTATGTCTCCTTTTACAATAAGATGGAAGTTGCAGGAGTGTCTGATTATTCAGTGACATTCCCATTTGAAGATCTGCACTTTTATGAAATTGAACCTCATTAAATCAAAGGTCCTTTTCTATGTTACACTGTTATATATCAACTCCCTTCACTTCAGGCACTCTCATTTGACGTTACTTTTATCCCATTTTAATGTACTGTGAGTGTCAGAGCAGTCTTGGTATCTGACATTATTTTTGACAATGTTCCATTTTATCATTTGCAAATTCTTGGCATGTAAAAACTCCAGTTGATTGAACATCCCGAAGGCAAGGAGGCAGGTAAAAGTGAAAAGAGTGAGCAATGAGATATGAAAATCCTGACACTCATGTTTATTTCACAGATTAATTATTGCAAGTAATTTGATTTCCAAGGATTTATGAGGTCAGTTGTGTTTCCTGTAATTTATTTAGAATATAATTTCCAGATTTCAAATTGGCATCAGCCCTGTTTTTGCCCTGTCATTGCCTAACATTACTTCCAACCTCATTTTTTCTATTTCACATTATAAATATTTTGATGTAAAATTCTGGAGCTAATTTAAAGTGATCATTTTACAGAAGATATTGTTGCTTGTTTTATCTGCCACTATTGCCCAAACACATCTTAAGGAGATGTAGAAATAACTAGGCTGAAAAGAATTAACTTTTACAGTATCAGTCAGTTCTAAAGTTGTTGAGAGGTACCGCAACAGATCATCTACTCTAAACTTCCACCTCAAACAGGGTGAGCTACAGTGGATTGCTGAGGGCTGTGTCCTGTTGCATTTTGGATATCTTGAAAGATGGAGACTCCACATTCTCTGAGCAAACTGTCCCAAAAGCCAGTTTTGCAGTGGGAAAAAAAGAAAGCAACCTACCACCTCCCAGAAAAAAACCCACCCACCTTTCCCCTATGTTTAAATGAAATTTCTTGTATTTTTCCTTATGTCCATTGCCTCTTGTCCTGTCACTTTTTCATCTTTGAGGTCCTTTGCTGGACTTGCTCCAGTCTTTTGATGTCTTACTTGTACTGGGGAGCCCAGCATAGCACCCAGTACTCTAGATGAGGGAAAGTATCACTTCCCTCTACCTGAGAGTAGTGCTCTGCCTCAGCAGCTCTTAATGCTTTTGACCTTTTTGATTTCCACAAAAACACATTGCCAGCTCATGGAAAGTTTGGTGTCCACCAGGTCAAATCATTTTCTGCCACACTAAATTCCAACTGATCAACCCCTAGCCTCCTCTGACGGGTGGGATTAATCTTGTCTAAATGCAGAATTTTGCACTTACCTTTGTTGCAATTCATTTCTTGTCCAGGCACCTCCAAGTTGCAACACACCTGTCTGGTCTATCAACCACTCCTCTCACACTTATTGAGAAAACAGTATGTCCCATCATCCAAGTCACTAAAAAGAATGTTAAATAGTATTTGCCCCAGTTTTGATTTCTGGGGTACTTCACTAGTGACTTGCCTCAATCTGAAACTTGTGTTCTGGTCACCACCATGGAAGCCAGTTTCCAATCCACCTCATTGTCCATATATTTTGCCCACATTTTATCAGTTTATCGGTGAGAATGTTACAGGAAATGGAGTTGAACGCTTTGCTAAAGGTAAGATGAACAGCATCCAAAGCTTTCCTCATATCCACCATGACAGTCACCTCATCATAGAAGTCTATGAAATTGGTAACACATGATTTCCCCTTATAAACCTCTGCTAATGACTTCAAATTACTTTCTTGTCCTTCATGTGTTGGCAAATATTTTTAAAGAGGATTCAGTCCATTGCATCCATCAGATAAAGGAGAGACTGACTGGCCTGGATCCTGTGTTGCACTGGATCCTCCTTTTCTTTCAGGAAGGCAGAACCAGCAATTGCTTTCTTCCAGTTCACAGGAATCTCCCTTAATTGCCACAGACTTTCAAAGCAAATCAAGATTGTTCTTGCACTGAAATGGGTCGGCTCTCTCAACACTCAGAGGTGCATCAGGTTCCAGGGGCTCATGTATGTCCAGTTTTGTTTAAATGTGCTTGAGTAGATTCTTATTGCCCTGGAATTCCTGAAGACAGGTCTTACCAGTAAAGACCAAGGTGAGAGTAACAAAGACTCTTTTTGCCTTTTCAATATCCTTTGTGATGAGATCCCCTTTACTGTTCAGCAACACTCCATACTTTTCTTCAACTTCCTTCTGCTGCTTATGCATGTGTAGAAACTAACTTTCTTGCACTTCACCCATGTTTCATCATGTTTAACTCCAGATGGACTTTGGTTTTCCTAATCCAATAACTTCATGTTAGTCCAGCGTTGATTTTTCCCGCGGTACTTTTTTGTCTGCTTCCATCTTTTGCACTGTTCTTTTATGTTTGAGTTCATTCAGAAGCTCGTAGATCATCCATGAAGTCCTCCTTTCTGCCAAAATGGACCTTTCTTGATCTTGGAGGTGGCAAACCTTGAAAATGTATCAGTTCTCCTGGACACCTCTTCTCTTTTGGACTGCAACTCATTCTAAGTTCTTCTTAGGGGTTCTTCTAAGCAGATTTCCGAAGAGTCTGAAGAATCTCTCAAAAAGTCCAAGCTGTGACCCTATTTATTTTTTTGTTTCCATCTTTCAGATTCCCTTATACTTCATGGACACCACAGCCTGTTCCTTAGGTTTATGTCCTGGCCAATTTTTCCTTGTTTGTATGAGGTCCAATGGAGCAGCTCCTCTCATTGTCTTCCTGATCACTTGTGTTAAGAAGGTGCCTTCAACACTCACCCAAAATGGTTTGGATTCCCCATGCACTGCTGTAGTCTCTTTGCAACATATATTGGCAAACTTCAAGTCTCTCATAAAACACAGGGCCTGGAAACATAAGGACTCTTCCAGTTGTGTTAAGAAAGCCTCATATGTATTTTCTTCCTAGTAAGGCAATCTGTGGCACTCCACATGGTTGTCCATGTGATTTGCCAACTAATCCTGACCCATCAGCTCTCCCCAGCTCATTGTTCATCTCCAGACATGTACACTCCATTGCAGTCTCATGTAAATGCTAGTCGCTTCATGCTGCCTCAGCCTGTCCTTCCTTGGTAGCCTGTATCCACCTGCCAGAGTACGCGAGTTGTGTCAGTTATTCCAACATGACTCCATGATTCCAATGAGATTATAACTCTGTAGATGCATACAGACCTTTAAGTCTTCCAGTTCATCCCCTTCAGAGAGACAGTCAGTCATCCTAATTTCCCAGGAAGGCTAATGGGGAATCTTCCTTACAGTTCTGTGTGGTAGTGTAAGAGTTGGCCTGAAGATCTTTAACATGTCTCACGTTTTCATTGTGGAAATTTGAGGGAACAGGGGGTGCTGAGACCCCAGGCTGATGTAATCTGCCACCAGAATTGCCATCTGGCCAGGTGTGTTTGATTAGCACCAGATCTATATCCTGCTGGGACACAATGGGGGCCACGCTACATTGCCCCTGGAATTCTGTACCACCTGTGCGTGAGGTGTAGCAGGATCAGCTTGCCCTGCTCCCCCCCGTCCATTGTGCATGGGTCTCAACTTCAATCACGAGACTTTTCCCCTACTCTGAGGCTGATTGCCTCTTGCCTCAGAAAGAACTATATATTCAGCCTTGAAGGAGACTCCCTTCGAGGACCTCCCCACAGAAAATGGTATCTATCAGCTACGCCACGAGGGTTGTGGCAACAATCTATTGGCCAAGACGCCACGAGGATTGCAAAGGCAACTCATTGGGCAGCTGCGAGGACTCCATCTCTTTCTGCAGTACATATCCTCTCCTTTCCTATCTCTCTCTCTCTCTCTCTCTCTCCCCCTCTCTTTCTCCATATCGTTTTCTTTCCTCTCTGTTCCTTTCTCTAATTATTGCATATCAGTTTTGTGGGCACATTAATAAAAGTGCGTTGATTTTCTTGGTTAAACAGTATTCTCTTTGCCTCCTTTGTACTCTGAGACCACTACATACTCAGCTTATTTAAGCCGGTTGTAACAGGTGGGCACTGCCCTATTTATGTGGATGTATTTGGGTGGGGCTACCTTCTTCCCAGATCTGTTGATTATGACATCTCTTGTGTTCATTTCAACCTAACACCCCAACCTTTTTCATCGCTTCCTCATGCTACTGCTCGTCTTCTTCCCCTGTTTCTATTTCAAATGTTTCCTCACCAGGCTGGCTAGCCAGATGGCAAAATGCTTTTTATTCTGCTTGTTTAGATGGATTTCATCCCTCACAAGCAATCCTCAATCCTCACAGTGGGTCCTTCGTTGTATAAAACAAAATCATGTTGGTATTAGTGTTTAACAGCTGCAAAACCAATTTTTGACCCATATGTATATTTGCTGTAAAAATATATACTGGATGCTAAAGATTAAAGTTTTGTCAAAGCTCTTTGTTTTGTTCTCCGTGAATTCAGGTCTCCAATGACAGCATGTCATTTGTTACTATTTATCACAAAGTTGTGAGTCATATAAGAATGCTCTTGTTCTTAGTTCCCTGCACGTTGCCCTGTGTAGTGTTTCATATTGCTTGCATTCACTTTCTAATCTGTGCATTGGGAAAAAAATGTCCCTTCTGACACTGGGAATCAACCTAGTGAAACTTCTGATACAAGTAATTTTAACTGAGAGAATAGTTTAATTTCAAGCTAATTTGAAGAACCAGAGAATTCACCAGTTTTATGCAGCTGTGTATTTCAGAAGGGATACATATTCTCTTAGAGCATACTGCACCAAGAAAGCTATGACACTAGAAAAGTAGCAGTGGAGAACCCATGAATTTTAAATGCTTGGTATCACTATTATATGTGTAGTCAGAAAGCAAAATTGTAGTATGCCTTTGATATATGATTGTAACCCCATCATTCAGATTAAATAATGGACACGATAGATTATATTCTATCTAGTCCTGTGAATACTTGATATTACATACAATAATTAAGATAGCATTTGAAAAATAATGGGCAGAGCCTGAGAAAGGAATAAAAAAGGCAGATTTGTAAAGAACAATTGTGATTCCATGTAAAGTAAACCTAAAAAGAAATACTCTTCTGCCTACCATGATCTAATCTTACTAACCTTTGGAGATTCTACACAGCTGGAGAACACCATATATCAAAAATATTTATCTGCACCACGTCAATACTTCCAGCTGACACAAACAAAAGTTACATTCACCAAAGACACTCCTTTTCCTTTTCTCCAAAATTGAACAAGCACTTTTAGAGCTCACAAATGCCTTTTTGAAGAGCAGTAATAAGGGGCCTTACACAAGCAGATCTAGGAGAGCATAGCGTACCTCTCAGAAAAGTCTCCCAGAAGGGTGCAATCTCTTCTCTAGGAGAATGTATGCAGAACCGAGTGTAGCACCTTTCTCCAAGGACTGTGTCCCCCATATGGCAGCTTTGTGTCTAGAGGCAGCCATACATTTAGCACATACAGAAGCAAGACAGATGAGCTGCAATGTACCTGGCATGTCTCAGCCACATCCTATGTTCATACCAGTCGTGCTGTCTCTGTGGCATGCAAACTGTAAATACCTAGACCAAGTGCTGTCTTTGGCTTTGAATACACATGCAGAAAGAAGTAGAGTAAGGTCAGATAGGGTTATTTTCTGAAGCCCTGGGGATCTGCTCATATTTGCAATTTCTAAGGAAGGAGGGGTGCAGCAAATTAAGCACATTGCCCCTATGGCACTTCATCACAGAGCAGGAAGGCTTTTCAGCCCTTAGCAGAAAAAGAGAAATAAGGAAATAAAAACCTAAGGATGGAATAAGAAGATGAGGGCAATGAAAGCAGCTGCCAAAATTGAGCCCAAAGGCAAGAGGTCTGCTACTGACAGACGGTAGTGACCAAAACACTGCTGGAAGCAGAGACCATATGCAATATTTATTTATCTGAAGTTTCTCAGTTCCTATGTGTGCTCCTAACAAACTGCTTATAACCTTTGGCTAAGGTTTTAGTGATAGGTGCTCATCTACACAGTTTTAGTAGTAAATTATGTGTCTGGTAAAAAATTTTTCCTTAGTTAAAACCCTCAAAGTGTATCTTGTATCCAGTTAGGATAAAGAAGGATAAAGAATGGAGGAAAAATCATTGCTGCCAGGATCAACTTTTAGCAGTGGAATAGAAATGTCCTAAGCTCCAATTCTCTCGTAAGTGGTCAATTAATAATGTGAATGCAGCTTCTTTTCCTAGGCTGTTTAAATCACACCTCTGGCACAGTAAAAAATGATGCTTTTCTTGGTCAACTTATAAGATATTAACTGTCATTTGTAATTTAACTCCATACAGAATTTTCTTGTTTCATAGGTCCCTGAGGAGGCTGGAGATATCACACAGATTCTATTGAATACTTCATTCCGATTCCCACCCTGCAGTTATACAGCAGTCACCAAAAAATACTCTATAATTGTTAGATAAGATGATTTCAATATGGATACATCTTCCGTTTCATTATTTTAATTTTTAAAAAATTTGTAGTTCAAAAACTCCAACTCAAAACATGAAATTTCTTAGGCAGTATCAATTGTCTTTCAGAGACCAGGTGTTTAAAGTGTCTGTCTAGGTTTGAAAGACAGATGCCTGCTAAGGAAGGAAGGAGCCTCCCTTGTAATGGAGAAGGTAAACCCCTTCCCTCTGAATTATTACAATTTTGAAATTAAGGGGTTGTCAGGCAAAAAGATATGAGAATAACAGTTCTTTACCAGTATGTATAACAAGGCAAACAAAACAACAACTCTGGCAGTAACAACAACCAGAACCACAAACCCTTCTGGTGAAGTGACCCTTCTGGGCCGCGGGCACTTTCCCTGTTGGTGCAGTTCCGGTCACAGCCAGCAGGGGCGCTGGTGGCTCCCAGCCAGGCAGGGCAGGTGCGATGATTCCCTGCACCTGCAGGGGGCGCTGTGGTGCGAGCTCAGGGAGTGACGCATGTTCCCTGATTCACTGGGGAACGGTTTCCCAGCTGACCCGGCAGCCCTGGCAGGGAACCGCCCCAGCCTCGGTTAGAGAGTTGCAGGCGGACTGGCAACTCTCCCCCGGTGGGTTAGGCCATACAGTGACAGAGCACTGGTGAGTGAGGCGATGACAAGGTATGGAGAAGGAGGCTTGGTGAGGGTGCAACAGAGAGCAGTTTATTGGCACTCTGCAGCAGCTCCTTACCGAAGGCCTGCTGACAGAGCTGTGCAGGGGGTTAAAAGGGAAGGGGAAAGGGAGTGGCTTCGGGTCAAGGAACCAATTAGGGTAAAGGAGAAGGCATACAGAGAGCAAATCAAATTTAAGGGGTGGGGGATTTCCCTGACCTGCTCCAATCCGGGACCGAGTCTCTCCGAAGTCTCTGGAAAGAGGGGAGAGGCCTCCCGGAGAGTGACAGGCACAGCTGCTGCACAAACAAGTGCAGGGAGAAACTATCAGAGAGAAAAGTATAGGGGAACATGGACTAAACCATTACAGAACAGATTAATATTAACAATAAATAAAAAGATAGAAAACACGCCCCTACAGGGGAGCACACAGCAATGGCGGCTTAGCGGAGATGGGAAGGGATGGAAGAGAGGCTTTGATTCACAAACCCCCAGGCAGCCAATCCTGGTGTCCCTGCAGGACTCTCAGAAGCAGCAAGCTGGGACAGCAGGGATGTGCAGAAATCCTGAGGCAGTGGGTAAGATATATCAGAAACTCAGCAGCGATAGCTGGAACTGCAGGATGTCCCAGCAGGGCAGGGGGTGTGGGGCCCGGCAGCAGAAGAAAGACAGCTCCCGGCTGGGTTATAGCAGTGGTAGCAAAATCCCTTTCTCCAAGAAGCAGCTCGACCACCCTCCTCCAAAAGCCAAGAGCGAGTGAGAGCTGCCCCAGCTGCCCCAGCCGCTGTCCTTTACCTGCCTCTATTCTCATGGTATCTCTGTCCCTCTGAGAGAAGCTCCCAGGAACCAGAGGACTGGTTCTTGCCACCAAACACTCTCCTTCCCTGAGGGCCTTGCCGCTTTCCCAGCCTTTCCCAGTACCCAGCTATCAGTGTGTCTTTGCAACTCAATGGGAAAAAATTCCACAAGTAAAAAGTAAAAAGGAAAGTAAAAGGAAAGGAAAGAAAAGTAAAAAACAAGAGTGTCAAGAGTGTCACAACCACTAACCTCTTTTTGGTTTCGTTTTATCACAACTTCCTCCTATTAAAATCTCTCTTTCAATTATCTCTTTTCCTGTAACGAATCTCAAATCAACATCACTAAGAAGAAAAATAAAAAGTAATTGATGGGTCAATGGAGTTTGAGATAATAGTAGCGCTACCATAGAATATAAGGATGATATTCTGCCTTAAATTTATTTCTTTGCTTTGAATGTGCTTTGGAATCAGACTTAGTCAGAGGACTGAGAAATGTTGTACCTAGGTGGTGGGCCTGGCAGCCATTTAAAGCATTCAAATTCAACAGGAGTTCTCATTGGGAATTCAGAATAGCTTTGCGGTTGAAATGACAGGTATATTTCCTATTGGCAGAATGAGATTTCACTATCTGGAATTTGGCCAAGTTTTCAGGGTCATGCTCTTATTCTTAAGAAGAGAGTCTTGGGATTTTTAATCATCTCAAGCAGTTGGGAGCTTGGTTTTATTTCCGAATTAAATTTAAACACTTCTCTCAGGATCCTGAGATAATGCTGAAGCACCTGTTCAGTAAAGGTTCCGGCAAAAAAGCATGTTGCCTGATTCTAACACTTACCCTCATTTGCTGAATTTTCATGCCTGATGCCATTTCCCATCCAAATTACCAGGTATGGACACGCTCTGTATATGAGACCTGATGACAGCAGCCCAGCAGAGGAAGCACATGCTGGTGATGTTTTCTCTGCCTCCCACAAATAATTAAACCTTTCTTTCAGACTGAGAAAACGTTATTAGCAAGGGTCTCAAAAAAAACTCCTTCCAATTTGGTTAATCAGTATTAGCATAAACAAAGAAGCAGTGCAGCCAGGCACAGCAGAACCAAGAAAGCACATGCTTTAGTGCTGAAAAATAACACAACATATTTTAGGGCAAAGAAAAAAAGGAAATATTTGTCAAATGTAGAGGATCTCCAGCTTACTGAACAGGAGCCCTTTGTGCAATAACATGAGGAAAGGCCCTCTAGTAATCAGCACAATTTGCAGGTGTTAAAATGGAAACAGAAGGGTGGGTTGTACTGCTGGAGGAATACATTATCAATCAAAGCAAGGCAAAATCCAGGACACCTTCTGGGAAAAGACAAATATGGAGAAAATGCTCCTCCTTCAAGTTTGCCATCTCCTTCCCTTATGAAATCTCATACTAAAATCCTTATTTATGGTTGATCCATTCCAGCTGGATGGAAGATCGAAAGATTGAAGATTAGCCCATAGGTAACACTTAGTACTTAGAAATATGGATTGTGGGATGTCCATTGCTTAGCCTGCAAAGTACTGGGGAAGTACTGGGGAAGGGGCAGGAAAATTTGTAAGCACATTTAAAAATCTGTTGAACTAAACCAGTTTAAAAATCAGCCTTCTTCCATGCCACACAGAAAAGCTTTGAAGAAACTTTGAGGATTGTGGGCTGTGGAAAGAGAAGTGATAGCTGGTACTTTGTAACTTAGATATATAACTACCTCAGTGATTGAAGAGGCAGTCTGCCTTTGCTTGCAGTGCAGAACAGGAAATTGTGTGATTGTAACTTGAAGGAAAAATGAATGCATAGTATGGGACAATGGTTGAATAGATTTTTATCAGGAGTCAGGAGGTAGTGACTTCACTTAGTGAAGAAGGGCAGGAGAGAATAAATCAAACTATCTTAGTAAGAATATTTTGCTTGATGCATCAAAAGGAGCTACCTCCTTGCCAGTAAATGTTAGATTTCTAAAGGTAGACACCTACATATTCAGCTCTCTGGCATCCCTTATCCTCCTGACAGCCAGGAGGGCAAGGAGATGCATTAGAGAACTTCGATTGTAAAGAGTAATGGAGAGTAAATATATGTATGCTGATGAACTGAACCCATTAAGAAAGTTCCACAAGGTAAAGAAGAGGGTTGAACTGAGGAAAAAGGAATAGTAACAACAAAAAAAAGAATATCTAGTACAGTAAATTTAGAACTATGGCCTTCGTCTCAGGCATCTAATACACTGCAGCCACTCAATATGCAGTTTGCTTCAGGCTCAAAGACTATTGGGCAAAACGTGAAGTAAAAAGCAGCTGAACAGAAGGAAAATCACACAGGTTAAGGTCCAATCGATCTTTATTGCAGTGACCTTGCACTGTAATTGGGTATGAAAACATTTACAGAGTGATCTATACTGTGTATATAACATTATATTATACAGGTGCATTCAAAATTATCAAGGCTGGGAAAATGAAATACTGTTTCCAGAACTTTTCTTCAAAACTCTTTTGCTCTGAGAAAAACAAGCCAATTACTTTTGCATAATAGCACCAAGACCCTCTACCCACTGGCTAAAATGACACTAACAGGAAGCTTGACCAGCTGTGAGCCACTCAATATATCTTATGCCAATGACAGGATCATATAATTTTTTGGCTTGGAAAGAAGCTGAAATATCATCTAGTCCATCTGCCCTATCATGGGCAGGAACATCTTTTAGTAGGTCAGTTTGCTTAAAGCTCTGCCAAACCTGACATAGAACACTTCTAAGGATGGGTCATCTACAGCTTCACTGGGAAGCAAGTGTCTGAACACCCTCATAATAAAAAAATCCTTCTTAAAGAAGCCTTCCTGCAACCTAAATCTACTCTTTTCACATTTAAAACTTTTCTATTCTGTCACAACAGGCTGTTCTCCTCCTTCTTTCTTTTAAGTGCCATCTAACTACTCATAGGATGCAGTAAGGTCTGCCTGCATCCATCTCTTCTCCAGGCTAAGCAACTCTGCATCTCTCCCAGGTTTTCTGCATAGGAAGGATATTCCAGCCCTCTGATGATTTTTGTAGCTCTCCTCTGGACCTGTTCTAGCAGATCTCGGTCTCTTTTGTACTGTGGACCACAAAGCTGGATGAAATACTCAAGGTGGGTTCTTGTGCGAGCAAAGCAGAGAGCAAGAACCACCTCCCTCAGACTGTCAGACACACTTCCTTTTATGCAGCCCAGGATACCATTGGCTTCCTGGGCTACAAGAAGACAATGCCTACTAATACTCCCAAGTTCTCTGTACAGCTGTTCTCAGTCCATTCATAACCCAGTCTGCATTGATATAGGGGATTGCATCAACCCAGTGCAACACTTCGCATTTCATCATGTTGAAATTCATGGGGTTCACATGGGCAATCCGCATGCCTGTCAAGGTCCCTCTGCATGGCATCCTGACCTCAAGCACATCAACAGCATCCTTCAGCTTGGTGTCATCCATAAACTTGTTGAGGATGCACTGCATCCTGCTGTGTGACGTAATTGATGAGGGTAATGAACAATACTAGTCCTGATATGGACCCTTAAGGAACACCACCATTGGTCATTTCCATTTGCACTGTGAGCCATTGGCTAACCCTGTGGATGTGGCAATCCAGCTAGCTCCCTATCTGTATCAAGCCTATCTCCCCACAATTAAGAGGCAAAAAATATTTTGTAGCACACTGTCAAATACCTCACAGATGTCCAGGAAGATGACATCAGTAGCCCTTCTCTTGTCTGGTAATGCAGTCAGTCCAACATTTGTGAAGGAACAGTATTCCCTTGGTGATGCTACATCTCCTGTCCTAAATCACTACCTTACCTGCCTTATGCTTCAACATAGCTGCTGGTATGATTTTTTCCGTGATCTTAGCAGTTATTGAAGTAAGGCTGGTGGGTAATTCCCAAAGTCCTTCATTTTAATTTTTAAAAGAAAAGTGAAATTACCTTTTCTTTAGTCTCTGGGAAATTCATCACACTGTCATAACTTTTATAGTATGATGGAATGTGGGTTGGCAACTATGACAACTCCAACCAACAAAATAAACTGTCCATATTACTTATGAGAAACCTATCAGTCCAAGCATTAATTTTGGATAAGCAATTAATGAGTTTCAAATAGTGGTACTGACAATTTTTGAATTTTCTGTTGCTACCAACATCTTCTCGGAAGTAATTTCTGGCAGTGACGATGGATAGATTAAGATTTCTGGCTTGCCTAAAGTGTACCTAATTCACTTTAGATGAACAACCTCCGTTCCAAACAGATGAAGCCAAGTAAGATGGATGATGGGTTTCAGTCCTAATTTGGCCTCTGGAGTGCTTGCAGAAGGGGTTTTGCAGACATTTGGGCAGAACTCACAGGCCTGAGGATTTGTTTCTGCCTCCTACAATGCAGTATACAGAGCCACCATAGTGGCTTCCTTGGAGTGTATATGGTCCTTCAGCAGGATCTTCTCTGACAGCCAGAGAGCAAATGCCATGCCAGCTCATGAAGGTTTATCCCCTCCCAGTATGGGAGACCTTTCTTAGGAGATAATTCTCTACCTGCTTCTTCAACATTTTTTAAGCAGGTGTGCCAACTATTAGGACCTTGAACATCTGGAATTGCAATGTAATTGGCAATGTACGGATCTACTTGCTTTCACATGGTAAACAGTTTCAGCAGTTCTTTGCTGCAATGCTTAATGGAATATAAGGGAATATATGAAATATTTTGATCAACTTTCTTAAAAGATTTTTAAATAGTTGCATATGAGTCCATACTACTGCTTAGTATAAGTGGTCAGTCATTGTAATAACAAATATCATGAAAATTTCATTTCACATTACAACATTGTATAAAATTTTATAGGACATACTCCTTTGTTTCTCCTTTGTTTTCTTGACTGACACCTCTGAAATCCTCAGTACTATGCATTTTCCATCTATTACAACTGTTCTGGATATAGAGAGTTCTCTTTTAGAAGCAAAAAACACACCAATGGACACACCCCACCCATGCCCAAACACGAAAAGATACACGTATATACACACACGGAAGGAAAAAAGTAAGAATGATCATATTGCTTTTTTGTCATTTATACCAATGATTGTTTTGTGCTGTCAGATTTCTCCATGATCCCTTCATGAATCAAAGGAAGGAAGGAGACAATGCAAAAACACCAGAGTCCATTGGCAGCCTTTAGTACTTAGCAGCCTTTTTGTCAGAGGACAGTTTGCCCAGGAATGTACTGATGTCTCCTCTTTTTGAACACCTTCACAAGCTCTCTTCAATCTATGAGATCAAGCCTGAGTGATCTGTCTTCACGCTTAGTGCTTCTCACAGTTTAATACCACCCTATTGATATGAGGCATGCAGTTAGGTAGATCATATTTCATCCAGGCTGTTCTATGATATATCTTTACCTCATAGCTGCTACATTTTGAAGTAACCATTTTCCTTTTAAGCTTTTTCCCCATACCACTCATTGCATGAGGCCAAAACTTTCCCATAAACATCCATAATACTGCTTCCTTATCATACTTAATTTCTGCTCAGCATCATGTATTTGAAATTTGCATATTTTTTCCTACCCATTAGAAAAAATAAGCCCACAAAACACAGTGCTGCAGATGTACTGCCACTGTTGCCATTCATCCTTATTGTGTCACTGCTTTCTTATATTCTTTAAACTGCCTATATTCATTTGGGGTATTTTAAGTCATTTGAGGCTAGAACCAGCATTTTACTTCCTCTTTGGACAATGTCTGAAACATTAAGGCTTCAGTCTCTAACAGGAGGGTAATACAAATAAGCAAATAAAGAATGACAATTTAAGAGACGTGAAGATTCCTTTTTTAATCTGGCATACCTTTTGTATGGGTAAGATGTGAATAATGACAGTAAGAAAGAGAAAAAAAGTGAGCAAAATAATATTTCTCTTTTTTTCTACCTTTTTCTTATGGCAAACATTTTATATTTGGCTAGTCTTCCTTTCTGAGGTGTTCTCTGCAGTCCCAGGAGGGTGACAGTACTGTGGAAAGATGACTTTGAATACATGGAGACAACTGATATTTTGCATAAGAAAATATTACACTTTTTAGAAGAGACCTGAAGTAGATAGAAAAGACTATTTTTATATTTTGTCCTAATCACCTCCTTCAGGATATCAGAGATACACAAATAATTGCTGAGTCTGGAAGTAGGAAAGAGCAATTTCTGCTACCAGGATTATAAGGAGCTTTAAGAATTCATTTCCTTTCACAATTTTCTAACCATGAATTAATTAGCTATATATGGTAATTTCACTTTCTTAATCATTGTCAATATTTGGAAGCTCCTTTTATAGATTTGTGATTAACTTTAATTGTAAACTAATTACACTGTTCATAGTAATAGAGGATCTTGTGGGTTGACAGTGAATCTATAAATGATGCCCAGGAGACAGCAACAGATTGAATATATTCCAGTCTTGTCATCTCCATTTACTAACCAAGAAAGCCTCAGGACACCTCGTGCTCGATCTTGGGAGCTATTTTTACTTCCATTAAAAAACTGAGAAAGAATTTCAGCTGCCAGCTGAAACGACATAGGTGAACTTTCCGCTTCCTTCAAGTTTAAGCAAAGTGATAAGAAAGAAAAAATGGAACACAATGACAGACAGCAGTAGCTCAAATGAATTGCTTTTTATGTGGTGGAGAATGGATTCAGTGCAGCTGTCTGGAAAAAAGCCTTCATTCCTCATGCCTATTTCCTAAGAAAATAAAGCTCAAGATTCAGAAGAACTGGGGGATAACAATGCACCCACCCTAGCAGTAGTGGAATTCAATCATACTTTCTGCATTATTCCCTATTTTTTCCTTGTTTTATCCATTGATACATACCTTTTTTTTTTTTTTTTTTGTAAATGTTTCCATCTACTGATGATCATTTCTCCAGAAAGTTTTGATATCACTAAAACTTACATTCTGCTTCATGTTTCAATTAACTGTAAATATTGGAGTATTTTCCTGCTTTCATTGCATCAGTATACAAAATCATTGCTCTGCAGCAGTGTGTAGCTTGCCATTTTGGGCTGTTAGCAAAATACCTGTGTGAGCACAGTTCTCCCCAAGATGAAACTAGGCAGTGGATGTTTGAAGGGCAGAGTGAGCAAGAACAGTAAAAAAATCTTCATTGGTAGGGGATGACCCAAAATATGTCCAATATGTTTCTAAGAAGCTCACAGGAAGAATGTAGTGACTAGATAATAGGAATGGACCAGTTGTAATAAAAACTTTCAAGGACCAGCATGCATAGACACTTGGACATTGATATAGAATAAGGAAATTTAAGTACTGGAAATTTAAGTACTGGAAGTTATGTCCAGAATTCTGGAAAAAAAAAGGGGACAGTCAGAATGAAACAAATGAGCAGACACATGCAGATTTCTAGTCTCCATAGCCAACTCTATAAATCACATTATTCCCACAGGACAAGCTCCACCAATGTGCAGTAACAGAGTTGGATGCAATGCGTACTAAAGGTAAGTTAAAATAAAAAGAACAAGTTAAAAGCACTTGGAGTATTTCTCATATAGCTGACCTTCTCAGTCCAGAGATGTAACAAGGTTCCGTCCATGTGCATCTTGCTTGCCCTGGTTAGATTATCGTTGTCCCTTGGAAAACAGGTTAAAAGCAAAGGGTACACATATTGTGGAGGTTGTTTTCAGCCTGGCACTTCATCTGTGAGATTTGAGAGAATCCCACTGCCTAATGGACTGATCACATTGAGACTTTGACATTTGGTTTGTTATGGGATAAAGAACAAATGCTTTTCTTTTACTTGATAGGGAAAAATTTGGGCAGTCATATTTTATCGGCTAATACATTGCCAGTTGTGTTTACATTTGAGTCAGCACAGATATATTTGATTCATGTTATTCTTTTTTCTGTATTTGATGACAAACAAAATAGTTCCTTCATCTGAGGTTTATTGTTTTGACTTCTGTAAAAAAGCAAGCAGATATTGCTTATTAGTTACATTTAATTTAGGTTAGTACTACCTCTTCTTTCTTTTCTCCAGATGTCAAGATAAGCCATTAAATGTGTTTTAAGGAAAAGACCAAGAAGTTGTAGTGCCAGAAGGCTCTAGTTCAAGCATGGGGAAACTACTTTAAAGAGTCTGGGAAAAAAATGGTAGACTTTAAACTATTCAAGTTCAAATGATTCAATTCTTTTAGTGTGTCTAATAGTCATACTTGTTAAGACCGTGGAAATGCACCCTCCCTGGAGACCACTGAACAGTCCAACTGATGTACGGCCTTCATCTCACTTCAGTGTTTCATCTGGTAAGGAGACAGACTCCAAGATAGGGCCACTGTGAACTTTTCACCCATGTAGGGCCTAGGGCAAACTTGAAACAGGAGACTCATCCTTTACACCCTGCTAGGCAGATTTCTCTGTTGTAACTGTGTCCAATCAGTAGGTGTATCAGTAGATGTTTTGGATTCCCTAGCTACAGGTAAGTAGGCTATTATCACTGTCATAGCTGTCTGAAAGTAAAACCACTACTGACCACTCAGAAAAATATTCAAATGTAACCAGAGTAGAAAGACCTGGATGAAAGGAAGTAGAGAAAGAAATGACAGGCTTTTCTCTGAGAAAAAAAAAAAACTCCATGTATATTTACTTACACAAAAGAGAATAATACAGTGGAAATAAAAAGGAACTCTGAAGAGACAAGTCCTGGATTTTTCATCTGTCTCCTCAATGGCCTTCTGATGTCTAAAATAGATCAACTTTTTAAAAGCTGGTTTAGATACAGATATCACAGATTTTTACCACGGAGGGATTGGGGCTAGAGGATCTGCAATATTTCAGGGGCATAAAATCTAAAATTTATTCTCTGAGTGGGATCAGAAATTTTTCTTATCTCCCACTGAGACACACACACATGCATAGAGTAATAGAATAAATTACGCTGGAAAAGACCTCTAAGATCATCAACTCAACTATTAGTCTAACAGAACCAAGATGATTACTTAATTAGATACTTAAGCACCATATCTATGGGTCTCTTAAATACCCCTATTGGGAAGGTGACCCAACCACTTTCCTGCACAGACTGCTCCACTGCATAACCACCCTTTTGGTGAAGAAATTTTTCCTAATGCTCAATCTGAACGTCCCCTGATGCAACTTGAAGCTATTTCCTTTCCTTCTGAAACTGGGTACTTGGGAGGAAACCAGCTCCTAGTTCACTACAACTGACTTTCAGGCAGTTGCAGAGAATTAAAAGGTCCTTTATCAGTTTCCTTTTTTCTAGGCTAAACAATCCTATTTTCCTCAGCTGCTCCTCTTGAGACTTGTCCTCCAGACCCTTCAATAGCTTCGTTGAATTTCTCAGGACTCGCTCCAGCACCCCAACATTTTTCCTTTAGTGGAAGTCCCAAAACTGGTCACAGGATTCAAGAGGTGGCCTCACCAGTGCCAAGCACAGTGGACAATCCCTGCTCTGGTCCTGCTGGCCCCACCATTGCTGGTACAGGCCAGGATGCCATTGGCCTTCTTGGCCACCTGGGCACTGCTGGCTCATGTTCAGCTACTGTCACAGCAGCCCCAGGTCCTTTTCCTGTGGGCAGCTTTCCAGCCACTCTGCCCCAGCCTGTGGGTTGTTGTGACCCAACGGTGCAATCAAATATTTTCTTTTGTCAGACCATTGTCATCAACCTATTAATCCATCCTGTCCCAATCCCTCTGCAGGGCCTTGCTGCCGTGCAGCAGATCATCTGCTGCCCAGTGTGGTGTTGTCTGTGAATTTACTGAGGATGCACTTGATCCACTCATCCAGATCATCAGTAACAATATTAAACAGAACTGGCCCCAGTACTGAGCCCTGGGGAACACCACTGGTGACCGTTCACCAGCTGGATGTAACTCCATCGATCACCAATCTCTAGGCCCACCCATACAGCCAGGTCCTTAGCCAGTGAACAGTCTGCCTGTCTGAGCCATGAGCAGAGAGTTTTTCCAGGGGGATGTTGTGGGAAAGTGTCAAAGGCTTTAATGAGTTATAGGCATACAAAATCCATTGCCTTTCTCTCCACTAAGTGTGTCACCCTGTCATAGAAGGGGATCAGGTTGATCAAGCAGGGCTTGCCTTTCACAAACCAGGGCCTGGCTGGCTCTGACACACCTGGGTTGTCCTGTACTTGCCGTGTGATGGCACTCAGGATGATCTGCTCTATAACCCTCCTCAGTACAGAGAAATAGGTCTGCATCTTGTAGATGGGTTGACACCTCCAGTCACCTGAAACCTCCCCAGCTGGCCAGGAGTGTTTCTAAAAGATGCAAAGTGGTTCAGCAAGCATTTCCACCAGCTCCCTCAGTACCCTTGGGTGAATCCCACCCAGCCCCATAGACTTGTGTATATCTAAGTGGTGTAGCAGGTTGCTGACCATTTCTCCTTGCCTTCTGGGGGCTTCTTTCTCCTCCCCATTCCTGTCTTCCACATGAGGGGCCTGGGTCTTCACAGAACAACTCTTCTGAGGCAAAAGATTGAGGCAACTGACTGAGGCAAAGGAAGCATTAACTACCGCGACCCCTCACCCTTTTCCTCATCTTTTGTTACTCTGTTATCCCTCACATCCAATAATGAAGATTCCCCTTAGCCTTCTTTTTATCACTGATGTGCTTATAGATACTTTTTTTTTCTTTTTCTTTTTCTTTTTCTTTTTTTTTTTTTTTTACTACAGTAGCCAGATTAAGTTCTACTCTGGTTTTAGTGTTCCTAAATTCCTCCCTGTTGAAGTTCCTTACATGCTAATTCCTCCTGAGTTTCTTTTTCCAAAGGTCAAAAATTTTCATAGAATTGTAGAACTATAGAATATCCTAATTTGGAAGGGATCCACAAGGATCATTGAGTTCAACCACTAACCCTGCACAGGACCATTCCCTGAGGGACCAGAATCTCACCATGTGCTTGAGAGTGCTGTCCAAATGTTTCTTGAACTCTCTCAGGCTGGTGTTGTGACCATTTCCCTGGGGAGCCTGTTTTAGTGCCCAAACACCGTCTGGGTGAATAATCTTCTGACATCCAACCTAAACTCCCCTGAAACAGCTTCAGTCATTCCCTCAGATCCTGTCACTGGCTGTCAGGAAGAAGAGATCAGTGCCTCCCCTAATGCTTTTCCTAATGAGGAAACTGTGGACTGTGATGTAGTCTCCTCTCAGGCACCTCTTCTCCAGAAGTAGCCAAGTGATGTCAGCTGCTCCCCCATGTGTCTTCCTCACTAGGCCCTTCACCATCTTCAGAGTCCTCCTTTGAACACTTTCTGATAACTATATTTTTCTTGTATTGCAGCACCCCAGCATTCGAGGTGAGGCTGCCCCAGCTCAGAGCAGAGTGGGACAGTCCTCTGCTTTCCCCGGCTGGCCACGCTGTGCCTGATGCCCCCCAGGACATGGGTGGTCCTCCTGGCTGCCAGGGCACTGTTGACACATGTTCAACTTGCCATGGACTAGGACTCCCAGGTTTCTTCTCATATTCCTCACTTTCAGCGAAAGTTCACTGTTCAGTGAAGTTTGTCTGCTTCCCCAATGGTTCATCTTTTATTACATCTGGACATCCTTCTCTGAGCCTTTAGGATCTCCTTCTTAAATAATGTCCAACTTTCATGGACTAAATTGCCCTTCATAGCTCCATCCCAAGGGAATCTCTCAACCAGTCTCCTAAACAGGCCTAAGTTTGCCCTCTGGAAGGCCAAAGTAATTCTTTTGCTGAATCTGCTCCTTATTTCTCTGAGAATAAAAAATGTAATTTCATAAGTGCTGTGTCCAAAATGACCCCCGACCTTCATATCAGTTATGTGTCCATTCTGTTGACAAGCAACATGTACCGGTTGGATCCCTCACCAGCTGTGCGAGGAAGTTACTTTCACACACTCCAGAAACCCCCTCTCATCTATGTTGTATTTCCAGAAAACACCTGCTAAGCTGAAGTCCCCGCTGAAAATCAGGTGGTCCAATGATTATGAGACTTCTCCCAGCTACCCATGGAATATTTTGTATCTGTCCTTCCTTTCTGGTTGGGTGATAAATAACAGACTCCAACTAGGATATCTGCTTTGTAAGCCTTCTCCCTGATTCCCTGACCCATAAAGAATTAAACTGTCAAAACACCCCCTAGCACACAGGCCTACCCCACCTCCTCTCTCTCCTTGCTTATCCCTTCTAAAGAGTTCATAGCCTTCCATTGCAACATTCCAGTTGCCTCAATCATCCCACCATGATTCTGTGATGTTGACTATGTCATAGTATTCCTGCTGCACACTGGTTTCCAGCTCCTCCATTTCTTGTCCATGCTGTGTGAATTGGTGTAGAAGCAGTTCATTTGGGATATTGATCCTGCCACTTTTTCAGAGACAGAAGCTCTACTGCTTATGTCACAATTGTCAGGCACATCTGTGGTTTCTAATGCATCAACAGCCCTCACATCTTTGCTGTTGCATGGTCTCAATCCCCTACATCTATTGAGATGGCCATGTAAGTGACCTCACTAGTACACCATCCCTCAAACAATGTCGTGATGCCCTCAGGCTTATCTCTAGCAGGCTTGATTTTATCCCTTTCTCCTTCAAATATAGTCTAAAATTCTCTCAATGATTCTTTTTGAATCCTGTGCAAGTTTCTTTTCCTCCTTTGTTACAAGTGTACCCCATCTGTTGCCAGCAGACCTGGTGTCATGTAAACCAATCCACGATCAAAGAACCCACCATTTTGCCAGTGACACTATGAGCAGAGTCAGGTATCGATCTGCTGGTGCTTCTTGCTTCTTCTTGTATCATTCCACACTCTGTACAAAGCCTGTTCACAACTAGCCACAACCAGCACTAGGTCCTTCAGGAAGTTAGGCGCTGACCCCAGTTGCAGCGTACTCCAAGCCCAGTTTGACTGATAAGCTTCCTCATGCTTCAGCCTTCTGAATGGTGCAGACACCCATGGATTTTTTTTTACACTGAGGCAATGCTGTCTTCCCTAATTTTTTTCTTTCTCATTTACATGTCCATATGTGTCACCACAGGCCTCATTGTCACACCATCCCAGACCACTCTTTTACTTTCTGCATTACTAAAGTGAAATGGTGGTTGCTGAATTCATTTTTAGCTTTTTTCAAGTACATCACTTGTTGCAGAAATGTAAAGCTTTTCATATTCAGCTGTATTCTCCCCTTATCATATCTAACCATTGCAAAAGGGCAATTGTAGTCCAGAACTTTTGGTACTCCCTTCCCCATGACAATTGTCTGCACCTCACTTTTTTTTCCCTGAAGATATCAAAATCAGATGATGTTAGAGCTGGGCAGATACCATCAAAATATCACTTCTCTAAACAGGACTTCTGTGTAGACTTGTCTGTGACAGTCAGCCCGAAGACCCTCAATTTTGTCTCACGTTTTTCGTCGTGGAGACTTTGGGGGGAACGAGAGGGAAACCTCAAGAGCTGATATAACTGCTACGAGAATTGCCATTCCTGGCCAGATGTGTTTGCTTGGGAACAGAGTTCCCAGACATACATCCTGCTGAAACAATGGTAGTCGCAGCACGCTTCATTGCCCCTGGATTCTGTACCACCTGTGCCTGAGGTGTAGCAGGACATCTTTCCCTGTTCTCCCCCTCCCTCACATTGTGCATGGGCCTGGACTCCATCACGAGACTTCTCCCCCCTCTCCTTGTGCATTGGGCCAAGACTCACGAGATTCCTCCCCCACTCTGGAGAACTATATATACAGCCTCAGAAGAAGACCCCTTTTGAGGACCTCCCCACAGAAGACGAAGATCTATCAGCTCCACGAGGGTTCTGCGAAGACAAATCTATTAGCTGCGCGCTACGAGGATTTGCGAAGGCAGACCTATTGGATTGCTGCGAGGACTTCGTCTCTCTCTGTGGTAATTATATCCTATCTGTCCTGTCTCTCTTCTTCTCTCTTGTTTTTATCTATATAGCTTTCTCGCTTCCATTTCTTTCTCCTGTTATTGCATATCATTTTGGTGGGTACATTGAATAAAAGCATATCAGTTTTTAGTGAGTACATTGATATTGAATAAAGCATACTGATTTTGGTTAAACAACATTCTCTTGGCCTCCTTTGTACTCTAAGAACCAAATACGAACTCAAGTTCACTTTGAACGGGTCTTAACACTTGTCCTAGGGTTGGATATGTACATCCTGTTAAAAACTGTCATCTTGTCCATCTGTAAATACCTCACATTGCTGGGTTCTCATCCTCTGAGATTATTTCAGCATCCCTGTAGTCATGCACATTATTCAGTATTTAGAGGGGGGATGAACTGGGTATTGGCACTTGCCCATAGAGCATTGGCTCAGAGTCAGTTTGCCATAGCTGAAAGAGATGAGATGGGATCAGATTCAAACAACAGACATTCAGTCAAGATTGAGTGCTGTACCTGTGACACAAGGTAATGTGTAAGGGCAAACCTGGAGAGTAATTAAAACATAAATCCATCTAAGAAGTGTCTCTAGAGCTAGATAGATTGCCAGTTTGAAATAACAAAGTTATTTGGAATAGCTAGTGCTTGATCAGAGAGATCAAGAACCAGCTGGCACAGCACATATATGCACTGCAAGCACCATTTCAACCCTGAATTCTTATTCTTTTAAAGTTTGAAAAATATGTACACTGTTTCTATCAAAATGTTTCATTTATTCCCATTGATCCTCTGTTGCGGTGTGCTTTGTATTTTCATGTTTTGTTTTACCTGTTTTTATTATGTAAGTTCTGTAATGGTTTTTCCCAAGTTCCCCCTGTCCTTCTCCCCATCTGGTACAATCTCCTGCCTGGGAAATTCCCTTTGCTCCCCTCTGTTGCAATCTGTTGTCAATCATCTGTTGGTCTCCTCCCAGTGCCTGCCCCTCTCCGGGAAGCCTCTCCCCCTCATTCCAGAGACTTCGGAGGGACTCAGTCCTGGATTGGAGCAGGCTGGGAGTCCCCCACCCCTCGTTTCCTATTTGCTGGCTATGTGCCCTCCCCATTCCCCTGACTGGTTTTCCCTCTTGTATCCACCCCCTTCCCCCAGTCCCTGATAAGCAATGAGCCTCCCCCTGCTCGCTCTCTCTCTCCTGGGACGCGTGAGTGCCTGCACCATGGGGTGCATGTGACAATAAACTCCATCTTGCCACGAGGCCTCCTTCTTCTTACCTTTGTCGAGCCTCACTAACAGCTCTCGTGTGGCTTCTGAACTACTAAAGAGGTAGTGGCTGGTCCGCTAGTCACTGCCCAACCAGACTCGAAACAATTCCCAGCCAGGGCAGCCGGAATTAGCTGGAAAACCATCTCCAGTGGGCACAGGGAATTATTTCAGTCCTCCAAAGAAACAGAACCTCAGCTTTCAGTCTCCACCAGTATTAGGAGATTAGCTTAGTTAGTTAAAGTATGGCATTAGTAGTGCCAGGATTGTGGATATGATCCCCAGGAGCCATTCACTTAGGAGTTGGATTTAAATGATCCTTTTGGGTCTCTTCCAACTCAGAATACTCTGTGTTTCTGTAAATTATATTTGAAGCACTGCTGCATGCTTGTTTAGGGACCAGCTTCCTAGATCCTAAGGAATCTGGCATTATTCTCCATCATTTGTTCTTTCTCTCTAGACTGAGATATTACAGCTTTAGAAATCCAACAGACAGGACTGTTACCTGTGATCATGAAAGACACATGGAGAGTTTTGCTTACCTGATAACTTCCTTTATTTGATAGTCTGCTCTTGTAATCTGATCTGCTTAGGAAGTTTCATTGCAATGTTTAAACATAGCTCTTACTGGCAGCTGTTTCAAGATCATTTATACAAATGGATCATAATGCACTTGCCAACATACAACCACTAGGGAAGAAGTGAAACTTAATTTTCAAATATTTGGCTCTGGGATCTGTTCATGCCAAGGATAAGATTAAGCCCCAGGCACATGGGATAGCTCTATTTTCTGATATATTACACAGGGAAATAAATGGCCACAAGTCATTGAAGTGAAAAAAATCCCAGCATACAGTCATATTTTTCATCTCTAATCAGAAACGTATTCAAATTTGTTTCTCTAATTTATGTACTTCTAAACTGAAAGAAATTGGAAAAGACTTCAGGGTCTGTTCAACAGCAGTCCACTTGCTTATGATGTGATTGTGCATGTGTTTATATTAGAATTAATACTAATATGTGAGCTGCAAGTCAATGGTACAAAAATTCCTACATTAACAGAATATACAAGTCTCATAATGAAGAAAAAATTTTGCTTCATTATGTGAGACCTTTATATCCTGTTTGGCTGTAAACAGTGGGAATACCATGCCTAGAAGTATAAATATATTGGGTCAACATCTCAGAGAGCTGTGCTAAATAAAGATATCTGCTTTAGAGAACTCTTAGACTGACAGGATGAGAGAAGACAACAACAATTTTTTCGTCTGAGGAAATTTGAAATAAATTATAGAGTGTGAAATCCATGTTCAGCAGATACAGAGTCTAGAGATACCAATTTATCAATCACATACTTGCACTAGTTAATAAGAGTTCCTGAGAAAAACTTAGCTAACATCTAAATGTGTAAGTGTGGCTTGATTTATTTACTGTTATATTTTGAAAGTAAATGAAGACTTCAGCTAATGTGAACAATTTATAATTTTGTATTATCCACATGACTCATCAACTTTTAATTTCCATTTTTCTATGTTGTATAGTATTTGCCCATGTAAATAGTGCTAATGAATGCACTTAAACAGGTTTTCATCATTCAATTCCCATATATTCTATTTGAGGAACACAAAATATAATTCATTTCTGTATTACCATTATTAGCATCAATATGGAGTTTATATTTTAAACCTGGGCTAGTCATCCCTGTTATGGCTTGCATTAGTTGTTTGCCAATGGACAAATTTAATCTGTTGATTTTAGAAACTGTTCTTCACACTGGGTAGATAAGCATGCATACAAATTCAATACTCAATACAGCACAGTGGAATTCTTATCCTATTCCTGAATGGTCCAGTCAGATGTCACTGCTATGTTACAGAAAAAAGTTCCTGTGGATATACACAAGAGTTCACAACAGGGAACAGAAAAGCTGTGAGAGTCCCCAAGAAATGATCAGTTTAAAAAAAAAAAAAAAAAAAAAAAAAGGTTATTCCTTTTAAATGAAAGAAATCTATAACTTCAGCAAAATTGCACAGTATTTTTTAATCATAAAACATTGCAACAAAAATTTTTGAAGTCTTATTCTTTGACTAAGGAGTTCAAATCTCATTAAATAAAAGTTCCATTGCTTAGATGATATCCTCTTCGGCAACCTGAAAAATGCTAGCAGAAAGGAGCTTTGGTGGGATGACCCTGTAAGACACCAAAGACATTTACATTTCACCAGCTTTAGGTCTTAGAGTCAAGACCTTGTAAGACAAGGATCAATTTATTTTTAATAAAATATATTTCCTGATATTTTGAGAGAAAAATAATCACCTCAGTATATTCAGATATTTTTGTATGAATACTAGGGTTGTGTTTGGGAGTATTCTTGGAGATATCCAAATCACAAAAAAAAATAATCTGGAGTTTATGCTGTGTGCTGGTTAAATTCCCTTGCATTCCATTCCCATAGGATCTTACTGTGGTATTAAAGGAAGTAAATGTTTAGAAAGTATTCAAATGGAATAGCAGTAAAACTTCTGTTCTGCGACAAATATGCTTCCAATGCTATTGCTTGGCAGTGCACTGTTAAAAGCTAGAAAAATCCACCCAGAGGAAAAAGAAGATATTAATGAAATACTGAGGAAAGATTTTTTCTTTGATCCTGTAAATTTGCACACTTAAAAACAAACACTAAAATTCAAGTACTCAGGGCAGCGGACTTCAAATAACTTCAAGTTTGTTTCCCATTGTTTAGCATGATGTTAGGCATTGATCCATCTATAATGACAACAAAACTCAGATGACATTGATGTAAATGATAGAATGTCATTTATATATGACCAGACATAGCAAATGGATGGGGAAACAGCCTAAGATGTCAGTGAGCTGCAAAGGTGAATTCTGCAGTGCACAGTGGATTTTATCCACTTATTGTTCAGAACTACACCAGCTCTTTGCAATATTAAGCACCAATGGATCTTATTTACACTCCATAATTTGTATTTAAGCTACAAAGTCAACTGGATTTGTATATGTATCGTTATTGTGATTCTCTTGCTATTTTGAGTCACATGTTGCCTCAGACAAGCAGCAGCTGTAAATACAGCATATCTCCTAATCTGTATGTTCAGGCTGGCTAACGTTTTCTTCTTTTACCATACACACACCTAGCAAAGGCTGACTTTGTTTCAGGTAAAACAGAAATTTGCCATGGTTTTGCTGTATTAACTTGTAGATTTTTCTTGCTTGATTCCAGATATAAAGAACTGTGACAGGAGTTTTGACTTCGTTATTTTGGTGCAGCACTGAGACATACAAGAGAGTTACTTTGATTAACTTAAAAATGATAGTTTATAGTCAAATCAAATACATCCTTGTATTCATATTAATTCAGAAAAAAACACTGTTATACCACATACTGACACTTACAGAATCTGAAATAAAATTCTACTATATTTGTTTGCCTTGTAACTAGTTTGGCATAGTTTCAGCATATCTAAACAGAGCACGTTTTCTCTAACTTACTCTACAACTTGGTCTTTCAAATACAGGAGAGATGTCACCTGATAATTCATTCAGTGTACGTGTGGCCAACGACCTCAAAGATATTAATAAAGATAAGTTTATTTGTAATTTATTAACTAAAAAAATAGAAAACCATTTCTGTCTGAGAAATCTGCAGTGATATCTATCTATCTATCTATCTATCATCTCTCCCAGAATTTCAAATAGTTTCAGGTTTACTTTTCTCAGCTGGGTACATATTATGCCACTTATGAAAAGGCAGCCTAGAAAAGTGAAAATAGTACTTGAAAATTTTGAATTTAAAATGTTTATAGATATTTGAAATTCTGTGATATTTAGGTTTCCAAGTACACAAAACTCCTGCACTAACCATGAGAAAATTTGAATATTGAAATTCAAACTTGTTCCTGGTCCAGGATGAACTTTTGTCCAATCTGAGTGCACACCAGTGAATTTTGATGCAGGAAAGAAAACATTCCTCTAGGAATTTTATTAAAGGAGTAACATCTGTTTGAGTATACTTCGAAGCTCAGAATGCCAAAATGAATCCTAAGAAAGTTGGATTAGTGAACAGAGGACAGGTTAAGATGTCCAAGGTATGTGATGAATACATGATTTCCTGTGGCTCTGGAAATTCTTACATGGTCTTTACATCTGGACATATGCTGTCTACTTGCACATATGTAGAATATATTTTTCGGCAGTGAACTTTTATTTTGTCTTTTGCCTTTCATAGGTTTTTCATAAGCAAGTTATGTTACTCTCCTCTAGCTGTGGATACATCTAATGTCACATTTTTTGGTACACTTTTAGTATTCACACTAATGGCCATCTTCTGTGACATTTCTACTAAATTAATTTGTTATAATAATCCAATTAATAGGAAACCATTGCACAGACTAAGATATTGTTGAATTAATCTTTTAATATATGCTGTTCAAAGTTTTATGTAGCTTTTTATAGATACATAGTACTTTGGAGAATGAAGAAGACAGAGACACAACATAATTGTCAATATTCCATCACTGGCAATTTGTACTGGGGCTTTTTAAACTGTAGAATCACTATCTTATCTTGTAATGTAGAATTGTAATGAATCAACCCTCTGAAATTCAAGAGAAGTGTATGCACATGTATGCTACCTCTGTGACATATGAACTAGAGCTGGTAGAATTCAGTGAGTAAAAAAATTAGATAATTAAGAAATATTAATGAATTATATTTAGTAAAGTGCATGATGCTCACTAAAGCCATTAAAGATTATGTCAATAATGTGTTGAGACTGAAAGGTTTGAAGTCTGAAGTAAAGCACCTTGAAAAAAAATTAAAAAATAAAGCACCTTTAAAAGATGCATTGTATGAGCTACCTGTCCTGGATCTGTACTTACTCGGTATTTTATGAATGGCATGTGTGTACTGTAATAGTAAAGAGATATTTATTTATCTTCTGTGGTGGAGTGGACATGGCTGGACACCAGTAGCTCAAGAGCAGCTCTACTACCCCCCCCCCGCCCCACCCCGCTTCACCTGTACAGAGGCAGAACAATATAATGAAGGGCTCATAGATTGAAATAAGAGGGAGGACAGATCATTTGCCAATTATGGTCACAGACAAAACAGACTCAAAGATATTAATTTAATGTATTATCAATCAAATCAGAATAGGTTAATGAGAAATATAAGCAAATCTAAATGCACCTGTCCCCCACCCATCCTTCTTCATGGGCTCAAAATCATTTGTCAATTCTCTACATCCTACCCCCAAGTAGCACAAGGGGGTGGGGAATGGAAGTTATAGTCAGTTCTTCTCTGTTGTCTCATTTCTTCTTTCTTCTCTTTCCCCTGCTCCAACATGAGGTCCCTCTCATGGAAGACAGTCCTGCAGGAACTTCTCCAATATGAGTCTTTCCCACAGGGTGCAATTCTTTCCAAACTGTTCCAGTGTGGGTCCATCCCATGGAATGCAATCCTTCAGGAACAGCCTGTTCCAGTGTGAGTTTCCGATAGGGTCACACTCTTCACAAGGCCACAGCACCTGGCAGGAGGCTGCTCTGGCATGGGTTTCTCCATGGGGTCCTCCAGGCACATCTATCTGCTTCCCTGTAGACCCTGTGGACAGGCTGCAGGGGAAGAGCCTTCCTCCCCATGGTCTTCACTACAAGCTTCAGGGAAAACTCTGCTTTGGCACCTGGAACACTTATTCCCTCTTCTTCACTGACTTTGGCATCTGCAGAGCTGCCTTACACATTCTCACTCCTCTCTTCTCTGGTCACAGTTGTTCCTGCATAATAACATTCTCCTGCTTCCTAAATATACTATCACAGAGACTGATGATGGGTATGGTCTCAGCCGTCAAAGAGACTGTCTTGGATCTATCTGGCATTGGCTCTATCAGACATGGGGGAAGCTTCTATCAGCTTCTCACAGAAGCCACCCCTGTAGCCCTTGTACAAATTCACAGATAACAATACAGATATAGTGCAGAATAGACTTTAAACATAAAGCAAGCCTAAAGAATTTATTGGTGTTCCTGAGAACCTATCTGGAAAAGTAAAATCCAGGGCACCAAGCTATCCATAATGAATTCATGAAGAGTAACTTCATGAATTGCAGAGGCTTGATGATTCATTAAGTTGGCTACCTGACAGATACTTAGGCAGGATTGGCAATAGCTGCTTAGAAAACATGGAGAAAACAATTTCCAAAGAGTTTATAATGAGTAAACCAGTTGTATGTGAGTAAGTCCTGCTAAAGTGGTTCAGGAAAAGCATATATTACCCTGGGATGCTTTAGTAAGAACACAGGTTGTTATGTACAGTATCACCTCCAGTGTACTCAGCAAAGCTGGCACTTTGCTGCCCAGTCCTTGAAAGGTGTTGAGAACTACATGACATGACTGCAGGATAAGAAGGTAGAAATACAAGGGCTATAGAAAGCATGCAAGAAAACATGCAATAAATATAGTTTCAAGTAAAGCAAGGAAGCATCCTATATCTGTAGAAACAGTGAATTACTAGTGTAAGTTTTCCTGGGATGTAAGGAAGTCTCTGGTACTAGGAATTTTTAAAAACAGGTTGGACAAATGACTGTTTGAGAAATTACATGGATCAAGTTGCATTCAGAGAGGTTAGGCAGGTGACATAGTTGATCTTCCTGAGGTCATCTTCCATACTTTATTCTTTGATATATTAGTACCTTCAGGATGTCCCCTGAGAGCAGAAGCAGATCTTTGTGACTATGACAATAGGAAGGAAAATCTCTAAAGTCATGTAGCTGGAGTTAGATGTTAGTAATAGAATTCCTCTGTCACTGCCTATGTTTGTTTGTAAACTCCATAAACATCCACTTTAAAATATTATATAGCAGTAGCAGGAAGAAAAAAATCCACTTATAGTTATATAAGTGTTCTATAAGTTGTATAAGTATTCTATAATGTTAGAACAAAAACAAAAACAAAAACAAAAAACCCCAAAAACAAAAACAAAAACAAAACAAAAAAACAAACAAACAAAAAACCAAACCCAACAAACCAAATAAAGATCACCCACCAAAAATCAGTGGAAATTAAATAATCCCCACATGTGGGTGTGGGTGTTTCATGCCTTTTATAAAAGTTTGTTTCCCATTTCAGATCAGCTACAGACAACTTGGGTAATTTCATTGAGGATTTTTCACACATGTAATAAATAACCAAAATTAAATGCTCAAGTGTCATTTAGAATAAACATCCTAAATTTTGAAAAATCAGAATGTATTCAGAGGCAAATTGTGAAAGACTAGAAACCCTTGAGACTGAATTTTATCTACAAATGAGAAGTCCTTTTTCCCAAACTCCATTTGAAAGCACAGAGCTCACCACAAAACATACCCTTTTGATTATAATAATGAGAAATATCTGTGAGGCAGATCTTGAAATCTCTTCTGCAGTCAATACAGCATCTGATTGAGTATAATTGGTAAAGGATTCAAGATAATTGCAAGGTACGAAAGAGTAGCAGAATCAACTGCCACATTTACATTTTCAGAAAGAACTTAATATAAACCTGGATATCACAGAAGTTTAAAGAGGATTTAAAATTATGATTCTGAAAGAATGATCATTGTATATTCTGGAATTGTGAGCCAAGCACCAATCAGAAATTCATTTCAACCAGCACCTTGTTCAGATTATCAGATCAAACTGAAGTTGTATTGAATTTCAGTGTGCTTAATAGTTGCATTAATGCACTTATTAGAAGGTGTTATTGAAAAAACAGTCTACTTCATTTCAAGGTGTTATAAAATCATTGACAGTAATTGCTAGAGTTGTTCAGTTTATGACTCTGATCAGCCATTTCAAAGTAGATCAAATATTAAGAGTAAATCTCTTCAGAAGTCTGGATTGAGCCATGAAAATATTAACTAGGTGATGGTAATGATTAACACTGACATAGGGCATCAGGTCTATCAGCTGTGATGAGGCAGTACTTTTTATCAACACCATTACTACTCAGATAGTTTGCTTGGGAAGCTGGAGGAATCAGTGGACATTTTCAAAGCCTTGTAAAGATAGCCTTATTGCAGAAAAATTGTACAATCTAACCTACACTTTCAGTTTCACTCTATAACTCTCATGTTTCAAAAAAAAATGTGCAGAGTAAATACAAGAGGAATGCATATGCTCATAGTTCAGCATGCACTGCCCTATAAATACACTTTCTCATTTAAATTAAACAGCTCAATGATTCAGAAAGCATTTCAGTAGACTTAGTGTTGTATGTTAGCCAGTGAGGTTCACACCTAACAAGGAAGGACATGAACTGTCCCATTTTTTTTCAAGGATGGGATTTTCAGTCCTATTGGCACAGGGGAAAAATACCTATTTCCTTTTAGAATTTTATAAAAAGCAAGAAAACAGATGTTGTCTCTTGACTAGGATGGCAATAGCCTTTGCCATTATTTAAAATAGATGAACACATTACAATGAACTATAATGAACTGATTCAGTACTGTCTTCTAACTTCTTTCTGATGGACAGGTTAAAATCCAAGCAATAGGAATAAAAAACCAACCTTTTTCTCTCTCTCTTTGCACAATAACCCTGGAGGGTTTTACCTCAATAATATCTGCACAAGTACTCAGGCAGACTTGCACACCCATTCCCACACACGCATCAAATTCACAGCCAAATTCTGTTTCCTAAGACAAGCACTCGTAAATCACAATTAGATCCTTCTGTTTAAGGACAATTTGGCTCACAAGACTGAAAATACTGCAGTACACAGTTTACACTGAATAGAACTAGCAGGGCTCATTGACAGAGCTTGAAACTAGATGTGATAGGACAGAGAGACAATATCAGACTTGCCATTGGCAAGCTGTGGGATGACAGGTCAAGGTTAGAGTGACAGAGTGCTAGCAAGGGCCCACTGCCAGTGGCTCTGAAATGTGCTAATCGTACTGGACCACATTTCCAGTCTTACAGAGATGAGCCATGGATTTCTGAGGTAACAGAAACCAACAGGGGGAAAAAAACAGGAAAATATATTAAAGGATTTAAGGGATGTTCCTCCAGGAAGGCTACATGTCCATCAGCCCACCTGAAGTGCAACAATACACGCAGCATGAGCAACAAGCAGGAGGAGCTGGAAGTCATTCTGCTGCTAGAAAATTATGACCTTGTTGCTCATACTGAAACTTTGTGGGAAAAACTATCAATGATGACTGTCAATGGCTACAGGGTATTCAGAAGAAATTGGGGAGGAAGGAGATATGGAGACTTTGCCTCTATATCAAGAGGTGGATTAACTGTGAAGGGCTGTCTCTGCAGAAGAACCATGGGGAGGTGAAAAGTCTGTGGGTAAGAATCAGTGACAAAAGCAACAAAGGGTTCCCTGTGGTTGGTGTCGACGGCAGATCAAGGGGACTGTATTCACAAAGACTTCTTGCTCCAGCTATGGGAGGCATCACACTCTCATCCACTCTGATACCTGCTGAAAAAAATAGCACAGCAAGCTTCAGGCAACCCAGAGAACTCAGGAAATCATGGATGATAATGTCTTGAGCCAGGGCATAGAAAGCAGCCCTACCAGAGGGGATGCAATAGTGGATCTGAGGGGCATCAATGTAGGCAAGCTAATCTTGAACATCAAAACTGGGGGAAGCCTGGGCTGCAGTGATCATGTGTAGGTGGAGTTTGCAGCCCTGGAAGATACAGGTCAGGTAAGGAAAAGAGTTATGCCCCTGAATTTTAAGAAAGCAAACTTCCAGCTCTTCAGGGAGACCATCAACTGGGAGAGGATTCACTGGGAGACTTCCCTCAGAGACAAGGAAGTGGAACAGAGCCGGCAGATTTGTAGGGAAGTGTTCCACTGAGCTTAAAATCTGGCAATCCCTAGGAGTGGGAACTCAGTAAAAAAAAGGCAAGAGGCCAGTATGGCTGAGTAGGAAACTGCTGGTCCAACTAAAGGGAAAGAAGCAAATGTACACATACTGTAAACAAGAACAGATGAGCTAAGAAAAATATAGAGATGAAGTACGGTTTTGTAGGGATACGGTGAGGAAGTCCGAGATGAAGCTGCAACTGAGCCTGGCAAGGGACTCGAAGATGCGTTTTCACAGGCACGTTAACCAGAAAAGGAAGGTCAAAGAAGGTGACCCCCTCTGATAAACAAGAGTGGAAAACTAGAAGCAGCAGGTGAGGAGAAATCTGAAGTATTTAAGAAATTTTTGCCTCAATGTTTAATGGCAATCCCTGTTTACACACCTCTCAAGTGGATGGATGGCAGGACGGAGAGTAGGGGAGCAGAGTCCCTCTCACTCTCCATATTTGAAGAGTCCTGGCAGTGAGGTGAAGTCTCAGGTGACTGAAAAAGAGGAAAATTTGTGCCTGTCTTTAAAAAAGGTGGAAAGGAAAACCCTGGGAACTACTGGAAACAGATCCTCCTAGAAGCTGGCATCCTCCTAAGGCATCTGGAAGACAGCTAGCATGGCTTCATCAACAAGTCCTGTTTGACCAATCAAGTGGCCTGCTATGATGGAGTCACTGCAACAGTGGAAAAGGGAAGGGCTACAGATGTCACTAATCTGGATTTCTGTACAGCCTTTGACACAGTACACCACACCTCTCTCAAACTGGAGAGAGGGGGATTTGATGAGTGGACTGCTAGATGGGTAAGAATGGATGGTGCTATCCAGAGGGTAGTGGTTGGTGGCTCAGAGTCACAATGGACATCAAGGAAAAATGATGAAAAATGAAAGAGTAGGTTTAGATTAGACATTAGGAAGAATTTTTTTCCCTGTGAGGGTGGTGAAGCAAGGGAAGAGTTTGCCTAGAGACACTGTGAATGCCCCACCCCTGGAAGCATCCCTGTCCATAGTAGGGCAGTTGGAACTAAATGATCTTTATGGTCCTTCCCAACCCAAACCATTCTATGAATCTATGATGTTTTCAATTTTCAGGTTTACCTATATTTACATTGTGTAATCCCAGGAAACTGCTGTGGATAAAGAAGTTATATTTCAGATAATTATTTCTACCTCTTCATTACTTAGGAAATTAAATAAGAATATCCATCACCTCCCATCCTGAATAAATTCTTATTTTGAGTCAGAGTTTCTAGGTTTTATGCAGAGGAAAGAAAATGTTGGATCTAGTGGCTAAAATAGCCGTGAGATTTATTTTTTCCAGCATCCCAGTCCATGTCAGTATGGATGCTAGCTGCTTCTCTGGAAAGGCAGTGATCTTCCGCAGACCATGTGATACATCTGTCCATGCTGACATAGGCACAGTCTGCTTTTAGAGGTATCCTGATGGTAATTCCCAGAGAGAGCAAAAGCATTTAACATGCTGAAAAGACAAAATATACTTTTGTTACAGTTTCTGCTTGCTTGCCCATCCAAAAGTGGTGGTTCCTTCCTTCAGAATTCCATGAAGAAAAAATAATCAGAGAATCTCAATATCTTTTGAATAAACTACTTTGAATTCTCTGATTTCCCAGCAAGATTTGAAGTAATATTGTACTACACACTCCAAAAATCACTCTCATGTCAAGTCTACTCTACTGAAAATCTAACATTTTGATGGTGTGTTGTTCTTAGACATGAACACAAATACTCACAAGGTTTTAATTGATTGTGAAAAAACCATATGAATTATCTTGTATTATAGAGCTAAGCCATGGAAGAATTGCTAAGACCTATGGAAAATGACAGATTTTGTCTTTTAATCAAGATACGTGTGAAGTGTTATAGATGTCATTTATCTGGACATCTGTAAAGCCTTTGACACTGACCCCCGCAATATCCTTGTCTCTTAAATTGGAGAGAGATGGATTCAATGTGTGGACTGTTAGATGGACAAGAAATTGGTTGGACAGTGGCATCCACAAGGTAGTAGTCAATGGCTCAGAGTCCCAGTGGACATCAGGGACAAGTGGTGTCCCTCAAGTGTGCATACTGGGACCGGTGTTATTTAATATCTTCATTAATGACATGGACAGAGGGATCAAGTGCACTCTCAGCATTTTCGCAGACGACACCAAGCTGAGTGGTGCAGCTGACACACCTAGAGGATGGGGTGCCATCCAGAGTGACCTGGGAAAGCTTGAGTAGTCGATCCATGGGAATCTCATGAGGTTTAGTAATATCAAGTGCAAGGTGCCACACCTGGGTAGGGACAACCCTCGGTACCAACACAGGCTGGGATGAACAGATCAGAGGAGCACTGCTGGGAAGGAATTAGGGGTGCTGGTGTGTGAGAGGCTGGGCATGACCCTGGGCACTCACAGCCCAGAAAGCCAAACGTGTCCTGGGCTGCATCCAAAGCAGCGTGGGCAGCAGGGGAGGGAGGGGATTCTGTCCCTCTGCTCTGCTCTGGTGAGACCCCACCTGCAGTGCCATATCCAGCTCAGGAGTTCCCATGATTCATCCCTTCCCCAGGGTCCTAGAAAGGACATGGAACTGTTTGAGTGAGTCCAGAAGTCACTGAGGCCATTAGAGGGCTGGAGTATCTTTCCTGTAAAGAAAGACTGAGGGAAATGGAATTGTTCGGTCTGGACAACAGAAGTCTTTCAGGTGACTTAATGGCAGTCTTCCAGTTCCTGGAAAGAGCCCTCAAGGAAGCCAGAAAGAGACTTTTTTACAAGGACATGTAGTGACAGGAAGGTAGAATGGCTTCAAACTCAAGGTTTGAAAAACTGTAGGTTTAGTATAGGTATTAAGAAGAAATTCTTCCCTGTGAGAGAGGTGAAGTAGAGGAAGATGTTGCCCAGGAAAGTTCTGGATGCCCCATCCCTGGAAATGTTCAAGTTTAGTTTTGAACGGGACTCAGAACAACCTGTGCTGTGAAACATATCCTTGCCCTCAGCAAGAGGTTGGCTTACAGATGATTTTTTACATTCTTTCCAAACCAGGCTATTTTATGATTCTATGATTTTTTTAAGAACAAAAGGGTGCTATAAGCCTTGAAGGAGCAGTATAGTATTTTCAAACACACAATATGCATGTGTTACATTATTCATAAACACCATGCATAGTGGTAATTCCTTAGAGATATACAATTAATTTAACATCTCTTGCAAAACTTTTGAAGAGTTGAATTGACAATGAAATTATTATCAGCCATCTCCACCTTTTAATACATTTTTAAAATGATAACTCTAGTGGTCATCCTGTTTTTAAAGCAGTAATAGACCACAGACCTGATGAATTTGGAGGCTAAGGTTTAGAGAAAGTGTTTTTTTCAGAAAAGGATATGGCTATTAAAAACTAAATACAAAAAGTATACAAATGTACAAAAAAAAAGTGCTTGTCAAATTGCTCAAAGAAAATAGAAGGCTTTAAAAAATTGTCTCCTGAGTGCCATTATCTGGCTTTCTATTGTAACTTCTGTCATCACTGCTTTAATCCCTTGCTTCCCAACCCTCCCTTCCTCCTTGCTGACATTTTAAATCACAAAAGAGTAAGATGACGTTTTAAACTACAATAGAGTTTCCACAAAACCCCAAATAGTCTCCCTCCTGCCAAAAGAGTGATTAAAAAGGGTAAATGTCTATTTATGCGTGTTTGTTGTTCTGAGAACACAGGTTTTCCTGATATATATAAATGAATGGAAAGACCAATTGAATAATAGTGATATGGGAAATATTAGCCTTTTTTTGCTGTGTACACTTAAAACCTAATGACTTTTCCATTATTTCAAGCTGTTTCTGAACTGCTTCTTGACACCCAGGTCTTAAATGTTTAAATTTTTGTGTTTCCACCAAAAAAGAGAAAAGCAGAAGCCACATGTAAGTATGTTGCTGGCAAATATTTCTGTCACTTTCACCTCAAGCATTTAAGAACCAGACAGGCCAGATGGCAAGGTTTTTAAAGGTGCTGAGCTTCATAGTAGTTTCCACTGATTTCAAAGGGACCTCTATATATCTAGTATACTTCACGCATTTAGGTCAAGAGCTACATGAACAGCTTGACTATGGACATTTGCATAGTCACAGTATGTCAATGAGACTGTGTAGCAATTATACAAATCCCTCTCCTCTGGATGTCTAACTGATTGTAAGACAATCAATCTACACTGATTTTAGTATTGTAAGACAATAAACTTGGTATTTATGTAACAGCCAAAGTGCAGGGAAATACATAACGGGAAAAACTGTACCATTATATATCATTACACTAACTGTGCAGCCGTCTGGAGAATACAATTCCATTTTAGTATGACACTCAGTGAGCACTTAGTTTCATCATAGACTATAAAGTATATTTTTCCATCCCAAATTATATGATTTTTGGCAGAAAAAGAGACATTAGCTTCTACCTTAGGCTGTCAGTTTGTTTTTTAAAAAATTAAATCATTTCCTTCTATTGTAAGTCACAAGGGACAAATCTGGAAACATACAAGGCCAAGTCTGAGTTAACTTACACCCTTTTCAACTCCATTAACTCAGTGGTATTGGCCACAGTTGCGAGTAAAGCTGGAATTTGGCCCATGGAAATAACTCTGTTTCCAACATGGTTTGGGTTTTTTTTCTTTTACTATGCATTTTACAGCCTTTTTAGACCATATTCCTTTATCTAAGAAATATTTGAAAGATACAATACAAGTAAGGGCATAATTTGAAATGATCCAATTCATTTCATGCAAATCCTGGCATTCAAAATAACATGCATATCATTAAACTTGAGGCAACGTACTCTTTCAAAATATCTTTATTCAATTACTCTACATTAACAGAATGCTGTCATTAGCAGAAATTTTCTCAGACATAGAATCACCGTTTCTCAGATATGACTTGTTGAGACATTCTCAAACACAAGCAGAAGGTTTTCGCTTAGCAGGAATCACATAACAATGAATCCAACTCCTGATTCACTTCAGGCAGTGTTGTGAAAAGCACATATCCAAAACATCCTGGGATTAAGATGCATGAGCTAACTCTCTGTCTGTCCATGTTGTTCATCTTCACTGTTTCTCCAGGAGCTGCACCTGTCATTTAAACACCATAGCTTCTGTCTTATCCTTTTTCTTCCTGTACCCCAGAGCTGAGAAAGCAATGGCAACAGCCCAGTAGAGAAAGTGCTGATCCCAGTGTAACAAAACTTTATATTTGGAACTGGTTTTGACCCCTACTTTTGTCATAACTATGTGGAACATTTAAAAAAATTGTGAGATTTTATGATTATATCTCCACTTTCAAGAGTGTTGCAAGAAACTCTTTCTTTTTTCAGTACTGCGTGATTTTTTCTACAAAACAACCCTACATCAACCTATGCTGAATTTCCAAAACTCACTTGTTCCTCAATTTCTTCTCTTCAGAATTTAACTTAGCTTTAGACATAAATTGCTAAAATAATCCTTCACAAACTTCAGAGATCAAGAAGGTTTTACCACATTTGTGTAGCCATTTGCTTTTCAATTTATTAGCCGTGTAAGAGACCCATAAACCTACTACTGCCTGTTCTTAACATTTGCAGAAAGATACTTCCTAATCCATTGTGGCAGTGAATGTTTGTGTTTCTTCTCCTGTGTCTTGGAACTGGGCCCACTATAAATATAGTAAACAGAGTCCCTTTCCCTAGGGTTTCTCTGAGTTTACAATCCTATTGTGTTCTTTACTCAGCATACTTCTATGGTTTAAATAACCTTTCTGCTGCCGCCAGTGTTTCAAAGTACCTACACAAATTATTTTACAAAATCCTTGAAATTAGCTGATGGCATAAATAGATCAAATGGAGGATTAACTGAAACAGATTTGAGACCTAGGTTTAAGAACTGTAGAAGTCATCTTATTTTCTCAGGAGAGAGATTCTTAAACATTCATTTCTTCTATGTAATGTAAGCATGCACATCTAATATTTCTGGTTTTCACAGGTCAAAGATTCTTGCTCATGACTGTATAAATTTTGAGGAACAGGTATTAAATTCTCCTCCTGGAAATCACCCAGATTTTAAAAAAACATCAAAACAATAAGTACACAAAATCTCTTTCAATGCTTACAAATACGGCAAGAGTGCCCTTTCTTAATTTCAGAGTTACTGGGTGTATAGATACAGATCATAGAAGGCAGAAGAGACCTGTCTTCCCAAATTTTACTTCTTTTTACTTTATCAAAGCATCTGAATATTTTTCAGATATTATAGAAATTCTATTAAAGTCTAGACTGTCTCCTATAATGCTGGGTTTAACCCACCTAAAAAATAGGTGGTTGTAGAACTAGTAAATACTACAGGTGTTTGGGGGTTTGTTTCACTTCTCCCTTTTATATGTCTCACATGATGAAAGATGATTAAAAGAAAGTTAGGCAGATGCTGGACTTTGTGAAATAATTTTACCAAGAAGAATGAGTATGTTAAACAGTTAGAAAGTTGTGTAAAATTGTGTTTAAATACACTTCTAACAGTTACAAAAAAGTTACACACCTTTCTGGGAAAATAAATTATTGATTTTATAGACTTTACAATTACATTGGAGACTAAGGGGTGAGCTGCATAAAAATTACTTGAGCAAAAGGTGGAGAGGTGCATTTTCCTCATATATAATATACATACCCACTTTAAAAGAAAGTTGAATCTTTACCATCAGGTAGACCTATGCCTTTTCCTTAAAATTTTCAAAACAAAAAAATGTAATCCAAACCAAAGTGCCATACCAGTGAAGCTCACTGTTAATTTTGCTGCCGCTCAATACTGTGGAAAGGCAATCTCAGATTAGACATCTTGGCTGCAGCAACATTGGATTTCCCAGTGGTCTTCAATTTGCAGTCCATCAGGAGTCATCTGTCAGCAAGTCTTTTATGGTAATGAATCAGAGCAACACCATTGTGCCAATAAAAGATGAAGTGGATTAGAGATGCAAAGACTTGGGGCAGGCAGGGGGAAGAAAAGAAATACAGATAAAGCCATTAATATAGTGCACTTAAACCTCACTTGAAAAAGCTTTAGTATGCATTCCCTGTGCGTTCGGGGTAGGAATGCATCAGTTATGGTCAAAGTGAGGAGAAGTCAATGTTCTGCATAAAATGAATGAAATTAAACTGAAAGAAAACCAGATTTTTTGAGGCTTTTATTCACTTGTCCAGAAGCATCTTTCTACCTAGATGCTTCTTTATAGCCTTGAGAGTTCAGAGAACATGCTCAGGAAGACAATTCTTTAAGCCAACAAAAAAGTGAAAAACAGTTTTATGCAACTACCAAATCATGCATTAAGTGAGCAGGTAAAAACAACACGACAAAGAGACCATTGTGTAGTTTTATACTACCATAATACAAAACTGATGCAGGAGATCATTATGTGAAAAAACAATGAAAATTAAGACAGGAGGGGAAGGGGAAGGGGAAGGGGAAGGGGAAGGGGAAGGGGACAGCTTTAAAAAATATATATATATATATAGTTTAATCTAAAGAAACACAAAGAGACAAGTTACTTATTGGGACAAAATTTTACATAACTTATCTAAGTTTTATGAGTCACTTTCATTAACATTTTGTATACCAGCAGGTAAGAAATCCTGTGAATAAAGGTGAAGACACATAGCCAGAATATCTAACTCACCATTTATCATCTTAATGAATACTAATAAAAGATATCTCAAGCTACATAAGATAAATACAGATGACATGCAAGAGGTGTCCAAAGAGACTATGGAATCTCCTCAGGTATTTTTGATGGTAGAGGGTCCTGAGCAATCTGAACATGCCTGAAATTGAAGAGAGGCAAGGCTAGATGGATTTCAGTGATCCTTTTCAACCCCAAGCATTTCATAATCTTGATCAGCTAAAGGGTCAGGGTCAGAGAATTGTAGCAAATGGGGCAACATCTGACTGGCTACAGAACACTAATGTATTCTCCACAGCTCAATTTTAGGATCAGTTACCTTCACAGTTTTCATCACTGCCCTGGACACAGGCACAGAATACTCAATAAAAAAGTTTGCCAACAATATTGAATTAGGAGGAGTCATTTATTACCTCCAGGGCAGAGAGGTCTTGAAGAGACCTTTAGAGATATTGGAATACTAGGCAATCACCACTTGTATGAAGTCTAACAAGGACAAAATATCAGATTCTGCATCTGGATTGGTGTAATCCTCAATGTCATATAGATCAGGGGATGAGAGGCTGGAACAGAGCTCTACAGAAAGGCATCTGGGAGTTTTGGATGATGCTAAGCTCAGTGTGAGTCAACAGTATGTCTTGGCAGCCAGAAATGTCAACCACATCCTAGCAGCATGCATTAATCATTAAGAGGCGTCGTTGTCTCATTATATTCAGTATTGGTGAGGACTCTGTGTGCAGTTTTGGGCACAACAACAGAAGCAGGATAGAGAAATATGAGAATGTGTTCAAAGGATGGCAACAAAGATGGTGAAAGAACTGGAGGGTTTGACTTATGAGCAGCAGCTGAGGGTACTAGAGAGTAGCAGAGGCATAGGGGTGATGTCACCATTGTCCACAACATCCACTATGAGGGAAAGAAGAGAGAGGGGTGCTGATCTCTTCTTTCTGGAGTCTACTGCTGGGACATGAGGGAATAAATTAAAGCTATGCCAAGGAAAATTTAGAACAGATATTGAAAGAAAAAGTTCTTTATTGAGAGAGTGGTCAAGCACTGAAACAGACTCAGCAGGGAAATGCTTATGGTGCCAAGCCTGTTGATGTTTAAAAAATTTTTGAACAATGCTTTCAGATATATGATTCATCTTTTTGGTTGATTTGTGTGGAATCATAAGTTGGACTCAGTGATCCTCATTGGTCCTTTCCAGCTCAGTCTCCATGATTCCACAGTTCTATGATTCTGTTGTGCTTTCAAGCTGCTACTTCAAATTTTACCAATGAAATATTTTGATTCATCTCAGTCTCCCACCTTCAATCCTATTTACTTTAACAAAAAATAAATTAGCTTAAGCAACGGTACTACTCAGATTCCTTCCTATCTTACTCTATCTCCAGTGGTTATCAAATAATATCTCCTCTGTAATGTAATACTAAATTCAAAAGTGAGACCTATCTAAAAAGTGCTGGTATTAAATAACAGCTCTGAGTTTGAAAAGGGAAGATGGAGTGTTGCTCCCTGTTAAAATAAATTTAACCTGGTCAATCTTACATGCAAATGGAAAGCATCCTCCTCTATTGTTACATCTCCATCTCCTTTCTTTGCTGCAGGAAGCAAGCTTGGAATCTCAGCTCTCACGGGTTCTGCTGATAAACCCATTCACATTCTCTAAACGAGTCACTGCTGTGCAGCTAAATCTGAAGTTAGACCCCACCATATCCATTCCTCCTCCTCATTCAGCAGCTTTCCACAGGCAAAACAGTTTCTCCTGCATGCTACTGTTGGGATGAAGTTGAGATCCTGCCCTAGGACTCAGATAAGGAAATGCAAATCTTTGCACAGCTCAGTCTCTCCTCTTTCCTAAGCCTTCTTCAGTGATGCACATATTTGGGGGGAGTTTAGCTCACTTCTAGTCTCTGGTTCCTGGGGACAAATTGTCTGTCTGTTAGAACAGGAAAGATAAAAATAACCAGATGTTCAGTCTTGAAAGTTGAGCTGCACACCTACTCTCACTGACGGATAAGTAA